>CM053502.1:124290667-124327536 GCA_028627145.1 Eidolon dupreanum | reverse complement strand
AGGGAGAGAGAAAGAGAGAGAGAGAGAGAGAGAGAGAGAGAGAGAGAGAGAGAAAGAAAGAAAGAAAGAAAGAAAGAAAGAAAGAAAGAAAGAAAGAAAGAAAGAAAGAAAGAAAGAAAAAAGAAAGAAAGAAAAAAGAAAGAACTTCATGAAAATTGCTTTCAATTTTATCCCTTCTTTCCACAATTCTTTATCACCAGTCATCTCCTAATTATCCTGGATAACAGATAGACAAGACTAGTTCCTTCCAACTGATTTTTCCTGCAGTAGAGTTACCATTCCCACAACTCTAAGTGGATAATGTTTTCAAGTAGTGTCCCATCCTATAAAAACTGGTAATATTAAAAATAATTCTTGAAGACCTGCATGTATAATATCCAAAATAATAAGTCCATAATGGCAAAAGAGGAAAGAAGAAACTGGGATATCAGAAGGTAATATTTGGTTTTGGCTGAGGAACTCTTCTCAGATGCTTATATCTCTCCTGGTTCAGGAACACAGTGCTTCCCTTTCCATAGTTGTTTGTTTGATTTTGTTTTTGTTTTCTCATGGAATATTATCATAATCATATACAAAGAAGTCAGTGACCCCATAACTGTTTTTTTTAAAATGTGGCCTAGATAAACAATTCTGTTCCTTTTTAACCAATAAGCATGCATAATTCTGATTTGCCCTGTGATATTAATGAAAATATATTTCTTTGTATAAATGAAAATCATCACTAAATAATCAAAGAATATCCTTTTTATATATAAAAATTAAACAAATGTAAAATGTTATATGATAAATATTATAATTTAATAATAAGAAATATAGTTCACATAAAATGAGTAATTAATAATAGGACCTTTAATAACTACATAGAGCCTTCCAAATTTAGTCCTGAGTGAAAAAGTTAATTCAGCAACAGATATGAGATGCCCTGTACAACAGGGTATGTTTTCAAATCACAGTTCTATTAGTTGCTACCTGTCTGAAATTGGACAAGTTTTATAAATCTCTGTGCTTCATCATCTCATTTAAACACAAAACTAAGGATAATTTTTACTTTCTGGAGTTGAGGTAAGGATGAAATGGGTTAGTTCATGCAACATGCTTAAAAAACATTTGTCATAGTACATGTTTGATATAGCTTTTGTTATTATGGCGAACATTATTACAATTAGGCACATGGTAGTCACACATTGATCTCAGAATAAGCAAATCTGTGCAAATAGAAGATAATTTTTAATGGTGTTTTCTGTAACATTTTCAGAATAGTTACCATAAACTCTTGTAGGTTCGCTAGCTGAATTTTCAATGTATGCTTTAATGAAAATTCTTGTTTGCAAAGAACAGAAACCTACTCAATGTAGCTTCAATAAAAGGGATTTTTGTAATTCTTACAAGTAACTAAGCTCAAGAAACATAATCCATTTGGGACTAAGGTTTACCAAATACTAATCCTTCAACACCCAACAGTCAATGTCGTTTTAATTTCTCCCTGTATGCTTCATTTTCTTCAACCTCCCAACCAGCTTTTTGATCCTTCCTTCTCCTGCAAATAGCCCAACACTCACACCACCTTTGATTTCTTACTGGGAATTTCAAATCCAAATACCACCTGATATCTCAATATTTGTATTATCGGAAAAAATTCTGGTTGGTTTTGGTCATCCAATGGACTGTGATCCATCTGGGCCTAATCAGCCACAGTCTGGGTTAAACATGGATATAGATGCTTCTTCCAGAGGCTGTGGGAAAACTTTTAAGGCAGAAATGAATAAAACAAAACAAAAAAAAAATATTTTTAAACTTAAAGTTTTTTTAAAAAGTTATATTTACATCTAGCTATTTTCACATATATATTGGCTATTTTCACATAAATCTTATTTATACACATTGTAAGCTTTAATAGAATGTACAGTATTTCTAGTTTTCCCATTTTATATAGATCTGTATTATTCTTATTGACTTTACTTAATGAAATATTGGCTTTCCAGTGTCATTAGTATTGATCTTGCTGAAGGTGAAAGTGACGGTTAACTCTCAAAATCATCTGTAAATATTTAGTCATTCCTATTGATACTATGAAAAATAGATCAAGTGCTTATTTCCTTTCCTACAATAATATCATTTGACTGTAAGTGGAAGAAATCCATATCCTCATGATAACCAACTAACTAACTAAATAAATAACTAAATAAATAAAACAAACAAAAATCTCTGGATCTATATAAGGGACTACTTATATTTCAATTAAAGAATTAGGGGCCTAAGAATCTAAAAATAAAGTTTTGTCTTGAGGTATTATTTTACCTCACTGCTAGCAATAGACATTTGAAAGTATCAGTGAGATGGAGTGGTCAACATTATAGCTGCTTTGCTTGACAATATTCAGAACCCCTTTCCTTCTGGGCACACAATAGAATTGCCCTTTCGGCCCTGTATAGTTAAGAGTGGTCATGAGACTCTTTTGTTACTTAAATATTAGCAAAAGTGAAATATTTCAGTTGGAAGTATTTAATAATCAGTGTTTAATTTCTAGGTCTTTCCTGCCTTTTGAGGTTGATTGTGGAAGAGGCCTCATTAAAATTTGAAGGAGCCCAAGTCACCTATTGAAGGTGGCTGCTCTGGACTCATAGATATCTTTGAGTATTTGGAAACAATGTTTCTTTTTGTTAAGTCACTGAGATTTGTGGGGTTGTTTGTTACCACAGCTTAACCAAACCTATCCTGGCTTATTAGCATAGCTGTAAAATATTGATGTTCATTCTTCTTTTATTCTTTTGCTAAAAGCAAAGATTTACAAAAAAATACCCAAAGACTTTCTTCATATCAAAATGTGGTCAATTTTTGTTCATATAAATGATTAGAAATAAGAGTCAATAAGAATTAATGTCATAAAACTCAGCCAATAATTTTATCTCCTCCCTAAATTAACATTTGTTCAAGGTCAAGGGTTAGTGGAATGGACAGTTACTGTTAAACTTTCTCAGCCCATAATCTCTAATAGTTCCTAGTAAACAAAAGAAAATGGCTGAAAAGTAACTCAATAGTATAAAGTTATTTGGTATTACGCTTAAATAATTTCTAAAGAATATGTAGATAAAGGATAATTGAAAGGAAATATATAAATGTCAAAAGTTCTGTTAGAGTAGAAGAAATCCGAGTTATTTTTGTCATTATTCCAGTTAAAATATTTTTATAATTTAGTCATATTTCTTCCTTCCTTCCTTCTTTCCTTCCTTCTTTCCTTCCTTCCTTCCTTCCTTCCTTCCTTCCTTCCTTCCTTCCTTCCTTCCTTCTTCCTTCCCTCTCTCCCTCCTTCCTTCCTTCCTTCCTTCCTTCCTTCCTTCCTTCCTTCCTTCCTTCCTTCCTTCCTTCCTTCCTTCCTTCCTTCCTTCTCTCTCTCTCTCTCTCTCTCTCTCTCTCTCTCTCTCTCTCTCTCTCTCTCTCTCTCCCTCTCCCTCTCTCTCTCTCTCTTTCTTTCTTTTTCTTGACTTAAAGCAATACATATTTAGTAGCTTACAGTTTCTATGAACCAGGAGTCTGGGACCAGCTGAGCGAGGAAGGATCTGCTTCTAAGCTTATATAGTTGTTGGCATCATTCAATTTCTTACAGGCTGTTGGACTGAGGGGTTTAACTTCTTTCCAGCTGTTGGCCAAAGGCCAATCTCAGTTGTTAGAGTCCTTCTTCAGTTCCTCTTTTGAGGTGCCTTGTTAGTTCCTAGAAATCCAATTTCCACCTGCTCTGCGCCCAAGGAAGCTGACTTCTATGGAGTGTATCAGTTGAGCCCCTTTGTCTTCCAACTTCTGGGAGGCACTGGCAGAAAATGCAGACAAAGAAGAGATTGAGTTTACGTTTCAATTACTTTGACTTCCTCTCTGCCAGGCCTTGAGTGGGCAATTTTTTTCTAAGCAAAGAATGCAGCATTTTTAAATCTGATTGCCTTCAGCCCCAACTATTGACTCTGGATCCTAGTAACTGCTTTCTCCCCTTGCCATTCAGACAAATCATGGTAATGGCATGCCCAGTTTATTGATCCTGGGAGAGTTCACCATCCCTGTCAGTTTCTTTTAACCTGCTCACATCTTGGAAAATATTTTATTTATTAAACTCTATATCCTTCATTTGTCCGTGTCATTAGTTTGTCCAGGGCCCTGATATAACATCCTTTGAGAAAAATAGCCTAACCTTAATCTACTACTCAGTAGTCGTAAACACTATTTTTTTCTAGCAATGTTTTACTCCATTGTTTTATTATGATAAAATATACATAACATAAAATTTACTATCCTAACCATTTTCAAGTGTACAATTCAATGGTATTAACTATATTTGTATTTTTGTGAAATTATCACTACCATCCATTTCCAGAACTCTTTTTATCTTGCAAAACTGGAACTCTATAACCATTAAACCATAATTCCCCATTTCTCCCTGCCTCAGCCCCTGACAACAACCATTCTACTTTCTCTCTCTCTGACAGCCCTAATATCTCATATAAATGAAATCATAAAGCATTTTTTTTGTGTGCCTGGCTTATTTCACTTAGTATAATGTCTTCAAGTTCTAACTATGTTTTGACACACGTCAATCTTTTTTAAGGCTGAATAATATTCTGTTATATGTAGATACCACATTTTGCTTTTCGATTTATTCATCTATAAACAACTTAGATTGCTTCCATGTTACAGTTATTATGAATAATGCTCCTACATTATTCATACAAATATCTCTTTGTACAAACATCTCTTTGAGATCTGTTTTCAATTCCTTTGAGTATATACCTAGAAGTAAAATGTCTAGATTACATGGTAATTTTATTAATTTTTTGAAGTACCACCACACTGTTTTCCACAGTATATGTGTCATTTTCCATCCCCACCAATAGTGTCCAGGACTCCCAATTTCCACATCCTCATCAACACTTGTTTTTGGTCTTATAGATCTATCCAGATTTTCTATTTCTTCATGGTTCAGTATTTTTGGTTTTGGGTTTCTAAAATTGTTTTCATTTCATATGGGTTATCCAATTTGTTGTATAATTGCTTGTAGCAATCTCTGATAATATTTTAATTTCTACAGAATGAGTAGTAATATTCCCACTTTTATTTCAGATATTAGAAATGTGAGTTGTCTCTCTCTTTTCTTTGTTTAGGTAAAGACTAGTCAATTTTGTTGTTGTTTTGGGAGAAACCAATTTTTGGTTTAATTGGTTTTCTCTATTATTTTTCTTTCCTTTTTTTCATTTTGTTTTATATTTCCAATTCTCATTATTACCCTCCTTCTGCTAGATTTAGGTTTACTTTGTTCTTTTCTATTTTCTTAAGTTGTAAATTTAAGTTGCTGATTTGAGATTGGTTTTGGTTTTTAATATAACCTTCAATGGCAATACATTTTCACTTCACACTGTATTCGCTGTGTCTAAAACTTTTGATGTGTCCTATGTTTTCTTTCATTAATCAGTATTTTCTAATTTTCCTTGTGATTTTTCTTTAATCTGTTGGTTATTTAAAAGTGTTACTTAATTTTCACAAATTAGTGAATTTTCCAGTTTTGTTCCTGTTATTGATTTCTAACTTTATTTCATTGTGGTCAGAGAAGATACTGTTTTTGACATCTATATTTAAAATCTATTGAGATTTAATTTGTGGCTTAATATATGTTATATCCTGGGAAAATGTTACTTGAAAAGAATATGTATCTGATATTTTTAGGTAGTATGCTCTATATACGTTCATTAGATTTAGTTGGATTTATTGTATTTTTCAAGTCCTCTACTTCCTTACTTATCTTTTGTCTGGTTGTTCTATTACTGAAAGTAAGGTATTCAAGTCATCAACAATTATTGTAGAACTATTTCTGTCTTCAATTTTGCCAATTTTCACTTATATATGAATGGTCTGTTATTAAGTACATTAATATATTTATAACTTATATCTTTCTTTATTGAACTTTTTATTAATATATAATGCCTTTTTTTGTAACCATTTTTTATTTAAAGTTCTTTCATCTGATATTGGTATAAACACCTCTGCTGTCCTTTGTTTAACATATATTGAATTTTTCTATCATTTTACTTTCAATCTATTTGTGTCTTTGGATCTACTGCTATAGATCCAAATATATATGCTTTGAATTTACAGTATATATTTACACCATGTTCTTATTCTTCCAATCTATGTCTTTTTAGTAGAAAAGTTACTCCATTTACATTTAAAGTAATAACTCATAAAGAAGGACTTGCTTCTGTCATTTTGCTGTTTTTTATATGCCTTTTAGCTTTTTTTGTCCCTAATTTACTACATTAATGCTTCTTTTATGTTCACTTAACTTTTTGTAACAAAACATTTAAAATTTTCACATTTTTTTGTGTGTATATATTTAGCTGTTTACTTTGTGGTTACCATGAGGATTATATTTAAAATTTTAAAGTTATAATTCTCTAATTTGAATTTATACCAGTTGAACATAAATAACACAAAAAATTCTGCATCTTTAATACCTCTAATCTCAAAATTTTCACTTGTTGATGCCCCAAAATTTCATCTTTACACAATGTGTGTCCAAAAAACAAAAACTAATCATTTTAATCCATTTGTCTCTTAAATTATGTAAGAAACAAATTGTAAAGTTACAAACCAAAGTTTTGATATTAGCCTTTAGACTAAAAAAATTTTTAAATCTATGTCTCTTAAATTATACAGAATAGAAAAGTAGAATAAAACAACACTGCTGTTGTAATAATTCTAGTTTTTATAATTGTTCACGTATTTACTTTTACTAAGATATTTATTTCTTCATATGGCTTTGAATTAATATCCTTATGTTTCAATTTGCAAGATTCCTTTTACATTTCTTGCAGAGTCGTTCCACTGGTAATTAACCTCTTACATTTTTGTTTACCTGGGATGTCTTAATTTCTCCCTTACTTTTAAAGGATTATTTTGTTAAATATAGTCTCCAGAGATCCAAAAAAGTTACATCAATCCGATTCTGCCAACACAGTTGTTATCTAAGTAGGAAGACAGAATTCTAGTGCTTCCTACTCTACTTTCTTCTCAGAATCCTAACATTACTTTATAAATGAATTAGTAAAATTTTTAAACTAAATATATACAATATGTAAAAAGGATGAGAGTGAAAAATAACATCAATAAAATATATTATTAATTTTGAATATTAAAAAATTGACCTCATCAAAATTTACACCAAAATTAAATTTGCACTAAATGTTGACATGTTAACATGCCAGAGATATTAAAAGTGGTGATATCTCTCAGGACTGTTAATATAGTTTTCACTGTGATATTGGGGAAAAAAGCCTTTTATTGTGGTCTTTCATAAAAAAAAGATACTCCAATATAAATAAGAAAAATATAACCATCCACATAATAAACATGTTTTCATAAACTTTTCAACTCACATAATTTTTACCATTCTTATACTAAAGAATAAGTTTCATCTATTGGCAGCAAAGATAAATAACCTGGGGAGAAAATCACCAGTTTTTTTAAGCTATATTTTCAATTGGTAAGGTTTACTGTCTGCTGACTTTTAGTTGTTTCTCCCCAAAGTAATTAGCCTGTGTTTCTGTATTTTTAAATTGCTGTAACCCTTTGTGCAATTAGAAACTTGGGGGGAAAATGAGCTGAAGGTATTATAGGATGCCTAGTCTTTCTCTGTGGAACAATTTTCTTAGACAAATAATCCTCTCTTGTTATTATTTACTCAGCTGCCTTCCTTACTGAGTTATTATTATTCCAGGAAAATAATTTTGAAAATCTGAATAAAGGAATATTTTCTTTTATTTATACTCTTGACTTCTGGTCAAACATTTCGAAATTGTATAAAATAGGGTCATAAACTACTTCAGCCAGTGTTGGGAGCCCTTTGTAAGGATAAATATCAGTTCCTGAAATTCCAAGGGAGGAGAAGCATCAGTTCCTGAAATTCCAAGGGAGGAGGTTTCTCTCCTTATGTTAATCCATGTTAATCACAGCCATTGTTTCTGGATACTTGTGGTTTTGTTTTGAGCAGTTTGTTACTTTGTTAGGAGCAGTTTGTCACTACTCAAGCTGTATAAGTATACGGTGCTAAATAAACTCGAGGCTGCAGCTTTGACTGTATGCCCTCCCGAGATCTTTTTCTCTTCTCTGTCTTTTTTCCTAACTCTCGCTCCCCCACTCAGGACTGTTCAACTCCGTCCAGTCCAGCGGGTTCCGGTAAGCCGAGGATAATGTTAAGGAGTTCCATTAAGGCTACCATCAGGAAGAACCAAGAATGGTCTATCTCTGGGAAGATTAGGGGAAATCACTAGCAAATTTTATTGAGAAACTGGTTGTAAGGCAGAAATCTAGTTCCTCTGAGACCATGTATAATGTTAGAATTTAATTCAGGAAACCTTACTTTCTTCTATCAATTATTCATTCATTAGAGTCTTCAAACAGACATACTGAATACATATGATATTTGTACCTATATTAAATTCTCAAATTTGTAAAACACATTTTCTGCTGTTTTCCCTCATCGTGCCTCTATGTTTTCATTTGTCCTCAATTCTGGAGCATTCCCTTAGTCTGACTCCAGGGTGAGGTAGGCATAGAAGGGAATAGTATGGTAAATTGTTTATCATCTAGCTTGCAGATTCCCTTACTTATTTGGGAAACTCCATACCTTATGAGTCATAGAAGAGCAAGAATTCATAATAGCCTCACTTCTCCAGCTTCCCTTGCAGCTAAGATACAGGCAAGTGACATAGAGACAGGTAATATAAGGGACTGAGCCAGCAGCAACTGGTAACCAGTTTTGGCAGAATCAGAGGAGCAAAGGATACTGTTTAGACCTAACAAGAATAGGCTTTGCAAAATTGTAAGATGAGGGATATTGGAAAAATTCCTGCTTCTCTAGTCCATGCCTTTTCCCTATAAGAGATTCTGAATCATCCAATAATCTGTAACAAACTATTTTTCTACTTAAATTAGCCAGGTCTAGTTTATGATGCTTGAAGTTATAAAATCTTCCTGCAAGACAGAGCTCAGTATCCTCAGAGTAAAAAGTAGATAATAAGTTGTGACCTAGGCTTGAAGAGGGCTCCAGAGAGTGCAATATTGATGAGTAAATAGTGAGTAATGAGGAGAACTTCTGGAGCAGATAATATTTGGAAAAATAAGTAACCAAGCTAGAAACTTTATTAATAGCAATGGCCATTAAGCTCTAACTTAGGTGATAATAACTATGCTAATGTATGTATCTTAGTTCAGTGTTTCATGAGCTATCCCAGGTTGTTTCCTAAAGTTGTGAATTCCCAGGCTTCAGTCCAAAAGCATTCTATCTGGATTTAAAATAAGCTGTTGATGTATGTGTACTTTTCATAAGCATCCTAGGTAATTCCAATATTTAGGAAAGCTTTAGAAATAGTGTATTATTTCTTTGATCATCACAAAAAATACCTGCAGATATGACTGTTGATTTTACAGTTGAAGACACAGCTTCAGACAAGTTATTAATTCAAAGACATAAACAAGTGGTACGTTCACATTATAGACTCATGAATGTACTTTTCTGAATCTAATCTCTGCCTCATTATGTTATAACAATTCTCATCAAAGTGATAGGTTCTTGAGATACAGATAAGCTTGAGTTTACCTTCAATCTGACAACTTCTGCCTATATGATGTCTAATTTATTTAACTTTCTGGACTTCAATTTCTCATTTGGAGAATGAGGGATTATAATATATATCTACCTTAAAATTCTTTGGTAGATAACTTGAAATAAAATTTATAAAATTTATGAAACTCAATACAGGTTTTTTTTTTCTCTCTCTCTCTCTTCTATTTTCTAGTCATCTCTGTATTCCATAATTTCAATAGATAATATGTTAGTTGTTTACTAAACCAATCTCCTTCTCTCTTCTGGCCATAAGTAGACAACATTTCACAGCTTCTATTTGCTATAAACAGAAATAAGAAAATATCTTTTTTCTCCAATGTCATATTTGGACTCTGGTTCCAACGACCTTCTGAGTTCTGACTGATATCTGTCCTGGCCCAAGGGATTCCCTCTTCTCACTCTCTACCCAGTGCTACTTGAATGTAGAAGAAAGTGGAGTCAAAGTCGGAAACAGTCAGGTCTCTGGATGTGACTGCATGGAGTCACAGGTGAATTATACATGAGTAAATATAAGCCACCCTTTTGTTAAACTATTGAGATTTATAGACTTATATGACCCAGCAGCTAGTTACCCTGATTAATACAGAGAGAAAAATGCAAGTACATGTAAGTTTTGTAATTTAAAAAAAATTTGTTTTTTAAATTGTGTTTAAGATTGCAATTTGATCAACTGTGCATTGATTATGGTCATGAATGATTGAGTTTCTCTCCAACAAGGCCAAAGCCACTATCTTACCTGTGATATGGGCACACCTGAACCTAAGACACAGAAAACTTGAGCAGCTAGAGGTCAGTCCCCATGGACTCAGAATTATGCTCATTAATCTTGTAAACACTTAATACTTCACCTTCTGGGTCTTGGATCTTCTCCTCCCTTTCCCCATTACATTACTGAGCCCTTGACATTTTTCTCTCAGTTTCTTCTGGGGTAAAATTTTTTTCTTTACAACTCAAGATTCTGAATTGATCCTTACAAACTATTGTGGGACCTCTTTATCAAACTTTCCCAAGATCCTAGATCTGTGACTTGCTTTGCTAAAAATATTGGAACTAGCATAATGGTTACCAAGGTTTATGGTATCCATACAGAGCCTTCTAATATAATGTTGATTGTCCATATATTCTGTAATCCTCTTATTTCTTTTTGTTGATTTTTAGAAAGAACCCATTCTTTAGTGTTCCAAGCCCACCACCTTTGGAACCAGCACCGGTTCCAACCACATGCTGAGCGTTTAAATGCCTGAAGTCCCAAAAAGTACTCCTCTCCATACATGGGCCAATGGAAGAGTTGCTTCTCTGATGACTTGGCAAACAGAGGAAACTGCCTTCTGGTCTCAAGCTTTATGTTCACCTAGAAACCTAGATATCCAATTCTCACATCTGGAATGCCACATCATTCTAGGCTCTAGGTTTTCAGGAACTAAAGTCATACCTCTGACCTTCAGTCTTGGAGGCTAGATTTCCTCAATTTATTTATTTATATTGACCTCTCTGATCACAAGTTCTCATTTTTGCCTGCCTGATCAAATTTTGAAAGCTGGTAATAATTTCCTAGGACCCAGCTGAGAACTACAAAGATAGAAAAAGTAGAAGATTCTGACTCTGTCCTCCTGAAGCCAATATTCTAGTTGGGGAGAAAAGTTATAAATATTTGAACCAACTGGACATGTGTGGTGAAATGATGATAAACATAAAGTATTTGACAAGACAGAACAAACTTATTGGATTGGTCTAATAAGCAACAAGAAGCCACTGAAAGTAAGTTCTGCAGGAATTGAAGAATATGTGAGACAATGTCATTCATGTATGCTGAACAAAACTGACCCTAAATGACTTGTTTTATAAAGTATATCTTATTTTTAGCAGATTACATGCATTATATAATATAAACATTGAAGACAATCTAAGTGATCTGATCAGGATATTTCCCTACTGGCTGGCACTGCTCTTTTTCACCCATTACAGGTGCCTGATTGAGGCTGACATGCTGGGAGGTGGAAAGCAGGACTATTTTTCAAATCTTCAGTCTCTAAGACATACAGATTCCTCTCCCAGCCTTAAGTTTTATTTTATCTGTGTTTCTAAAGTCACTCTATCTGCTTGTGTAGTGCAAAATTTAGCTTGAGCTTTAAAATTCAATCAAATAAAACTCCATTAAATTATCTCAAGGTGCAGACTGTGCCACATCAGGTAAGTCACAGTTTCACAGCTGCACGTACCTGCGTGGAACTCAATTACACTGACCCCAATAGTCTCTTTCAACACTCCCTTCATCACTCTTACTTCATTCAAATGGGTTTATCACTACCTCTGACCCTTTGATTAATGGTTTATGCTCGATGATTCACCTCTTATCACAGCCAGGCCCTGGGAACCAAGAGCCTAAAGGAACCCCCGACTTCAGCTTGAACTGTTTTAACCTTTGTCACTCAAACTATTTATAGTGACATCCTCTGAGATCTGCCCCTAATAATCTCAAACCATCCCTCTTTCCTCTAATGGGAGCTTCTAATTTTCTACTCTTTTAAAGATCTTCCACCCACTTGAAATTTGCTCTCTTTATCACTCTGTCTTTCTTCTACTCAGATCACTTACTATCAGAGATCAAATCCTTGGGCCATCCTCAGCCACACAAAATTCAAATTACCATGGGAGGTTTTGTTTCTTGATATAAACCCTAGCATCAATACCCTTTGCTCAAAAAATTTATTAGAGATTAAGATCTTCTCCCTGATGTAAATGGTTTTAGGAAGACTTTTTCTTTTTTTTGTCATAGACTCATTCTATTTATTTTTAAGCACTGAAATTCACAACACCCCAATACCCTCAAATATTAAAAGTTAAATATCACTGCAGTTATGTAAGATTTGCAAGTAATAGATGTCATCTTTCTGCTTAATGCTATGCAAATCTGTCTCAGATAAGTTTGGAATGTCCCCAGAACAGGAGATATAACAAGAATTGAGGAGAGCTCTGTAACCTTATCTTTAGTGGTAGGAAAAGTACTTAAATGTTCAGATGTGGAAAACCACCCCAAAATAACCTTTTATGTTCCCACTCTCTGTAGAAATATTTCCTAAAGCTTAGTAGAGCTAGGAAGAAATGGCCTCTGGATTAATTTTGACCTTCTGTGGCAATGCACTTTCAAGACCAGGAATTTATGTGTGCAGAATATTAAATGTCAAATGCAAATAAGAAAATGGAGCTACAGTTTCAGATAGTCCCTAATTGATACTGAGCAGAGTATTCCCTTTAAATGTTAATGAAACTGTTGTAATTACTAAATGACCAAAACAGCTCAGAAGCCAGGGTTCACAGCTGTAAACCATTACTTGTAAATTACTGGCACAGGCCCGCATTAGCAGATGGCTCAGCCCATGGAAGAAAACTTTCTCAAGATGCTTTTCTTCCAGGTCCAGGCTCAGGAGCAAATTAGATGAGCATATTAGAGAGGGCCAGAGTGCCTCTTTGGACATGTCGCTGGAGATAAGCACCTTCTTTGATCTTCTTATTTTTTTTTCATTACATTCTTTTTGGAAAGTGCTGAATATCAGAGAACACAAAGTAAAAAGGAGGAACTGACAGAGCTTATAAATATTGCACGAAGGTTCAGATATGCACATTTCTGCTCGCTTCTTAAGGAGCAGTGTGTTTCCTACATCCTGAAGCAGATGGACATGCTGGGATGGAGGTAAATAATGAAGGGGGAAAGGGAGTGTACATGTGCATGCGTGCGTGTGTGTGTGTGTGTGTGTGTGTGTGTGTGATGGTGAGACCTGCTAACAAGCCAGTGGCAGAAAAGCAATTAGAAGAAAAATAGTACATTTGAATGGGCTTAGTACCCTCAAGACAGAGAACATCTATAAAGCTGTGTAAGCAAAACTGTGTAGTAGAAACAAGCTATGTCTTTATTAGAGAAGGCCTGTGGCTCTCCACAGCTTTGTTCTGTAAATTTCATACCAGTTTTGCAAACTCTCTGAGGTTATTAACTTTAGAAGAGATTTTTTTTTAAAGATTTGGTTGAGTCCTACAGTTGAGCCTTACATTAATATGAATGAAAGATTAATTAAGACATCTGGCAAGAACAGGAGAAAGAGTTTATCTTATAATATATATTAGAAACTATCCTAAGAATAAAACGATTTTTCCTCACAATGAACTACTCTGTAGAGAAAATGTTTAAGGGATAGCTGTTTACAATCAAACCAGAGAGGACTGGCAATTCCTACTTTCTGAACAGTTTGAATCCCAGAGTAATATGGAAAACAGCTATTAAGATTTCAAAATGTACCTTCATATAAAAAGAATGTTATAAATGTTTCTATGTTTAGAGAAAATATCAAATTAATATAAATAATTTGACCTCATGCTTGCAGAAGGGAAGTGGTGTAGGTTATGAACCAGGATGTGGGTCAGAGTTGTCATAAAATCATCGGGTATGAAAAATTGAGACATAAAATTTGAGAATTTTGTCAAGGTAATGCATAATACTGAACTTTCCAGGGTATTTATGTTTTACGTCTGAAACCTATGAGACCAGAATAATCAGAGTTAGAACTGGCCCATAAAATCAGTAATGAATGATTAATGTGTTGATAGAGTATCTTTTTGAATCTAGGTCCCGGAGGTACAGTATTGCAAGAGCATGATGAAAAGACTCGAATTCTTCTTCCTGGATTCAGAATCTGTTCTGGGCAATATTTTGAGCTATCTGATGTTGGCCTTCAGTTTTTTGACACTTTTCTGTCTTCCTCATTCACAGGCACCCTAGAAACACCCCAGGGGTGGGTTGTTTCTTCTGCTTGATAATCCCAGCCTTCCACCCAGGTCTGGTAAACATGATCTTTACCTTCTTCTTTCTTTCCAGACTTTCCTCCCTTCATAGGAGATAATCGTAGATATTTTTAAGAAGAATGCAAGCAAGTGTCTAAGCAGTTTAATCTATTTATTATGAGAGATGTTCAATCAATCTTTAACTCTTTCAGAAATGGAAAGCATTTTTGGAAGTGGAACATCATTCTAATGTGGTGAAGTTTCTAAATTCAGAAAGAACTGTATTCATAAACCTGGCCTACTAGCTGTGTAAACTTAAGCACGTTACTCAACTTATCTATGCCTCATTTTATCATCTATATATTGGGGTAATAATAGTATCTACTCCATGTGATTAATTTGAAGAAATTGAAAGAATATACTCTCTGATAGATATTAAAATGTTCAATGAAAGTAACTCAAAAAATATTTAAATTGACACACTCAAATAGTAGACATTTTTGTGTAGTGAAAATAAGAGATTCAGTCACAGAAAAGAATATTTCCTACATGGAAAACTAGCAAAAAGAAACTCATCTCCTGGTTTTAATAATACATTATAATTATACAAAATGTTACCACTGGAGAAAGCTAGGTGATGAGTAAATGGAACTTCTCTGTGCTATTTTTGCAATTTCTTTTGAGTCTATTTCAAAATAAAAATTTTTTAAAAAGTCAACAAACCCATTCTTGATTTTGTCCCCTCATTTTTTTTTTTTGAAACATAGGTTCTTGAAAGCCTTCAGATTTTTCATACAATTCCCATGTCCACCGATATAAAGAGTGGTTTCAAACGGAGAATTGTGTTGTGTGAGTGCATGTGCACACACACGCACATGTGTGTATGTTGGGGCCAGTGATACTTATATATTTGTCAGTTTTGAGATGATAGGATAACCATCTGTGGTTATTTTAATTGATCATTTGTTGGGGGAAAAAAGAGTTTATTTTTGTATAAACTCTTAGAATCTGAAGGATTTTATCCAAAGATGTTTAACAGTTAACATACTGCAATCATATAAGCATGCTTAGTCATTTTAGGGCCATGAACCTTTTTGAGAATTTAATGAAAGCTAAGAAAACGTGTTAAAATAAATTTAAACTGTTGGTGAGGCTGTGGAGAAAAGGCAACCCTTGCACACTGTTGGTAGGATTGCCAAATAGTACAGCCACTATGGAAAACAGTTTACGAGTCCCTCAAAAACTTGAAAATAAAACTACCACTTGACCCGGGAACTTCACTTCTGGGTATTTATCCAAAGAAAACCAAAACAGTGATTCGTAAAGATCCATACACCCCTATGTTCATGGTAGTGCTATTCACAATAGCCAAGATATGGAAGCAACCTAAGTGCCCAACAACAGACAATTGGATAAAAAAAATTAGGATACATATATACACTACAGTGGAATATTACTCAGCCATTAAAAAAATGAAATCTTACCATTTGCAACGACATGGATGGTCTTGACGATATTATGGTAAATGAAATAAGTCAGGCAGAGAAAGATAAATACCATATAATTTCACTACTATGTAGAATCTAAAGTACAAAAGTAACAAACTAAACGAAAACGGACTCACAGATACAGAGGACCAGCTGGTGACTGCCAAAAGGTCTAGGTAAAAAGGTGAAGGGATGAAGAAGTACAGATTAGTAGTTATAAAATATTCATGGAGGTATAGAGTACAGCATAAGGAATGTGGTCAATAATATTGTAATGGCTATGTGCAGAGCCAGATGGATACTAGAGTAATTGGGGGTAATCACTTCATAAACTGTATAAATGTCTAACCATTGTACTGTATACCTGAAACAAATATAAAATAGAACTTAAAAAAATTTTTAAATAAAATAAATTTAAACTAAATGATATAAGCATTTTACCTCTATTGTAAGTCATTAGTGAACCCCTACTGCATGCTAGTAACAGTAATAGATGTGAGGGTGGCAGAGTGTAGGATATATGAAAGAAATGAGATAAACCTTGTCTCTCTCCAGTGAGAAATGGAATAGTAAAGAGACATTATAATACAACATGACTGGTGCTATTTACTGGTAGTACAGTGTACTTCATCATATAGGAGGGGCATCTAGGCCAGACTTGAAAGAATCAAGAAAGATTTCCAGGGAAAATGAACTCTAAGTTGAAACCTGAAGGAGAAGTAGGCATTAGTCAGTTGATGGAGAAGTTTTTAGCATAAGAAGCAAATCATTGGAAAGTGTGGTTAAAGAAAAAGTAGTTGTAGAACTCTAAGCAGCTCACAAAAGCTAGAATATGACATATGAAGAAGAAAGGAACAATGGATAACATCGGGAAAGTGAGCAGGGGCCAGACCATGCAAAACCTTGTAAATCCTGTTAAAAAATCTTGACTCTTGAAGAACATTGGAGAATTTCTGCAGAGTTTAAAGTAGAGTTAAATTTGCATTGTAGAAAGCTTACTCTAAGCTCTCTGATAAATGGACTAGATAGGGGAAAAACTGGAACAGGGAATGTAATAATAAGTCAAGTGCAGCAACACAGGAAGAGATAATAGTGTCCTGTACTCTTGGCAAGGAACATAAAGAGAAGTAATTGGATGTGTGAGATTTTTGTAAGAAGTAGAATAGATATAATTTTCTTTATTCGGATGTGAAAGGTAAAAGAGAGAAAAGCTGAACATTAACCCAAGATTTGAATTCTAAGTCACTGAGTTGTTGATGGTGCCCCCCATTTAGATAGACATCAGAGAAGAAACAAAAGTTTAGGTAAGAAGAGATTAAGTTTTGGGCTAGTGGAATTTCAATTTATATGGGCTATCCACATATCCAGTGCAGCATTTAGATAAGTGGCTCTGGGCTATGGAAAGACATACTAGAACTAGTATGATTTGAAAATAATTAAAGCCACAGCACTAGATGAGATCGTACAAAAGAATGATAAAACTTAGTTAATTAAGGAAAAAGCTAAATCATTGCAACAAAAGGACCTTTTAATACCCTTACTTGGAGGAAAAAGATAGCCAGTTTTCTCTCCCATAACTGTCCCAATGTGATGAGACCAAGCTGATAGAATGGCTGAACTGTACACAGGCATTTAAGGACACTTATATCTGGGTGATCTGCCATTCCATAGGTGTTATCATTACCATGGCTGAACCTGGAGTATGGACATATCTGGATTTTGGCTATTTGTAGTAATTGCCATCATAAATGGAGAGAAAGGAGAAAGAGTGATCTGCAGATTTATATTAGTTTATAGGTTCGGTGATGAAAGTTGAGAAAATGGCTCTGTAAAGGAGAAATCAAGACCATTACTGAGAGCAAGGGGGCTATGGCAGGGTCATAAATCAAATGTGTGGAAGAAGTTTCGATTGTCTCCATAAGAACTGGAAACAAAGTCTTCGGGAGAAAGTGAGTGGTCTAGACTGCTGGTCATTTTGGAGTACCTAGTTAGGTTTGGAAACCATAACTTTGTAACGGTCATACCAAACTATTCAATCACAAAATGATAGAAACATAACATGAAAGAAATCTTTACAAAAATTTATATTTTTCTTGCTTTCATGTATTTATAAATATAATTAAAGGCAGCTTACTTAAAATTTTAAGCCATCAAAAATTTAAGATCCAAATTTTACAAACATGACAAATTCTACCCCAAAGGAAACTGCAGCAAGAATTTGCTATCATTCAACTTTTAAAAATATGAAATGGCCATTGATTTGAAAGCATTCATATTATCTTTGACATCTAATTTTGATATTTTTGGTGATTTGTTTAGGTGGCTTCATGTGCTAATACCTTGTTTACAAAGATACATGAGTGTAATCGGTGTTTTCACAAATGGCTCTGCCAGGCATGTAAACATTGAAAGTAACAACTGAATTCCCTGGGACTTCTTGACTTGAAATCCTGACTTAGTAAGTCCTTTGTCCTGAAGTCATCCAGGTCACAGTCTGCCACAGTAATTTCTCTCCATCAGGAAGAAGAAGATCATGAATCTATGTTTCAATATTTAAGTTGTTTGAGCAGAAGTAATCTTGAGAAGGCCTCTAGTTTTCCAGGAATTTGTAGATATTTTTTTCCTACAGAGAATTTAGCAGTCCTATGTCATAAAATAGTAGAAACACAGATTAACACAGACTAAAAACATGATTATTCTAGCATTTATAAATTTGGAATAGTTGCCTGATTTTAGTCTTTGATTCAGAACTGGTAACTTGAATGCAATAGTTTGTGGTTTGTTATGGTGGTGGTTTGAGGTAGAGATGGGAGTGGTATGTTATAGGAATGGGAGTGGTATGTTAGTTTTGTTTTGTTTTTAGCAGCATCTGTAATTCAAGGCTTAGTCTTAAATGAATTACTTCATTCATATTGTCAAAAAAAAAATATCCTTTCCTTAACCAAGATGTGAATCACCTCCTCCTTAGTAAGTTGTTCTGTCCCAATCCAATAAATACATACATACATACATACATACATACATACATACATACATACAAGAGAAGTGAGAAGGTGGGGGCGGGAGAGAGAGAGAGAGAGAGAGAAAGAGAGAGAGAGAGAGAGAGAGAGAGAGAGAGAGAGAGAGAAGGTGAAACTGTTTCTTAAAATGCAATAAGCATTTAAAGTTTTCTTTTGGAACATGTAGTAAAGAAGTTTATATTTTTCTCTTATCCCTTGACCAAAGATGCCAAAATGAAAGATTTAAATCCTTGGCTCTGATAAAGTTGATTTTTCATGACGATAGATGAAGCTCCTCTCAGAATTGCTGGCAGAGTTTCTATGACATTGTATGCCGGTGTAGAAGGCAGTGAGTCATTATGACATGTAGAATACCTTTCTTCAAGATAGCAGCCAAACCAGATGTGCTGCCAAGCATTGCAGGTGCTCCACCTGTGCACAGAATAGCAAGATTTGTCTTCTAGTGGAAGCTTTCCTTGGCAAAGACACTTTTCACCATTTTGAAGATACATATTCTTTCTGGGTTCCAAAACAGGCTCAGAAAATGCAAATTTTTCTTTGATGGTGACAGTGCTCACACAGTTCATGAAGACTAGGAGCTAGCTTCACTAAGGGACATCTATAATTTTCTTCAGTTTCATGCATCATGCAAATGACATAGCTGCCTTTTCCTTCAAGATTTGCTTTAGAATAGTGGAAAATATATTAATATTTCTAGAATGGATGATGTTTGTTGACAAAGGTAATTTTCTTTGACAGCTCAAAGGCACAAATTGACTGAACATGGCTCTACAGAAGTCTTTCTAAATGGAGACTTATTTTGTTTCGGCATGAAGTAAACTTATGTGATGCTCTAATATATGGTTTCTCTGTTGAAAATCTAAGTTCTTGAAATATCCAATCTTAAAAGTTAAGGTTTCTTTTCATAAAATAGATCCATATCATCTGGTAATGTTTGCATGATGTCCAGGTATAAGATTCTTCTTCCATTTGGTTAAATTTAACTCTGGCTTTTTTGCCCCATGATTTTCAGACATGTGATATGAAAGCAAGATCAAAGGATACATAAATTCCTTAATCCTTTTTTTTTAAATTTATGTTTGCTTACTTGAGCTGGATCTGACATCCACAGTCATAATGGCAGGATACATTTTAAAATATATCAGTAGAAAGTATTCTAGAGTTACAACGTGACAAAGATTAGCTCATTTATTTTTTATAAAATCATGAAACATCTGCTATGTGCCAGGAGATAAAGCACTGAACGGAATACACCAAAACCTCTTTCTTCATAGAGCTTACCTAGTTGTGCATCACCAACATATGCTTCTTAAATATATAGTAGCATTTCATGCCACTCAGTAATTGTTTTGAGTAAAATAAAATATTAACAACAATTTACAAAATTAGTGCTAAAATAATGGCAAAGATATTAAAGGAAAGAATTGTCTAGGCTTTTCAAAATTTATTTGGTCATTTTAATAGCTGGTTTCTAACTCCCTAAAACTGCTGCCTAGATCTCTAGGATCTCACAGACATAGTGCATGAAGTTCAGGCACAAAGAAAAATATTAATTGTTGAAAAGTAAACAGCATATATTCAAAATGGTGAGAAAATTTTGTTTATTTGAAAGAATTAAAAGATAATGTTTTCTGAGCCTTGCCTCAAAAGCAATATATTTATTTATATTACTATACTTATTTATATTACATTATACCATAGAGTTTCTCTTTAAGTCACTATATTTTTAAAATTGTTTTTTGAGCATATGAAAAATTACTGACAGTAAAATTTTCAAGTTACTTTCCAAGATATCAGTTTAGTTATCATATACCTCAGTCAGCTTGGGCTGCTATCACAAAATACCATAAACTAAATGGCTTATCAACAACAGAAATTTATTTGCTCATAGTTCTTGAAGCTGGAAATTTGAGATATTGGTGCCAACATGGTCAGTTTTGGGTGAAACCCTCTCCTCTGAGTTATAAACTTCTGACTTCGGTGTCCTCACATGATGGAAAAGGAGGAAGCTAGTTCTCTGGCCTCTTCCTATAAGGCACTAATCCCAATCATGAGGGCTCATCTTGTGACTTAATTATCTCCCAAAGGCTCCCCTCCAAATACCATCACACTGGGGATTAGATTTAAACATATGAATTGGGGGGAGGGCACAAACACTCAGTCCATAACTTCATCACAAAGCTACTTGTCTTTGGAAGGGTTTGCAACCCCCATAAATTGCTTCGAGTGAACAGCTTTCCTTTGGAAACAACCTAATCTTGCCTCTCTGTGTAACTTTGACAATATGTATAAGTTAAACTGTGTCAGTCACTGCCTTCAAGCTACGAAGTCCTTTTATTGTGTTGCAAAAAAAAAAAAAAAAAAAGAATAAGTACAATTACGTTTCTACAATAGTCTCCAATTAGAAAATATAAAAACAAAACCAATAGTTAAAAAAAATCTGCTCTTTTGTCTGCCCCGTGCAGCTATTCACCACATAAGTACAACCCTCCCACTCATGTGTTCTAGGAGATTCCTTGCCCCACTACTAACTAGATATTTCCAAAGGAAGTTTTCATCTTTTTACAGATTCTGAATCACCTGTTTGTGGTGATTATTGTTATTGGAGTTACAATCTGACTTAGAACCAATACATATCTTGCCTTGGGATTTATAAATTCAGGTTTCATATATTAGGAAACTTAAATGTGAAGACTGCCAGTAACATTGTGTCTAGCAAACATGGGAGAAGTCAACAAAAAGAGAAACAGAGTGTAGATGATAACACTTATTCTCCCAGCCCTTATTACAACTCTTCCCTTGATTATGTTACTCTTGTTTGATAGAGGTAGTTCAAGTCCATTTATGCCACTTGCAGTAAAATTGTAAAATTGTTCTTATCAATGGTTCCTTGATATTTTAGTTTGTAAATCTGATTAGTTACCTTATCACTAACAGATTATTTGTATTAATGAAATAAGTCTATTTTAGCATTTACATGGTACTTTTATATCTAATAGATGTTAAATCTATATTTAGAAGGTAAATGTCATATTTTAAACTGTAATTTTACATTGTATTTATTGATAATAATAATGACATTATATAGAAATAGGAAAAAAGGAAGTTTAAACAAAAATTTTCAAAGAATTTTGATGGAAAAGAGAAGAAAATATGTTTTAAATATCAAAAAAAATGATTCTTGGCCTAAGCATAGGAATGATATAACTTGGATTTAAATCATATTTTTACATATATTTAAATATCTATTTTTTCAACAAGATTATAAAGTAATGAATCTTTAAGACCTGCACATCTATGAAGTTGTAATATTTTTTTAAAAAAAACATCATTGTCAAAGAAATATTGATCTTACAGATAGGTTTCACAACATGTATCATTCATCATCATTTTGAAACTGTGTGCAAACTGAGAAAATAATTTCTGTACATTATTCAGAAAATTATGAAATTCTAAATTGTTACATCTGTTTTTCCTCCATGTATAGTGGGGGGAAAATAGTTACTTTCAAGACAGACCACAGAATTTCATCTGGGAGAACATTGATGCTAAAAGAATAAAACAGTGGCTGTTTTGGTCACTAGATGAGCTCCTTTGAGTGGAGTCTGTTAATCTGGGGTGCGAAAAGTATCAGGGAAACTGCTCTGTGTAGAAAAAGAAACAGCTATTTGGTAGTTGGAAAATGGGGAAATAGTCATACTAGCAAAATATGACAAAACTGTTAGATGATGTTGAGTGAGCATTTGAGGCAGGTAATCCTGCTTTATACAATGGCAACACAGATCTCTCTTTTTGTCTAGCCTTGCTTGGTGGGGGAAGATGGTTTAGTCCATGAGATGCTTCAGGTTTGTTAGAGATTTGTCCAGGGAGGCACAGACATGCAAATGAGAACATGACAGCACCAATGCATAAAGAAAAAGGTTGAGGTCAATGGGATAAGGTCTTAATGACACTTAAAGAATATTTTCAATGCTGATACTAGAAAAATAAAAAAGACACATTTATCACCAACAAATGGTTATTAAATACCATGTACTTGAAATAGTTATTAAGCACAATGTACTTGCCAGATAATCTTTCAAGTGCTGGAGTAATCACGTTGCCGGGTGGGGAAGAGGAGACAGAAAAACAAAACAAAACAAAATAAAACAAAACAAAACAAAATAAAACAAAACAAAATGTAGCGTTCACAGAGCTTACATTCTAATTAGGAAATACAAGCAAGGAATCAAATAACTGAATAAAATATGTACTATGTTAAGTGATGATTAATGCTATATTTTTAAAAAAAGAAAGAAAAAAAGTGAGAAAGAAACAAAAGTGGGGGCAAAGGCGTTTGTGAAATTTTATAGAGGGTAACCAGGGAAAGGATGAGATGGTGACTTTTAACGAAAGCACAGCCTTGCAGATTACTTAAAAAGAGCTATCCAGACAGAAGAAAGGGTATACCAAAGGCCCTGAAATAGAAATATGCTTGTTATGTTTAAGGAATGGCAAAGAGTTTACATTAGCTGGAAATAGAGAGCAAGTGAGGGACAGAATAGTAGGAGATGATATCAGAGTGATGATGGAAGGTGGATGTTGCAGACTGTGTAGGTCCTTGTCCAAATAATGTGCATATGAATCCTGGCATCCTATTGAAATGTAGCTTCTGGTTCAGGAGGTCTGGGATGGAACTTGAGATTCCAAATTTAACAAGCTAACAGGTAATAGACCACACTCTGTGTAATGAGGTTGTAAAGCATAAAAAGGACTTTGTTATGGAGTGGAAAGCCAATAGACAGTTTGAAGCAAAGGTTAGACATCTAAAGGTCATTCTATTTTCTTGATGATAGATTAAAGGGATTATGAGGTTATTGAAATAACTCAAATGATTGCTGATGGTGATATAGGCCAGACAGGCAGGAAGCAGTGGATGGAGGTGGTAAAGTGTTGACTTTGTATATATTTTGATATTAAATATGACAGAATTTGCTAAGAGAACAAATCCAAGGAATGAAAAAAAGTAAATGTAAATTAGAGCATTGATGTGGTATGTAGAAGAGAATAGAAAGGTCAATAGCGGTTTTTTGTTTTTATTTTTGCTTTTGCATTATAGATTTTTAAATGTATATAAACATAGAGAGAATTCTGTAATGTACCCACAAACACTCTTTACCAAGATTTGCCATTTATCAACATTTTGAAAAAATTGTAAGAAGCAGATTCTTTGGGACAAAAAATAAATAAATAAATAAAAATGTTTACATACTAGTGAGAAAGGTTGACAAAAGAAGAAAAATGTGATGATTAGCAGAGATAGGGAGAAATGCGAGAGAGATTTTCCTAAGTAGATGAGAAGGGATAGGTCCTCATGCACAAGAGAAAGAATTAGCTTTTAGTTAGGCATGAACAAAAAAATAATTCTTTTGTGGAGACAATTTAGATAGGCATTAGATATGAAATTTCTCTTCTGTATGCTTGTATTTCCTAAGTAAATGAGGAAAAAAAAAAAAAAAAGGTCAGCACCTGTGAATGAGAGAGTAAAGGTGATGGAAATTTAGAGAGAATGTACATATAGTCTTCTGGCAAAGTGAGTGAATACATATATAGCACCATTGTCCAGCAACACAAAAGGCTCACTTAATCATGAATTTAAGGTGAAACCATTTAGCACAGCAGTGTTTATCGCCAGCTACATTCAGCCCTAGTGGATCAAGACTCAGAGTTCATGAACAGTTGCATCAGATTATGAATGTGGTTCAAGCAAGCAAGCACAATAAAGAAATAAAGTGGGGTCTTGGAGTAAGAGAATTAAGCAAGGCAGAGATTATGGTGATAGACGTCAAATCTAGTTGAACAAATAGAGAAATAAGGAACCAATGGAGAGACAGTTAGTGAGAGATGGAAATTTCTTCAGTGACTTAATTATATGAAATATTTATACAATTCAAAAATCACTGGCTTTGAAAAGACTAAGAAAGAATGATAATAATTTTCAAAGGTCCTTTGATTTGTGCTTTAAGACAGTAGACACATAACCTTTTCATGTCATTTGTATTTTTTTGTTCATGCCTTTTGTTTATGCCTTTAAAAGATAAGAGAAAAAAACCACAACAGTTTAAACATTTGGGATATTTTCTTTTTAATATTGTTAAATATTATAAATTGTAAATATATATTGTAAATATAATTATATATGTATATATAGCTATAAATAGCTTCACATAATAAACTCTGAATACTCAAACTTATCTGTTGGTTTTTTGAGATCCCACTAGTAAACTGATATCACTCAGATGGAAATGGAAAAAGAGGATTTTTCTTCCTCATAGATACCGTAGTTGTTGGGGGAGGATCACACCTCAGCTTGTTTTTAAAAAATGCTTTACAGTCTGCTATAGTTAAGAACACAAGCTTCCAGACTGCTTGAGCCTATATCCTGGCTTAGGCACCAAAGTGGAGTTTATTACCTTAGGTAATATACTTAAATTTCATCTCTTTCCTACATATAAAATATCGTTAACTGTATGGTCATAGCACATAGGTTAACTATATGCAATTACATTTAATAAGATAATCCAAATGAACTACAGACTATAATGTCCATGGTTTTGTCTTTATTGGATTTATTTCTCTTTTAAACTATACAATTTCCTAGCAATTGCATCAAGGGTTTTCATAATTTAATATATAGCATCAATAAGTTTGGCAAGGGATTTATATAATTTGCTTTTATTTGTCACTATTTTAAATTTAATTCAACATTTTCATGAGAAGGCATATAGATATGTATATGTAAATGTATATATATATACACACATATACATATGAAGAATATATACAAATACAATTTACACATATATTCTGAATCTGTAAGAGAGCTACTACCTAACTGCAGAACATATATTCTGCTCCCGATTTAATTGGGAAGTTATTAACATAAAAGGTAAATTGAATTTTATTGATTTTTTAAAATCTTTTTGAGAAAGACATCACACAGAAAACTTAGAAAAGTGGCTGTAGATAAGATTTAAAGTTATTTTAAAATTGCAGCAATTGTTATAAAAAAATTTACCATTTTAAATTTAAAATAAGTGAGACATATATCAAGGCAATTTATTGCTCTAGGTACAGTCATAGTCCCCTTCCTGGAGGTCACTCAACCATCTAAATGACATGATGAATTTATATGCAATTGAAGTAGTTAAAGTTTTAGAGTGCAGCCAGTGGTTTCTATCTTACTTAGCAACCCTGCAACTTATAATGGTTTTGACCATTCTCTCTCTCTCTTGAAATTCTTTCCTCCCTTGGTATCTTTGGCATTCTCTCCCCTAGTCTTCCTTCTACTTTTCTGGCCATTTATGTTCAGTTCATTTTTCATGCTTTTTTTATGTTTATTTATTTATATTTCATGAAATGCTGACATTCTCTTGAGTTTTTGTTTCATTCACTCCCATGATTTAAAAATAATTTAAACTACCACTGTTTTATGTTCAGGACTCATAAGTATATTAATTTAGCTATCTTCTTTTTATTTCTACTTGCCTTTCTCACAGACAGAAACCTTTTTGCCAGATCTGTTTTCCTTTCTATATGAGATGTTTTGATAGGCTAAATTCCTCAGTCTCCAGCAGTTAGGAGTGACCACGTGATTAACTTCGGACCCAGAAACGTATGTTGATGTGATTCATGCCTCTTTTAGGTCTGACCCATAAAAACCTCTTACCTATATCTTCTCATTTTCTGCTCACCCATGAGCTCCAACAAGATGATTCTAAGGATCTAGAGGAGGATAGACTAATGGATGGAAGGAGTCTTGGTGCTTAAATGGCTGCAATGAGCTTAGACCCTCCCCACACACCCATCAATAGATTAAGCTACTGAAATGGTTATTTATTACAGCATTAGCCTACCCTGACTAACACACATCTCCTACTCAATAAGTTTCATATTGAACTTATAGCTTATTCATTGAAACTGTGTTCTCTTTCTATTTGTTCTCTTATTTGGATTCCTAAGCATGAAACAGAGACATACTGTCCCTACCTGAATATTCATCTTCATGGTTCATTATTCTCTCTCCTCTTCCCCTTCCATCATCTCATTATTTTGCCAATGTCACTCAAAGAGATTCATGATTTCCCAGCCCCCACTCCCTCCTCCCACAGGAAGATTTTTATGCCTTTAATTCCTCAAACTGCACACCCCTCACCTACACACACACACACACACACACACACACACACACACACACACACACACACACAAACTTGGCTAATTCCTATTCAATATCGAGATTTGGTTTATATATCATCAACTATGAGAAGATGACCACTTGAGTGATATGACCCTCTTCTGTGAGTCTATATCATCCTGTGTTTACCTCTACCATAGCAATAATCATCTTAAGTATGTTTTTGTCTGTCTAGACTAAACTTTATGCACAGAAAAATATTATTATTTTATCTTTATCCTTAGCAAAAAATACAGGACCTGGATCATAGTATACATTAAGTAAGTATATGCTAAAAAATTATATGATATAATGAAAGTTGCAGCATAGATATATCACCTTGGTTCAGCAAACACATATTGGCCATATACATTGTACTAGCTGCTTTGGAGACTAGAAATGGATAATGTGTGCCTTGCAGCTTACACTTAATAAACTAATACGGGAAAAAAAAAACATGTTTTTGAAACTAAATTTAAATAATAATTGTGTTAAAAGGTTAGGAATTGTACCTGCAGAATTACATACCTTTAACAGCACTAGCTCTGGTGCTTGATAAGAGCAATGGATTTTTCTAATGTTAAGTAAATTTGGCACTAGTCTTATAGCATCTAACTTCAATACGTCTTTTAATTCTATCCCAATTTCACTGTTACCCTGCTACTGCCTTTGTTCATACTCTCTCTATTTCTCAGTTGCAGTGTTTCCCAATATTTCTAGCCTAGACTTCCCTCTATTATATCATCATATTGACTTCTTACCTGAACATTTGCACTTGATTTCTCCTTTTGCATGGCAAACTTAACACAGCTTTGAACTCATCATTTTCCCTCCTTCATTTCCCTATATCTGTTCTTCCTTCTCTTTAAATCCCCAATTTTGGTAAATATCATCAGTTATTGCTGATCTTCCAAGTCAGAAACATGAGAGTTTTTGTCAGTCTGTCCCCTAAATTGCTCTCAAATCTGTTTTCTGTTGTCTATCTTCTCTTTCACTATATAAATTTATTTCCTGCCTAGACTAATGTAATAGTTCAACCACAATTACCTATACAATTCATGTTCCTATATCCATACACCAGCTATACTTTCTTAAGGCAATCTTTGTAATATTCAAATCTGACTGTATTCTCGCAGCATAAATAATTCCTCATAGGATAAATCCCTAATTCCTTAGCTCTGCATCATCTAGATAATGTATCATGTCATCCTCTCATTTTCCTGTGCATTCTGACTGTATTACAGTTTGTAGCTAACCAAATATGAAATGCATTCTTGCGCTTGCACATTCTTTTCTAATTATAAACCCTTCCTCTTCTTTCTTCTTGTCTTTCTAAAGGTTTAAAACATAAGCACTCCAAAATGAAATAGAATGTGACACAAGATATGTTCCTTTTATTTGAAGTCATTTTAGTAGTTGCTGGAAGATCAACATACCTAAAATATACCCTTGATTTCATTAATTAGCAGGATTTATTAAGCTCTCAATATACAGTAACGCAAATAATAATTAATATTAAATCATTAATATTTACTAAGAAACTTTGGTTGGTCTGAACCCAGAATTTAGTTTTTAAATATTTAGCTAAAATTAATTACAATCAAATAGTTGGTATTTGAGGGCAATATAAGCTGATAACAAGAATAATGATTAAAATATGTATATATCTAGAGATGACTTCTATCTCCATCAGCCTGGGCAGATATAGATATAAGAAATATTTTCCAGCATAGCCAGTAAACATCGACTCTGCTCAAAGCCCTGGAAATAGATTTGTTCTGGGTCAAAAAATAGTTAAGAAGATAAAAAATAGAAAGTATCTTAACAAAGTAAACACTAACAAAATGATCAGGCTCCTTCAACCATCCCAAGAGCTCACATATACATTCAACACAACAAATGCATACTGGCCACAGCAAGATAAAGCATATAGAAAATTCAGAGATAGAACTTCGTAAATTTGGCAGGTATATAAGAATAACGCCATTGTTTATCCTCTCTCAGGGTGTCTGAGGTAAGTTGGGCAGAGGCCTATTTACTCACTATAGATAGAAGAGTAGCCAGCCCACTTGCCTGTGCAAAAAAAAGAATGGAGCCCAATGTATAATAAATATATCACATTTACCATCAACTAAAGCATTAGATTTTAACTCTTAACATATCCACATTGGTGTATTCAATACTAATGTCAGTGAATTTATTTATTTTTCTTGACATTTTACAAAACTGTAACTCTAAGTACAATGAGTATATTTTTGAAAAACCAATATATAAATTGAACCACATTTTCACTTAGATTTCTACCGTAACTTTAGTAATGCTTGATTTTGACATGTAAAATATTTTATCTGGAAGTGGCTTCGGTCATGCCATTTCAGGTTCCCTGTCAAGTAGCTTCCAATTATGGTTTTTATTATTTAAAAAATCAATTGCTTACACCCATCATTTTATATTGCAAGTAATCAGTGGAATCACTATCAACACTGAAACCATGCAAAGGAAAAAAATAACATTTTGTGTAAAGGAGAATCTATATGTTCTCAATATTATACAAATGTAAATAAAGACATCTTAAAATTATTTTTTGTCTATAAAATACAACATAAGTAGTAGTAGTATTCGAACACAGTTTCAGATTGGACTCTTCTGTTCAGATTGGCATGCCTTAAGCTCCTCTTATATAGGAATGTTAGCACTATTAGAGCCCTTTTAAGTATCACTAATATTATAAATTTGTTTTGAAATAAATTTGTAATATTATAAATTTATATTATGCTAAATTAGTCTGCATGTTCAGTTTTCCTAAGTAATGCTTGCCATTTCATAATGAATTTTCATCTAACCTAAATCTATGTAATTGCCTCCTGCATAGCAGCAAGCTAAAAGTTTTCCTGTTATGATTCTAGGCCTTTTTCTCTGTTACTAGATCCCTTGGAAAAGACAGTATCCAAATGTCAGATAAATGAAGTTTCCTCTCCTGCTGTCTCCTTTGGCACAATGAGTAACTCCTGGGAAAACTCTGTCAAAGAAGCCACAGTGTTCTAAGAACTGGAAATATTTTGTTCTTTCTCTCAGCAGAGTTCATGTTTTGAGCAGTCAAATGGCTCCTTACCAGCTGAAACACCATCCTCAAGTCCAGGCTCTCTCTCCAGACATCCTTTTCTGTCTGGCAAGGCCCGTTCTCCACTCCACTTCTACCCTGCCTGAGGTGCCTTGTACCACCCCGAGTTGCTAATATCTAATAGTTCTCTACTCAGGATGCTCTGCATCCTTGCCTCCCACCCCCCCCCCCTCTTTTTCCTTTTCCTTTTTGCTTTTTTAATTTATAGAAATATATAGGAAACTACAAAAAAGATGTCTATTTTTCTTTTTCTTTTTTTTTTTTTTTTTTACTTCAAGAGAGTATCGTAAACCATCATGTATGGTCCACTTATCTCTGAATTTTTTCTCAGGGATCTTTCCAGCCAAGAAGATAAGTGGCTTAGAGAAGAGAAAGTCTCAACAATTTAATTTATTTCCTTCTCTTTTTTTTTTTTCAGAGCAGTGGGAATGGCATTTCATTTTATTTTTTTCCAGTCAGTGAGTCAACAAATATTTCTTGAATAATTATTATATATGTGGAGCAAATACAGACTCTGGGAATAAAGCAGTGAAGAAAAGAGACCAAGTCTTTGCCCTCATAAATCTTCAAGTATTAAAACAAGGAGATGAGCAAATCAGCTTACTCCTCCTTCTTGACCTCTGAACAGTGATCTCATCCTTCCTAGATTTCCAGTTCTGGTCAAGCAGGCCAGGAGGAAATGCAGGACACAGATGTCTCTTCATGTAATTATGGGGCCTTGGACTATAGGTATGTTTCACATATCAGAACACTTGTTCACACACACCCAAAAAATTCCAAGCCACTTCTATTTTCTGTAACTATATGTAAATCATATCAAAAATATCAGGTCATGATCTGACTTCTCTACTCCAATTCATTCCTGTCAGTGAGGAGGTTTTATAAAATGTATGAAAATATATGTAGTGAAACAAAAATACAAAGCTAAATATCTGCAGTAAAGAAATGAAAATTAACTTAACCATCATATTATTTTCCTAGCAGAAGAGTCTAGCTAATATAAAGTCTTATGAAGTATCACAACACCCATAAAATATAGAAAATAAATAAATGAATTCCTGAACAATGTAGTATAAATTTGATGTTACCTTTAAATACAAAAGTGTGTGATATATATGTATATATATCCATTAGGATCTTGGATTTGCCTAACTGGTGATTACTAATGCCTCATTGAAATGTAATTGAAAATTAATATATCTAGCAGTGAAAAATATACCATTAAAGAAGTTTAACCATGATATTTTTATAGACTTGCCAAGTCTCTTGAATTCAGAATGTGGGACAGATGGTCACATGGTAAATCGTTCTCACTCACTAATGTTTTCTGCTGCTTCACTGATTTTTGATCTTCAGATAACTTCAGTCTCATTCAGAAAGCTTGGCAAATGAAAGATTCCCAATTTTCTTAACAAAAGGCGAAAAGTCTTAATACATCAATAACACAAAATTATATAAATGTTATAGACATATGCCAAATCAAAGCCTTTCTAAATTTCTAGGTCTTTCACTGGAAAATTTTGAGTTTAAATTAAAGAGCAAAAATTATTTTTTCTGAGAGTAAAATATGTTCAAATCATTATTTTTAGAAATTAGGTTACTCATTAAGTTTATATATAATAACACTATTAATTCAGTTATTTATTGAGTCATAGCTTGAGATGTATTAGTATGCTTTGGCTACCATAACAAAATACCACAAACTGGGTGGCTTAAACAACATTTATTTTTCATGGTCTGGAGGGCAGAATTCTCTGATTAAGAATTTCTGACAGATTTGGTTTCTGGTGAGAGCTTTCTTCCTGGTTTGAAGATGGCCTCCTTCTTCCTGAATTCTCACATGACCTTTCTTCTGTGGTGTGTGAAGAGAAATAACTCTGGTATCTTTTCCTCTTCTCATGGAGACATAGTTCTATCAGATTAGGGTCATACTTTATGACCTCATTTAATCTTTATTACCTCATTATAAGACCTATCTCCAAATACACCCACATTAGAGGTTAGCGCTTCCATATATGAATTATAGGGTGATACAATTCAGTTCATAATACTAGGATACCCATTTTTTCATCACTATAAGATAAAGCTTCTTATCTATTTTATTGCAAAAAGATTATTAAAGATAGATATACCTGCTGAGTGGCAAAAAAAATTATTGGTCTTGAATGAGCAGAATTTTGATTTGCAGTGACAAGCAAGTTGTAAATAACATTTACATAAGGTTCAAAGCCAAAGGTCAATAGTGTGGCTATAAAGCAAAAGAACATATTTTCTCATGTGACATAGGAAATTAAACTACTCTTTATTATTAATCTTAAGTTTAGATGCAGTTCATACTAGATTCTTCACATCTGACACCAACAAATCAGGTATTTAATGGCAAGCATTAGTTTTATTGTGCAAATGAAGCATTTAAGATAGTTACATGCCAGGATCGCATTGGTTAAATACCAATGAGCCATCATTCTTGGCCACCGCTGATTGGATGAGGGCTGTAATCTTATCTAAGGACAAGCCAAATAGAGGGTTCATTGGGTTAGTCAAGAATCGTGAAGGGATTATTAACAAATCTTCACACTCACACACATTATGGTGATAATTCTCTTCAAAATTTCAGCTGGAGGTTTGGAAAAAGTCTACCAGTTGGTAGTGGCACTAAAGGACAGATACAGAAGAAGCAGTGAGTGGGTGTGTGAACATTTGGTAGTAGGGGGGATAGTAGAGCTCTGTCAGTGCAGAGCCCTGAAGCAGGAATTCAGAAATGTCTACTATAGAAGTGTGCAATAAAAAATTTAACCTTGCCCAGAAAGGTCAGACCTTCACCTTCTGCTCCTGCAAGGTAATCTATAAACCCTTGGTTGTCCTGCCTCATGAAAGTGTTTTTGTTTACTTGGAAGCATTGGGCCATCCAAGATAGTCTAACAATGTGGTTTATGGCAGAGGAGCTTGGGTCATATGGTATCAGCTAGATCTCCAGAGCAAATGGAGACTGAGGTCAGCCACATGGGCAGTCAACCATGCCTATATGATGGGACATCAATAAAAACTCTGAACTCAAGGGTCAGGTGAGCTTCCCCAGTTAGTAGTACACCATATGTATTGCCACACTTTGTTTCTGGCTGAGTCAATGTTGTCCATGACTCCACCGGAAAAGGACAAGTGGAAGCTCCATGTTTGAAACTTTCTTGTTTCTAAAATTTTTTGACACATGATGCCAGGCATCTCGAACAAGTCCTAATTATATGTAGTGTTTGCTCTTTCTGTGAAACCAGGTTGTATAACCTTTTACAGGTACCTGTGAGATGCACCGTGTGGATCCTCTCTTCTGTATTTCCCTACAGTTAACTCTCTCACTTAAATATACCTAAGGGAGTATATGAGAGCATAAAAATCTGACACTATAGCCAAAGAAGTAGCGTTTATTTCAGATTTCATTTTCTTTAATCCACTCTTGCACAGATGCTACAGTGAAATTCAAGTATTTGCAGATTTGTGATGGTCAATGACTACTGCTAAAGAAATATGAGACGAGGACAAGAAACACAATAGGAATAGTTGTAAAGTAACAACAATAACAAAAATTGCTGTAGAAATTTTGCTCTTTGCATTTAAAGGAAGGTTACTCTAAGGTAGCTGGTAAGCTTAATGAGAAGAGAAATAGCTTTTGGGGTATCCTTGTGTTTACCTGCTGCTACTGTGGTGCCTACTAATGCTTTGGGCATTTCCTCTTGCATGGATGCTTTCACAAAAAAAAAGTCTGTTCTAAGACTCATTTCCATGGCACTCTGTTCTTTGCTTTCCAAGGAAATGGATTGCTGATATTATAAATTTATCCTTACTGAGTTATTTGGTGTTTTTGGTTTAATACATAACTACTCAGAGATAACATTTATATTTTTGGCAAGATCTTTTGTAACATGTACCTACAAATCAAAGAAATACCTCTAAGGAGAAGGCTTTAGGTAGACCAGTAGTGAGAATCTTTGGCTGAAGGGGTTCTGGAAAAGCATAATGAGACCTGTGTTCTATTCTGCCACTGGTGAACTGTGCTTCAAATAAAAGATTTAACCCTCTCCTGCACCCTCATCTGTATAATGAGAACACTGGTCCTTTTACACAGGGGGACCCTGTTAATAACCAACAGCATTATCTCTATGTAGGGTGACCATTTTATAGATGGTTTGCCAGGGAAGGTAACAATTTATGCCTATTGGCCCAATATAATTTTTAAGTGTGCACCCTTCATGCTCAAAAACAGCCCATTTTAGATTATATCAAAACAGATTTTGTGCCAAATACTCAGTTTACAGGAAAACTTCTCATTTTTGTTGTTCTGATAACCTCCTAGTAGTGAGCATAGGTAAAACCTACCCGCTCAAGGATCTGTAGCTAAACATCACCCTAAATTAAAAGCCAAACTCTCCAGTGCCTAAAGAATGCAATATCTTTGTAAAAGTGATAGCTATCCTACCCAAAAGGTCTTAATGTAAAAGTACTATGTAAAAAAATATAGATTTTTTTTTAGGAAAGCAATATTATATTTTCCTTTCATTCTTTATTCGTTTCTACCCCATATCCTTCACCCCTGCCAATAGCATAAATCAAAGGGGAGCAAAAGTTATCCAACTCTAATTATCTAGGTTTACATTTTCCTCATTTCATTGAAATCTTCCCTTTCTGAAAATCCTCTCCATCCAGGAGACTTCAGTGAGCATATTCATGCTTCAAACAAATCTGCTTCTGTTAATCATCAAAAGGTATTTTCTTTAATAAGTGAAGCTCGGCAGGCCCTGCAGCTGTGTTGTTTATTTTATAGCAAGCACAAAGACAATTTATTTTTTTAAATACTATAATTAGATTAGTGTTCTCTTTACTGAAGCATCTGTAGGAAAATGAGTATGTGTTTCTTTGAATGAATGAGCAGTCACATTTATTTTTATTAAATCTGAACCTGTCCTCTGAGATAGCTGAATTTAATTTTATGTTCTAATACAACATGTAATATTCCAACATTTTTTCAGTTAAGCCATGGTCCCACCAAAAAGGTGGTTGGACTAAATTGAATCTTCTGATTCCAATTTCATGAACTGAATTAAAGTCTCTCTAGGGTGAGGGATTGTGTTTGTGCTGAAGAATGACTACCTTAAGGTTTGTATTTGCATATATAAACAAATACATCTGGATGGTTATCAATGACCTGTCATTGATACAGAGAATATCATAGACTATAATGATAGTATACCTTTATTATGACTCTGTTTTTTTTTATGCAGGACTTTACTAAAAAGTTTTAAAAGTGCCATTTATAAATCAAAAAGTTTAATTTCCAAAATAGAAACATTTTCAAGGTTTAGGAGACTGGTTTATCAACATCGCATTCATAAAATGGTTCCCTAGAACCATCCAGACAGCAATTAAATCACCCAGAGAAGAAGTCATCACCACCTTTTCTTTTCACTTTAGCATAGCCAATAAGGAAAATATTCTCCTTTCTCTGTGCCCTTTTAATCTTAGTTGATGAAAGCAAATTAATGTTGGTGCTATACCTTTAACAAGGGAAAACTATGCTAGTTCTCTACTGTTGTATAAAAACAAAATTATAAAATTAATAGCTTAAAACAACAGTGTACTGTTACCTTTCATAGTCTGTGAGTTGATGGTTCAGCTGGGTGGTCTTGCTTGGTACTTCTCAAACAGTTACAGCAAAACATTAGTTAGGGCTGGAGCTATTAGCAATCTCAACTAGGTGAGCCATCCAAGTGGGCTTCTTTTCTTTTTTATCACATATAATTAATTGACTTTTCAGATGGGATGGTTCAAGCAGCAGTGGAAAAGGGCCATCTCTCTCTCTCTCTCTTCTGCTCCCTCCTTTTCTACATGAATTATTCACATGGCTATTGTGGGCTTCCTCACAGGCTTGTTCTTCTCTCAGCAATTGGACTTTTTTACATGGGAACTTCTGCCCAGAGCAAATATTCTAAAAGCCCAAGCAAAAGCTACATAACTTTTTATTACCCAGCCTTGGAAGTCATGCAGTACGACTTCTGCTGCTTTCTATTTACTATACAGGACTACTTCAGATTCAGTTGGAGGAAACTACTAAAATGATGAAGGACCAGAAGGTGTGATTCATTGAGATGGAGGGGAGGAGGCAACTCATTTATAGATGAACTACCACACACACACACAAAAACAAACCAAAAAACACATGATTTTAAGATAAATTTAGTAATATAAAGAATAATAAAGAATTCCTCAAGTCTATGCATTTGGCAAAAAATTTCTTTTAGAATCTTAATAAGTATACATTTATCTTTGTAAATAAGTTTAGCCACTTTTGCTATTGATCTTTAGTTTTATTTTTCTCTTTTAAGTACAGTATTATAATTATTTTCTGCTATATTTCTTATAAAATATTTTTATTTTAGTAACGAGTTAAATAGGCCTAAGGAACATAGCCTCTGACAGAATTATTAGGAAAATTTTTGGACACAATGTATTTGAATCATGAAGAATTCTCATAGCCAAACACTCAAGCAGTAATACAATTTGCTGTAAAATAATAATAATAATAATTTTTAGGAAATATTTT
>CM053502.1:124121021-124290167 GCA_028627145.1 Eidolon dupreanum | reverse complement strand
ACAGCCATAATCCTGACTTGTCATTCTTCTTTATTCTGTTCTTTTTTTCCCTCTTCAAGGTCTCAAGTGTTATAGACCATGAAGGTCATATATAGTCATTGATTTTGCTTAGTCTGTGGCCCCATTTGCATCTTTTGAAGCTCACGTCTGAAATCAGGGGCTGAATGGCTAATAAAATGCTGGCCTAATAAAGCTAACCCTACAGTGGAAATGAGGTCTACTTTAGTATACCTCCTGGCTTCACTAAAAAGCTGGCCAGGTTCTATCTTTTTCTTGAGTAATGGTTCTAAGCTTCTAATAGTTCACGGCTTTTGTATTCCTTTTTTTTTTTTTTTTTTCCTTTCTTTCCCTCCATGACAGTCTCTAGAAATTTGGCACACCTAGCCATTCTCTCTTTGGTATTATAATTCCAATCAGGATCAGCTAATGGTATTACCTGTCTTCCAGGGGCATGGCCCTGGGGGTTCCTAGCAAAGGCCTCATCTGCCTCCCAATGGGCTGCTGTTAGAATGCAGTTCTTTTTAATGATTGTTATACTACGGAGCCACAGAAGAGCCCAGTTAGACTCTGTAGTTTTTAGGGGACCTTAAAGGTGCCCAGTCGTGGAGCCACAAATTCATACCTGACCAAATCAGGCCAAACAGGCCGCCTATTTATTCACTTATTCAAACACCAGGTTAAAACATTGTTTCCCCCCTTTTGAAAGGCCCTGACCTATGTCTTCCCCCCCTGGAAAGACCCTGATATCTCCCCCACTGGAGAGACCCTTATGTCTTTCCCCACCTTTGGGAAGACCCTGATGTCTTCCCCCACTGGGAAGACTCAGACCTGTGTCTTCTAATGGAAGACTAAGAGGTGATCAAGCTCCTCTTCAGTCTGGAGATGGGACCTGACTTGGGGACTGAGCCCCGGGGCCTTACCTTATCCTGTGGCAAGGTAAGGCCTGGTGAGTTGGTCTGTCCTTCCTATGAGTTTGGTTGGGGGCTTGGCTGTTCTGGGAGATGGGGTACTGGTTGGAAAGAGAACCCAGAATACCATCATGTGGTGCACCTCCTCATTCGTCTAGGAGCCCCTCTGCCTTGGCCTGGCTGAGCCAATGGTCTGGTGGCTCAAAGGGCTGGCATGGTTGAACTCTCGCTAGGGCCTCTAGAAATCTTGCAGAAACAAGACTGGCGAGAAACCAAGCACCACTCAGAGAGTTGGAGAACTCAGGTTTATTATGTTGACGGTCCCAGAAGAGCTAGCGCTCTGAAGATCTTGGCCCTGAGCTCAGGTGTAATCTTACTTTTATAGGGCTTAACAAGCAAAGGCAATACATCTGTTATCTAGACAGAACAAGTAGAGGAGAGAGTGAGTCTTTAGTTGATTTCGAGATCACTCAGCCCTTTGGCCTATGCAGCAAGCATGTCTACAGAAGCAACAAAGAGCTGATTACAAGGTTAGCCATTTGAGTGGAAAATTCCTCTTCAATAATTTTTCCCCCTAAAATAATACCCCAATCTATTTGCAGATAGATGTATGAGATGACAATTTTACTTAATTAAATATTTTCTCTTTTTGTTTTCCACTCTTAAATGAGTTTGTATCAAATTTGCCCTGAACTTTCTCTGAAATGAATTGCATTATCTTCTATCTTTTCACACAGTTTTCTTAATTTCTTATAGAGTGATTAATTTTTAACAGATTTTTATTTTTATTTGCAGCTCATATGCTGTGATAGGAACGGTTAGTGTGGAAAGGATGGTAGTGATGGTGAGGGTGTTATAAAATGATTAAAGTAAACAAAACAAAATTTAAGCAACAATTCACATACAAAAAGCGTTCAAAGTTTTTTCTTTTTTAAATAAAGGGAATATGCTACATAATTCAGAAAGGACGAGTTCCCTCTATTCTGGTTCAAGTGGAGAAGCTTATGTTGGAAGCCATATTTTCCAGACAGCAAACACCTAAAAGTGTGTCTTTTATCTCAGCCTACAGTTGCTCTGTGTTGAGCTTGACACTATTTGTGACTCAGTCAATTCTCTTGTTAAAGAGACTGATCTTCCCCTGCCTGTGGACTTGCTGCTGTTTTCTTAGCCCACAGTCCAAAGCTCTGCCTCAGGACATCCTTGAAATGTGTCTTTCTCCAATTGTTCCACTACAACTCAGGATACAAAAGCTGCCTAGGATACCTGATCTTATCCTTTCTCTTGTCAACCCCTCACTGTAGGATGCTTTACTACTGTCTGTAAGCATCAATTTAAGCTGGAGGCTTGTCTTTCTCAATCTTCTTGGCTGTGATCTTGTTGTGCTCATGGATAATTCTGAATAGACTATTCAGGAAAGCCATTATGTCCATTCGTATATTCTCTTTATCTTCCAAGAAAGTTGAGAATTCCGGCAAGAAGAATGCAATAGTTTTGGAGAAAGAAAAATAAATTTTTTCCTTTTCATTCTCCCCTGAGCTGGAGACCACCTGAGTATTGTCTCTGTCCAATTAATTATGCTTCAACAAAATACTTATATTTATAAAATAATAATCTAGTTTTTTCATTAGACTATGAAACAATTCTCTAATTAACTTAGCTTCTGGCTGATATAATGCCTTGCTAATAGTAAATACTAAATAAATGTTGAATAATCCCTGCAGGAAATATGAAATAATTATTTTGAAGAAAGAAAAATATTTTTTTTCCTTTTAATTATCTCCCTAGCTGAAGACTGAGTATTGGCTATTCCCAATTAATTATGCTTCAATAAAGTATTGACAGCTATAAAAAAAAAATCTAGTCTATTTCATTAGACTATAAAAGGATGGTCTAATTAACTTAGCACCTGGCTGATATAATGCCTTGCAAATAGTAAGGACCAAATAAATGCTGAATAAATAATTATCTTTAACTTTAAATAATTTATTCTTATTCAAACTTATTTTTGATACTTTTGAAGCCCTTCAAGCCATATATTTAACTGACTGACTTTTGGGTAGCTAGTCAGACATGAGCGACAGGGGAACAAAAGAATAGGGGCCCAGTTTAGAGACTGCCCAAAGCACATCTTACTGGCAGTTAAAGAATCCCTCCTGCATCCCCAGAGACAAAGGAAAGGAGAATCATAGTCTCAGCTGGCCTAATCTGGCCACAAGCACATGCACAGAAAGTACTGCCTGTAACTTTAGCCCCATTATACCATCGTCATAATATCATGACTATGCCTAGAGGTTCATGAATCTAATTATAACAGACTGAATTCTGGGTAAGCACATGTGCTCTAAGCAAAGTTACACAGCAGCCAGGTGTCAATCAAGATGACCTCACTTGCCAATCACCTAGGAATGTCTTTGGGATCACCCCATCATGGTTGGTTTAGGCTTGACTCATCTTCTACCTTATACTATGTTTTTAATAAACGGATATTTCTCATATTCACTAAGTTGAAATTCCTTTCTTTGGCAGTGAAAAGGACCTAGAGGTATGCATTACCAGAACTCCGATCACTCCAACAGTAACATGATCACCAGTTGTTTTTTATCACTAATTTGTTTTTCATTTGTATTTGTATTAAATTCTCTTTGATACCGGTAACTACAGTTTATATTCCAGTTTTATTATAAAAGCAATGCATGCACACTGGAGAAAATTTGTAGCATCAAATAAAATTTTAAATCACCAATGACCAGATATAACTATTTTGAATATCTAATCTTTTTTCATCACTCTTTGGGTCTGTGTAAATATATAGATGTGTGCTCATGCTAGTGTTAGATTTCAACTTCATGCCCCCCCTCTTTTTTCTATTGTAGTTTCAGTGATTTTAAAAATTGATTGGTAATAGTTCTTATATTTTGCTTTCTCAGTACTATTTCACAAAGCACAATTTCCACACCATTAAATATTCTTCAAAAATATGGTTTTCATTGACTGCCTAATAGTCTATCCTATGGATTGCTATAATTCACTTAACCATTCGGTGGTTATTGACCATTGCAGCTTTCAAAGTTTTGCTCTAATAAATAATGCTGTGATGAAAGTCCCTGAAAGCAAATCTTTTACTGCTATTCTGATTATTTCTTTAGAAAAAATTCCTAAAAGTGGAATTAGAGGATGAGTCTATCTTCAGACTTGTCACATATTGTTAAAGTGTTTTTCAGAAAGGTCATATTCAGTTGTACTGCCATCAGTGTCAAAGTATGAGAACATGGAAGGGTTCAGAACAAGTTTTCCCCTAATGTGCCACTCTGGCATGTGGATTATTATGAGCTGAAGTCAATCAAGGCATAGCAGACTCAAGGAAAAAAAACTTTTTTTTGTTTACCTCTCCCTTAACTACCTAAAAGAATTTAGATAGGGGACTTTGCCCACAAAGAGAGCTATCACCAGAGATAACTTTTATCTGAATGGCTTACTTCATGGCATGGCAAATATCTAATTACCAAACATCTGTCCTGTGAATTATCCTCTACTCCAAGGTACAAACCTATATGCCATATTCGTTGCATAAAGACTTGTGCTATAGTTTAATACTTGGGTTGATATACCAGCTAGCTTTCTCATCTTGAGAAAGTTAATTATGCTAAATCTCAATTGATATTAAAATAAAATTTACCTTAAAAGATTGTTGCGATAAATTGGATAATTCACATAAACCTCTAAGCAAGGATCTTAAACAATAAGCACTCAGTACATAAATATTAGTTTTAAAAGTGTTATTATAGCTATTTCTTGCTCAAATAGGCTTTTCTTATATAATGATCAATTAAAAAATAATCCTTTTGTTTGTTTGTTTATAAGTTATACAAACTATCTCAGTCCATAGCTCCTTTAGTATCTAATTTTTTTAGGGCACCCCTAGATCAAAAGAATACCTACTAGTAATGTTTATTAAGTTATTAGGTCTGAACAATTTAGGAAGTATTTATGTCTTACTAACAGCTTAGGTATTTGAAAAAATATATATAAATTAAAAATATTTTTATTTTATTCTTATATAATTTCAATTACCAATGGTATGTATGTGCTTACTGAGTACTTAACAACTTCTCAAATCTCAAAAGAAGATTGAACACTGTCGCCTTTACTTCCTGACATATAATGAGTTGTATTTGCTTCTATCACAGCAATTATTATAATAAAAAGGTAGAATGTCAATGAAACAAATGTACCTTAATCTAATGAAGAGACTGTGTACCTGGAGTTAGTAGTGCATGCCAGGTCTAACAGATGTCGAATATTGCTATGTTTCCCTTGAAAATTTAAAATATCCAATGGTGCCCTCTCTGAGTTGACCCTCTGAAAGTCCCTAGGGTGATTTGTGCAAAACTTGGGAACTATGGGGTTATATGTTTTTACATTAGCTTTTATTGTCATACATCTATATTTTTTAATTTATTTTTATTTACTTTCAGAAATTTAAGAACCCATTTTTCTCTTTCAAAGCAACACTTAATGATCATTGAAAAATGTTTCCTTCCTTTGGGTTTAACATTTGATTTATCATGAAAATTAAACATGGCACCATAACATTTTCAAAGCAAGTACAATAATAGATAGATCAAGAAAGTGTTCAAATACAAAAGTAAAAAAAAAACAAAAACAAAAAAAAAAACAAGAAACAAAAACAAAAACAAAAACCTTACTATCAGGAATACAGTGAATCTTAAAGTGCATGCAAAAGTCTACCAAGGAAAATGAACACTCTTTTTTGTTTGTGAACCAATATTTATCAGTAATCTACTCTGTGGTGAATACCAAATGTGGTACCACAGTAAATTCTTTTGGCCTCAAAGTCCCCTTTCCACACTCTCTTTCCTTGCAGGGAGTGATGCAGCAGAGTAAGGCCAGGGCAGAACCTGCTCTACGCCCTAAGGCAGTACTGCCCTTGGGACAGGTCCTCACTGAAGTCCAAACAAGAGCCATGTCTCGTGCAAAGGATATGCCTGATGCTGGTATTCAAAGCCACGGTTATGGATTAGGTAATGTTAGTTAAAGGAGATATTAGATATGCAGGCATCGTGGTGAAAATATTCATAATTCTTTATCAACTTAATTTTTATGTAGTAAGAAAGAAATGAAACAGTTGATCAAGGCATCTTTACCTCTTGAACCAGTTCTATGAGGCTACTCCCATCAACTCCGTAATATTCAGTCTCTGAGAGACTGTGGTCAGTGACACTGTCCTGCAAGATAATTTTCAGAAATTTTTAAAGAGAGTAGAACACAATAGCTGGAGAAGGCATAATATATTCCTATATTCCTTTGTTTAGATGTTTACAAAAGCTATTTTTTTTAATGAACAATTTTGAAGTCCAGGGAATCCCAAAAGTCTTAATGCAGTTTTACACTTTAATAACTTAATAACTTCAAAAGTTTAATACTAAAATTTTATTTTAAAAATAGCATTTGTAAGTTTAATTAGGTATAATTATTATGTTTTTTAGAATTTGGAATGCTAGAGTTTTTGTTGAAAATTTTTGCTTTTCTTTATGTTCGTTGTTTTTAGAGAGACTAAAACCAAGAGTTAATATTAAAAATTTCATTAAAATTGTAAAAACTATTAAGTGCTTATTAAATGCAAGTAATGATGCTTTCAAGTGAATTCTATATAAGTTTTAGCACTTGTATATCTGAACTTACCATAGCTACACCTGTGCTAAGACTTCTGGGACAATGTTTATGATCTAAGCAGGTTTTTTAATACTTTACTAAGGTAGTCAAAACTTTGCAGCTTTTCTTGAAATATCTTTTAATTTAATGTATTGCTAACATCTTTTGCAGCATTTATGATAAAAGCTCTCAGTTTTTGTAAATTCTAAAAATGGAGTTTTCATAAGTGGCTTAAACTGTCAGGCTGATGATAAAAGGTTGAAATTGGTACAGATGGATGTCAGGAGAGTGAGCTTGGGCATCAGGGTCAGAGATGGTTCCAGTAAAACAGAAAGAGTGAATGAGGCTGGTCAGTGCAGGGTGGCCGACTGAAGTGGCCAGGCAAAATCACTAATAAAAAAAAAGACAAGAAGGAAATATGAAGGAGCTTGACAACCGTCTTTCTCATGTTGGAAAAAATGTGGTTTTAATTGATGTATGCTTCCCTGTAATGTGATTTATATTTTTAAATAAATTTCTCTGTACTTATTTTCTCAGAAGAAAGCACCAATTTTTTTATCTTTTTCTTATAGTGACAATGAAGTGCTGATTGAATATCTGAAAACAAATAAGACTGGTACCTTATGGAGATGACACCTCCTGAATTATAATATATATATATATTCATTTATATGTTATGTGTATGATATACATTATTATTTTCAAGAACTGAATTTTCACAGAACTTAAAGTGCATATGGATTTAATTTAAATCATATTATATATAATTAAAACAATTATACAGTGTCTGAAACAGAAAGCTAATAGTTATAAACAATTGTAAGTGTTATCAAGAATCTTATATTAAACTAAACAACCAAATGTCAAGAAAATTATTTTCCTTCTCTGGAATAGTTTACCTAAGCCTTTAATGATACATTTCCTAAAAGCTTATGATATTTTTATGTATTTCTCCTTTATAGATAAAACTATATTCTTTTAAATCTCAACCTGCATATAGGAATTTTAGAGAATGTGTTGAATTCAGAAGATGAGACTACTCTGAATTCTTCTATAGAATCAAAAATATACTATGTGCAAGACAATCCAAACTTCTGATAAACGACCATACTAAATAGAGTTTGACTATCACTTCCATGTCTTATTCTCTATCACACATCTGATATTGACGTTTCCAGGGCAAATTTTATGACTCAATATACTCTGGGTTTTGTTCATTTTTTAAGGGGAAAATGACATATCCCTGATTCTGTTTGGATGGTGGTTTTAAAAATTAACAATGTGGAGATTTCTAGGTATATCCCACCACAATGGACACATATATCAATTAGTAAAGTGTTAAACAAAGTAAATTATTAAGAAGTAGTTTGTCCTTCTCATTTTTAAAATGAGTCAGTCAGAAAATGTTTACAAAGGATGATTTCAAGTCTAGAACTCTGCTAGGTACTATGGGGAAAAGTTCCAGAACACAAAACCTCTACTGACTAGGAACTTAGAATCTTTGCATTAAAAATATCATTCCACTTATTTTCAGCTAGTCAAATCTTACATGGTTACTATGATTGAACCTATTTGAATTGAGATGTTTGATCCCATCTAAAGCAAGAAATAACAGGAAAAACTTACAAAAGTTAGCTTCTGGGCAAGATTGTATGTGAACATTCAGGTAAATTTAGTGTTTTATCTTTAATTCTTAATATAATTCTTAGAGGGAGTAATTTTCAAATATTTAGTGTTTCAAACTGAAATAGTCTGTCATTTTTCCTTTTCTTTTTTGTTTTCTATATATGTAAATGATATATATTTATGTTTAAAAATACAGAAAATAAAAATTACCAAGAGAAAAAATAGCTACAGATTACTGTTTTTAAATTTGACTACTACCTATCTATATTAATTTTCTAAAGCTGTCATAACAAAGTACAAATTTGGTGGCTTAAAAAACAAAAATTTATTTTCTTTCAATTTTGAAGGCTAAAAATCTGAGATCAAGGTATTAGCAGTTTGGATTTTTCTGAGGTCTCTTTTCTAGGCATGCAGAAAGCCCTCTTTCTATGTCTTCATAAGGACTTTTCTTAGTACTCGTATGTGTCTAATCACCCCTTCTTATAAGAACACTTGTCATATCAGATTAGAACCCATTCATCTGACTTCATTTTACCTAATCACCTGTTTTAAAGGCCTTATCTCTAAATATAGTTGCATTCTGAGATATTGGGTGTTAGGACTTTGACATATGAAATTGGGAAACACAATTTAACCCCATAAAATCATCTATATAAGTAGATGGTTGATACATAGCTATAACTAAACTTACACATATATACCCTCCTCTCAATAAATAATTTTATATAAATATAAATAAAAATCTATGAAATATTTTCTTAATTATGAAATATTATAAATTATTGATTTTAGCAAATGTATTTAACCAGTTTCCCACTATTAATCTTTTGTGTTATTTCTAGTTTTTTTTTTCTATTTAAATACTGCTTATCGACATTGCTACATATACACCTAAAAGTTCTTATTAATTTTATTTTGGTAAATAACTAGTAGTGGATTCTCTTGGTCAAAAAGTAGGCTCTCTTTCCCCTTAAGAATTTTTATACTTATTGAAAAATTTGCATCAAATTTCACTCCAAGTAAGAAATACAATGCCTGTTTATTACTATCATACCAGCTTGTTTTGTCTATCATTTCTTTATTTTCTGACAAATGACAACTGCCTGTATTTATATCTGTATTTATTGGAATTAATTTGCCCCTGGGGGAGTGTGAACATTGTGTGTGTGTGTGTATGTGTGTGTGTGTGCACGTGCACGCGCACACACACACACGTGCATGCACGTGAGCACCTTATATTCATCTATACTTTTTCTTTTGTAAATGCAGTCCCCATATGAACCCTCCCATCTCCTACCATCACTGAATACAATTAAAGCTCATTATTTTCTTCAGTGAACCATTGAACAGAACATAAGTCATTCCGATCACCACCAAGGAAAGTTTTGTAAAGTTAAATAACCCCAGTCATTTTCTTCTATCATGTGCCCTCTTAGTGAGAACTGTAAATTCTATTTCACTTAAGACATTGTACTCTGAGCAGACACAGCACCCTAACAGAAATCCAACTAAGGATGCAGTTTGGTGAGTGTTGTGTTCCCCCATATTTTCTAAATATTAATAGTAGCTATTATTTTTAGATAGTAGCCTTTCCCTTGCGGTTTTCTGCATGTAGACATTTAAAATATTTCAACTATAAGACTTTTATGCACCATTGGTTGCATACTGTGAGGCAGTGTTTGATATCACATGGTTTCAGGTTAATGTGGCAAATAAAGCAAAGTTTTGATTATTTTATTGTCAGTTCTCTTTTGCTGCCCTGCTCATTTTCCTGCAATCCTCCATTCATATTCCAAATAGAGGTTTGTACCTTGGAGACTTGAAAATATGGCCTAAAATGATATCATAGATACTTGGCAAGTCTCTCAGTGGCGGTTTCTCAGAAATAAAAGAAAAATAATAGATTTCCTCAGAGATACTGACACTTCAGTTTACAGGCCATTCTTGGTTTGTTCCATTCCATATTGAATTCATGTAGGTGTTCTGTATGATCGATTTAAATGTTCCAGACTGCTGACACCATATGCCTTATGAGAGTCTTTTTTCAAACTATTTTTCATAGATTCTGAATGAGATGAATTATACAGCACATTAAACAAAGTGCAAGATTGGAAAAGAAAAAAGAAAAAAAGGAGTGAGTGCAAGATGATTCCTTTGCTTTTGAAAAAATTTAACTTTACTCACCAAACTATCCAATTACCTGTTCAGGATCACTAATGCCCTCATCACCACAATTGTCATGCTCCATATTTATCCCAGTTTAGTGCTGCAGGATAGTTCAAAATCTCTGCATATTTCTGGCCAAAGTCCTTGAAGCAGTAAAATATCCCTTAGAAAAGGGGAATGGTTTTGAGAAACATGTAAACATTTTCTAGGAGAATAATTTATTCAATCGGTCATTCCCCTATTCCCATATACAGCTACCAACTTCTAGATGTGGAACATAAACTGATCCTCTGACCATAATGGTAACATAGGTGCTTATTTCTACTTAAGATGAAAAAAGTATTCTTCAAACACTAGCTGAATATGTCTTTCATTCAACAGAAATAATTAGTTTCAGTTACTTAAGATGAGTAACTATTTGCTTCAAAGAAGATGTTCTATTTTCTTAATTGCATTTGAGTGCTAAATACTGTAAAGGATAAAATTCCCTGAGAATAGAACATTTTCCTCTTAACTGGCAAAAAGATAGCTTATGAAACAAGGGTCAAAAAAAATTTACAACCAGTTTAAAAATGATAGCTATTTTCTGATTGTTGATATGAACCATACTTATTCTGTAAAAATCAAATATTTTATATCCATTTAATCGAATTTGATCTTTAATCATATGGGCTCAATAAGCAAAAGAAACACACGGTTAATTGCTCAACCCAAAGTAGGTCTTGGTGAGCAAAATGACAACAATATCATAAAAAAAAATAATCAAACAGAACTATTCTCTCTGGACATTAGGAAGCAGTCATTGTATCATTCTACAGCGTTGGGGTTTTAATTAAAACACAGATCCAGCAAATCATCATTAGTAAGAGTTGTACTGTTTCATTAGACCAAAATAAATTATCAAGTAATAAATAAATAAAACAAAAATGAAATGAGACAAAACCAGTTATTTTTATTTTAATTTTCAGCTAAACAAATAAATAAGCCAACAATGGAAGCAGTCGATGGTTAGAAATAGTATCAATTCATCATCCCCTAAAAACTGCTTCCCTTTGGAATAAGAAGTTTTATCTCTGACTCCAAATGAAGTGACGGCAAGATACCAAGTTTAAAATTCTCTAACTGTCAATGGCTGTTTTACTAATTATCCAGATTCCAAGGCAATCATACAACCGTAATCATTCACCTCACGCCTGGAAACATAAGTCTTGTTCTTTTGATGAATATTTATAAGACAGTGTAAAGCAGTCTACTTTCTTTTCCCTTTAGGCAAGACAATTTGGAGTTCATCAATATGTATTACCAAGGACTTTTATAAAAGGCACTTCAAAGAAAATTCATCAGGCATTCCTTTTGTCTTGATTTCTGTTAGACTGATACTTCCTTTTGACAAGTATCAATAAATTATCCTCTGATGGCTAGAAACTTGATGTCTTATTCAGAAACTTCCTCACACAGCAAAATCTGGGCTTTGAGTTTCAAGTGAAATTATTAAGATCCCACATCTAATTTAAGGACAGAAGGAAGATATGCAAATCAACAACAAAAAAACAAACATGTATATATTCACCCCACAGCACACAGGAGGGAGTTTTACCATAGCTGAGCCTTTTCTTGCTGTATACAACTTGCAACTCTTCTATTGCCATGAAAACATATTTAGAATTCCCTCAGAAGCTAAAAAAAAAATTAAATTAAATTAAAAATAAATAAATTACAAGCCTCAATTCCTGAGAAGAACCACACCAAATAACACAAAATTAGTGTAGATATGGAAAGTAGAGAATGACAAATTATCTCTCTCCATTAATTTTCTCTTGAATGGTATTGTATAAACTCACATTTCTGTAAGAGGAAAGTAAATAAATAAGAATGAAAAAAATTACTGCTCTATTTAATGAGCTTTGAAAAAAGATACAAAAATCCTTTTATTTGTATTTTTCTAAAATAAACTTGGTTATTATTCTGGCAAAAAAATGAAATACAGAAACACAATTTATATCTATTTCTATAAATAAATACATAAAATAGCATGCTGACTAAAGAGCTTATTTTATTTTATGGGTTTACTCAGTCTTTACAAAGTTATTGTGCTAATTATAAAAATATTTCCACATTTTAAGAAATTGTTTTTTTGTTATCTAGTACAATATAAAATAAAATATAATATCTAATTTAAGTTCACTTTTAAAAGGGGTGACATGTGAATTTGAAAACATGTTTTGCAAACTTATTGTAATATTAATCAAAAAGCCATTCTGTACAAGTTCATATGTACTATCAAAACATATATCTCATTTGTAAAAATATCATTAACAATGAATAAGTAATTTGGAATATAAAGCTCATTTTATAAAAACAAAGGAAAGAAAAAAAAATTACAACCAGAATACTTGTGGCATTGATAATGCTATAGTCTCTGAGTCCTTAAGAGCTATGATATGTTATTCGGTGGTGTTACAAAAGGTATTGAATACAAGACTATAATTTGAAATACTTATTTTGAATATTATTTGGTAAGAATGATAATGATGATGATGTAAGTCTGAGCTGTTTTTTCTATCTTTGCAGCCCAAATATACCACAAAAAGTGTTGCTATATTCTTGACATAATGGCTATTAATTTCTGCCTGTAAAATAAATAGAGAGGATTCAAAATCAATGATTTCTGACCATATTCTTTACTTTCCCCTACACGTTTGTTTCAAAATAAACTCTGCCCCAAGTCCCATTTAGTTATCTTTTGTTACATAACAAATCACGTTACCATGTAGTGGCTTAAAACATATGCATTTATTTTCTCATTATTTCTATGGGTTGACAACAGGAGCAGATTAGCTGATTGGTTCTAGTTTAGGATCTCTCATAAAATTGCAATGAAAGTATTGGCTATGACTACAGTCATTTGAAGGCTTGACCAAGGCTGGAAAATTTGCTTCCAACTCACACATGTGACTATTGTCAGATGGCCTCAGTTCCTTATAGGCCATTGTCTGGAGACTTCAGTTTCCCACCTCATGGCCTCTTCATTGGACTGCTTGAGTGTCCTCATAACATGGCAGCTGACATTCCCCAGAGTGAATGAGCCAAGAGAGAGATCTATTCTTGGAAGTCACCGCTGTCACTTTCACCATAATCTATTCATTAAAATAGAAGCAAAGCACTAGATTGAATCTGCTCAAGGGGAGGGGAATTAGAGTCCATCTTTAAAAGAGATTATTATCAAAGATTTATGGACATGATTTAAAGCCTCCACAAGTGTGCTTTTAGTATGTGAATCTCCCCATTGCAGGTTACGATAGTGTCCACAGGTAATGAAAATACATAACGAATTCAAATTATATCCACTAGGGAGAGTTGAATTGAATCCCTCAAATTAGTCATAACAGTATTTGAAAAATGTAAAAGGGCAATGAAATATCACATGCACTTACTATGTCATGTTTCCACTCCATGAAACTTGATTCTCATTCATTCATTCATTCATTCATTTTTTCATTTACAAAATATATGCACAAAGACAAGCGTAGTAATGTTCCTGGGTTTTTCATCAATCTGAATAGAAAAATAAATGTTAAATGCCCTTTGCCCTCCAGGAGGATGTAATAAGGACTCGTGCAAGTTTTGGGAGAAGAGGCATCCTGATAAACTGTTTAAAAGTTTTGGCTGGTGTCATGCATATGAAATACCTAAAGACTAAAGATGGAAGATCAATTAATAGATAGTGAAATAATTTATACAACAGATAATAAGAATTAAACTTATAGTGGTGGTCATGAAAAAGAAAAAAGAAATGGATTTAAGAAATAAGATGAAGAAAAACAGCACAATTATCCCTTACTTAAGAAAGATTTCTACTCTATTTTTTCTGATTGATGCTTAAGAAAAATTTATATACCCACTTAATAACAATAGCACCATCTTTCATCATAATGAAGAGAAACCAGTCTTAATTCTAAATCTATGACTGAGCATTCAATTGACTCATAACCCCTGCTGGAAAATGCACAAACATATCAATGCTCATACAAGCAAGGGAGCATGAAAGAATAAGAGAAAATGACCAACCATTATAATTAGAACATTTCTGTACTTTGTCTTTTTACGCAATTAAAAAATAAAAAATAACATTTGGATAAACTTTTCTGGAAGGACAGATGATACCAAACGATTAGCCAGAGTTCTTGCTGGTGGTGTTGTTATGGTAGCAGCCATATTGTCAAATATTTTCAACATACAGTGGTCTTCCCTTACCATGAAGGGATAAGTTCCAAGACCCTCAATGGATGCCAATGGAAACTGCATATGGTATCAAATGCTATATAAACTATGCTTTTCCTTATACACAAATACCTCTTCACTTAAAGGAAGCACTCTATGGCTTCTCTTTGGCATATCCTAATTGCCAGCATCATTACTCTTATGCTTTAGAGCTATTGATAAATAAAATAAAGGTTACTTGAACACAAGCACTGCAATGCTCTCAACAATCAGTCTGATAACCAAGGTGGCTACTAAGTGACTAACGCATGTATAGTGTGGATATGCTGCACAAAGGGATGAGTCAGGTCCCAGGCAGGTTAGAGCAGGACTGTGTGAGACTTTATCACATTATTCTGAACAGCACACAATTTAGAAATTATAAATTGTTTGTTTCTGGAATTTTCTATTTAATATTATTGGACAGTGATTGTAACTGAAACTGAGGGAAGTGAAACCATGGATAAAAGGAACTAATGTATTCCTTGATGAATTTTTGGAATAAATTAAATGATAAGATGGAAATATGTATATAAAGCAATGTGCAGAAGAAGGGCTTTGGGGTTTGACACAAAGATTCCTATTTTGGCTCCATTACTATCTAGATTTGTGATCTTGGACCTGTTACTCAAAGTTTCTAAACCATAATTTCTTTAAAGGAAATAATTAAAATTCACTCAAAGACTAAGGAGGATTAAATAAAATAATTTATGTAAATACTAAGGACAGTGCCTGACAGTAAGTGCTAATAAATATTTATGACAAATCTTATCCTGTAGATAATATTATTAGGAATGATTTTATAACATGGAACTAGTTGACTTGAAATGGGAAAGGAAGCGGTGAGGATGCTCAGGGATGCTAAGACATTGGTAGGTCTAGTGAGTTGGCAGCAAAACTTCTTCTAATTGTTTTTTAGGATTCATATTATGCATTCACCGAGATTAGAACCATGTTCACAAAAAAGGCAGGATATTTGAGTTCACTGGTGTTCTGGAGCCTTCACAAAATTTGTAGAAAAAAGACATTATCTCACTCTTGGCAGAGTGGTCTCCAGTAGAAGAAATTTCTCATTCAGCCCCCACTATCCACTTCAAGCTGACCCTGCCAAAAGCAAATGAAGGAATGACCAGAGACATGGATTTTATCAGTGGGTTATTTGTTTGTCTCTTCGTTTGCCATTAGCCATAGATCTGAACCCTTCTAAGGTCTTGATGATTCCCAGAAAAAAAAAATCTTGGAAAACCTTAATCACAGTAAGAATTTTGAACAAAATCTCATAAATATTGGAATCTTCATTTAAATGGTTTTAAGCTGGGAAGTCATGTGGTCAGAAGTGGCCTGAAGCAGTATAACTGATACAATTGGCTGAATATGAGTGACTGCAAAGTGAGTGAAGCAGTAGCTCAGTGAAGGTACCACTGGCAGGAGACAGAGAATGGAAAAAGAGGAGCAGGACTCTGTATTTTGAGACTGTGCTTCTGGAAGAAACTCATTTGCCATTTAAGAAAATTTAACTATAGGTGTTATGTCATTATAGATGTGAAAGAGACCATCTGTGCCCCTCCACAGGATACAGTAGCTCTAAATAAAATGTTAGCACTATGCATGAAAATGATAGCAACTACTGTACACACATGTTAAGATTTTATCACAATCAAAATAATGAACATATTAATTACCCAGAAGTTTCCTCAAGACCCTTTGTAATCTCTCACTCTTCCCTTAGTATGTCCTCTTCTAACCCCAGGCAAACACTAATCTGCTTTCTGACACTATAGATTAATTTTTATTTTCTAGAATTCCACATAAATGGAAACATATAGTCTATATCATTCGTCTATCTTTAACTTATTATGATAATGTGGTTGTGTTTATTGATAACCCATTCATCTATATTGTTGAGTATTCTTCTCTATGGATGCAATGCTATTTTGTTATACATTCACCTGTTTAAGGACACTTTTTTTCCAGTTTTGGATTATTAAATTATTATTATTATTATTATTATTATTATTATTATTATTTATGCCTACAGTGCCTGGTCTTCTTTGGTGGTCTCCCATGTAAGTACTAACCAGGCCCGACCTCACTTAGCTTCCAAGATCAGACATCAGGCTTGTCCAGGGTGACATGGCCATAGATAATGGACCATGGCTCCATGGGGGCACGAACCCAGGACCTTCTGAATGTAAAGCAGACATGCTAACCGCTACACTATGGAACCACATCCAGGTTATTACATTTCCATGAGCATTTGTGTAGAAGTCTTTGTACAGATATGTGCTTTGCATGGATATAGTAAGTATATGGGTAATATTTTAAGAAACCCTGCCAAACTGTCTTTCAAAGTTGTTCTGCCATTGAAAATACCAATCAAAAGAATATGAGAGTTCTACTTTCTAATCAACCCTTAGTAGGATCAGTATTTCTAATTTTACTCATTTTATTTTGTGTGAAGTTGTGTCTTAGTCAGTTTGGACTGATTAAACAAACAGCATAGACTGAATGGCTTAAACAATAAATAATTATTTTTCAAGTTTTGGAGGTTGGGCAGTCGAAGATCAATGTGTGAAAAAATTTGGTTCTTGGTGAGGTTTCTCTTGGTTCTTGGTTTTCAGATGGTCACCTTCTTGTCAGGGCACTAGTCCTTTCATAAGGACTCCACCTTCATGACCTAATTACTTCCAAAAGTCTCACCTCCAAATATTAGGAATTTAACATATCAGTTTTGGGGAGACACAAACATTCAGTCTATAACAAGTGATATCTCATCTTGATTATAATTGATCACTTCCATAGTGACTAATGATGTTGTTTTTCAATTTATATAAGAATTAATATAGAATGGGTATGTATTATTTCTTCCTTACATATTTGATAGGATACAGCAATAAAGCCATATAGACCTGGCCTTGTCCTTGTGGAAAGGTATTTAACCTTAAATTCAATGTCTTTAATGGATGGAAAACCTACTTAGGTTATCTATTTCTTGGTGAAAGAGCTTTGTTAGTATTGTCTCCCAAGGAATTTGTTCATTTCATCTAAGTTTGAATTATTGCCAAAAATTTGTTCATAAAATTCCTTTATTATCCTTTTAATATTTGTTGGTTCTGTCACAATATCATCTCTTATTTCTTATGTAATCTATTTCTTCTTCCTTTATTTCCCTGATCAGTCTAGATAGACTTTATCAATGTTACTGACTTTCTCAGAGATTCAGATTTTGGTTTTACTGATTTTATTGTTTTTTTGTTGTTGTTGTTGTTATTGTTCTCTAACTTCAGTGATTTTCATATGGATCTTAATTATTTTCTTTCATGTGTATTAATTGGGTTTAATTTCTCCTTTTTAGTTCCCTAATTTCTTAAGGTAGAAATGAATATCATTTGCTTGAGACTTTATTTTATAATATAGTCATTTAGAGCTATTTAGAGCTGTTTCTTTCTATGTACTTACTGTTTTAGTGGCATCTGACAAATTCTGATATGCCATGACTTTATTTTCATTCAGTCCAAAAATCTTTAATGTTGCATTTGATTTACTCTTCGATCCACAGGTATTTGAATGTAAGTTGTTTAGTTTCTAAATATTTGTAGATTATCCAGATATCTTTTCACTATTAATTTCTAACTTAGTTCTATTGTGGTACAAGAACATACTCTGTATAACTTAAATCACTTAAATTTACTGAGACTTGTTTTATAGTTGATCTTGGAAAATGTTCAATGCACATTTGAACACAATGTGAGGTCTGTTGTTTTTGGATAAAGCATTCTAAAATTGTCAATCAGATCAATTTTATTGATAGTTTTCTTCATGGCATTTATTATCTTTCTTGATTTTCTGTCTATTTGAGTTATCAAGTATTGAGAAGAGAGTATTGAAATCTTCAACTTTAATCATGAAATTATCTCCTTCTTATAGTTCTATCAATTTTTCCTTCAAGTATTTTGAAATTCTCTTTTGGATGCATAAACATTTAAGATTGTTCTGCCTTCATGATAAAATGACCTCTTTATAATTACGAAATGACAATTTATATCTAAGTAATATTATTTTCTCTGTAATCAGAGTCATTGTGTAGTGAACAAAGGTGTGCTTACAACAAAGTAATCTGGACTTTTAGCAATTAGATTTAATCACAGGAAAGTCTTTATTATTGTTTCCTTTTTCTTTATTGAAAATTTGTAACTAAATAGGGATACAAACACCTTTTGATTATCTATTTTTAAAGGGGACAAAGTTAGCATGGATAAAAAAAGTCTAGAGTACAATATTCTATGGTTGTCATCTCTCCAAACAAACATTTCTCTAGAAATTTTTTATAAAAAAATAAAGTTATTTGGCCTTTATATATGTATATATGCAAAATATATATAAATATATATATATATATATATATTGCTAATTCTCTACTGGAAAAGATTCAAGGAATGGGGTAAAAAAGCATAGAGATATGGAGAAACATAAAGAGAGAGCAAGGAGTATGTCAACTGTCAAGAGAACTAACTAACTAGGATCTTGATGTTAACTATATTAATTAATTTTAAATTGCCTTAGTTCAGTCATATTGCTAACTCTGTTCTTGGCACCTTATCTAAGTATATCACTAACAATAATTTTAACCCATTGTAAACTTCAATAGAAACTTCATTTCCATTATTTCCAGCTGAAAACAAAACTTATTACCTTCCAAAATAATTCCTTACTATCAGCTAATAATTTGATTCTTGCTTCCCTGATAAAAAAACAAAAGATAATTTAATCATCTTCTGATTAATAAATCTACCAATCTATCCCAACTTATACCACCCTCTACAAAAAGATGAACAGTCCCAATAACTAAGCCAACAACTAAGCCAACCCCTCCAGTTGTGGTTGATATCACCTCTATGATCCACTCAAACATTTTGAAGTTGTATCATCAATTCATCCTTTTTCACAAGAAAATTCCATTACAAACAAGCATGATCTACTATTACTACAGAAAAAAAAATACTCCTTGACCTCGGAGCCTTTTTCAACTATATCTACCATTTTTATTCTCTCTTTTATAGAAAAAAAAAATGTATCAAAAAGAGGTTTCTGTATCTGCCACCTCCAGTTCCTTAGCTCCCATTTTTTCATTATCTTCTACAACATCTTATTCTCAACAGCCCAATGAAATTCTCTCATTGAATTTTTCAGCACAAGTGATTGTTTTCTAGTCCTTCTCCTTTTTGGCAGCATTTAAAACATAAAATGCTCCCTGCTTTCTTGAATCACTGTCTTCACTTGGCCACTGGGACAAAACATGCCCAAGATTTTACTCCTACTACAAAGATCTCCTTTTGGGAATCTTTCTTATCTTTCAAAAACAGGAAATATGGGTTCTGTTGACTTAAGCCTATTCATCTCTTTTGACTTCTAAGTGCCTGATCTCATTCAGGCTCCCTAATATCTCTAGCACCAAATTATCCCCTTACCTTCGCACTTATATTAATACACTGTCCTGTCAATAGTTCCACTTGAATATTTTCAAAACATAGAAAGTGCATCTGTACCAAAGCAGAAATGTCCATTCCTTCTTCTTCCAAGTAGCTCTTTCTTCAGTGATCCCATCTAGGCCAGTACCTAAAAGTCATCTTGACTCCTCCCTTTCTCTCCACTTTATATTAACAACTGCTTTAAACTTTGCCACCTTCAGGATAAATTTTGAACACAAAAGTTTTCACCTTTCTACTATAAACATTGTAGATCATCCCATTATCATCCACACTTAGATTCCCCGAACATATGGCTAACCAATCTTCACCCTTCCTCTTTCTCCCCCTGTAGACTTTCTTCCAGGTAAAATCCAGGACTTTTTTTTTTTTTTAATATAAATTAGATCATGATGCTTTTCTTCTCAGAATCTTTCAACAACCATTATACATAAAGACTTCTGTCTAAAATCCATAATCTATAAATCCTCCCTTGCTCTAATCTGTGCCTGTAATTTTAGAAGTATCTGTTCTGTAATCATATTGGCCTTCTTGCCATTCTTTATCCATTTTAAGCCCACTTCATTAACCATTCTGATTGCCTGAAAAAATTTTCTCCCCAAATTTAAATGTTTCCTTACTTTTTAAAAGTAGGTCTCAAGTCAATTATCACCACCTCAGACAGGCTTTCCCTTATCATTCTGTCTAAAAGAGCCTATTTCTGCCCTAGATATGCTTTTTAATAATACATATTACATAAAGTTATGTAAAAGGTAGATAATCAATCTCTCCTCCCTGATATTCTCACTCTCACTACATTGAAACCCCACACAGTCTTCTAATTCTGCCTTAAGTATTCTTCTTTCTCAGTCTCTAAAGCTACTTTTTAATCTTGTTCAATCTCTTAATTTTAACACTGTCAGGATTCTGTATTTGGCCCTTTTACCTTCCACTCAACAAATCTATCCTTGTTATTCTCATTCATTACTTTTGTGTAAATTACCATTAATCTCTGCTTTTATCTATGTCTTTGTCTTATTCAAGATCTGCATGTAAGAATTCACATCTATCTATTAAATTACTTTTTAAAAGCATGTCAATTTGGACTCACACAAGCACCTTAAACTTAATATATTCCAAACAGCTAATAATCTTACCCAATTCTCATTTTTCTAAACTTAATCCTTGTTCTTTTTTTTTTTTTTTTTTTACCTTCATTTATACCACTACCAAGTTTCCATTTACTTAAACCACAAAACTTGGAGTCATTCTTCATTTCTCCCTTTTCCACACTTGTCAAAATCAATCAGTTGACACTTTCAAAACTTTCCACTTCTCCCTATTTCTACTTCAAATACATAAATTGAACTTCCTGTCATTTCTTGCTGGACAATGTTAAGTGTATATTGTTTTATGTATATTTTCTGGCTCCCCATTCAGCAGCCATTATTCCTTCCCATCTCTGTTTAGTTTTTGTTTTTTTTAATATAATGTGCATAATTTCCTTTTGGAAACCAAGTCTCCCTTGTTGTTTAGCTATTCCCAATATGGTTAGGATCAATGTGACTACCAGCTCTAGGCATCGATACTAATTAACATACTCTCATATGCATTTCATCTCTCATGCTGCAGTATTCAAGCGGGGTTAATAAAACTGAAATTTAGAATCATTGTTCAATCATTGTGGGAAAATGATTTTTCTCCCCAGATGTGAAGGGGTAAGTACATAATCCCAGTAACTGATGGCAGCCATCTTATACATGGAGAGGAGCCAACTGAGGAAGAATCAACTCATGGAGGAGGCCAGTAAAGACTCAGAGAGTCTTTAACTTTGGTTGTGAGACAATTAATCATCTTTAAGCTACAAATGAATTTAGGTTGAATTTTCTATTACTTGCAACCAGAAGTTCCCTAATTCAATTCAATTGATCTCACATATTTTATAGTTACCACAGACCATAGGAGTGATCTTATTCTCTTACCAGCAAAATCTAATTTTGTCAATTTTGTCACAGCTAAAAATGCTTCAGTAGATTCAGGATAAAATGCAAACTTTCTAGCATTATACACCCTATACTATAGACTGACTGAATTTCTGCCAGTTCTCTAGACATTCCATAGTTGTCATAACATAGTACTTTCATCAATGCTGTTTATTCAAAATCTTCTTCTTCCTTGGATGCCTATCTGTTAAGCTTATCCTAAATGCAACTGCCCTGTGAAATCTTCTCTAATCCCTGAGCAGAGTTGCCAACTATCTGCTATATATTTCCCTGTCAGATTTCTGCCATGACTGAATTTATGTTTTGACAACACCCCTTTTGTCCATATCTCTCCTGATATTATTGGTTTTCTTATCTTTCTCCTTAAACTACACCACCAGTGGTCTGTCTTATTCATCTTTAAATTCTAACAACAATTTGTCACAGGACTAAATATTATTTCTTGAATGAGCTTAACAGAGTGGTCCCTAACCTTTTTGACACCAGGGACTGGTGCTCCTATGAGAATCTAATGCCTGATGATCTCAGGTGGAGCTGAGGCAGAGATGCTAGCATGCTGAGGAGAGGCTGCAAATCCAGATGAAGCTTGGCTCACTTGCCTGCCACTCACCTCCTGCTGTGCTGCCTCGTTCCTAATGGGCCATGGACCAGTACCAGTCTGCGGCTTAGGGGTTGGGAACCACTGGAATAACAGACAAAGACCCTGCCCCCAGTAAAATTTACATCTGAAAAGTAATATGCACATTAGTTCACAAAATCAAAGTTAAAGTACTGAGGGCCATGGGAACGGCACAGGGGAATTGTCTCACAAGAGGTGGTCTCTTTCCAGCTGATATAATTAAATGAAAGACCTTTCAGATAATATACAATGAAACCCAGAAAGGGCTTTTCTACCACTATCCTCTATATAACATTTCTCTGTGTGTGCTAACTTCAAAGTGAAGGACCACAAAGAGAGATAAACTAGATAAAATGAATTCCTAATGTTGTGATCTCCTTGGACATGGAGGATACCTCCCTAATCTCTCTCCTGCGGCAACAGTTTCCCTGGTAAGGAAGGTTTTGGAAGGAAACTAAACTCTGGAGAGCACACAATGTAATACACAGATGCCGTATTATAGAATTGTACACTTGAAACATGTAATCTTATTAATCAATGTCACTTCAATAAATTTAATTTTAAAAAATAGGAAAAAAAATCAATAACAGAAAGAACCAAAAAGAAAACCATACAATTCATAGAATACACCTTAAATTAATAATTGCAGTTACTCCTGAGGAGAAGGCCAGAAAGATAGAATGGTTTGTTTTTTATCATGTGCATCTATATGACTTACAAAAAAAAATAAAATTAAAAATTATAAATGTAAGAAAAGGAAGTTTTTCAATTTGACCAGTTTAATTATGTGCCATGTAGACTATTGTCTGCATTAGTCTATTACAACTTAAAACCAGTGAAGTAAAATTTTAAATGATCAGTATCCCAGTGCTTTTTCTATATGCTCTTGTTACAAATACTTTTTCTTTTTCTAGATAACTTTTATTTGTATTTCTGACTATACTTCTATGTGTTTAAATTTGTCTTGCATACATGTAATAGCATCAAATATCAATTCTATGTCATATTTTCCATATCTAATGGAATTAGCAAATGAAGAAAATAAAATTGTGTGGGAAAATAAGTAAAACTTTATATATGCATTTATATTATTATCCTTTGATAAGCGACATTAAAATCTTTAAAATTATTTTTAATATTTACATTATTTATGCTTTTTTACAGCGCAGTATATATTAGGCTGACAAACTGTGAAAATTAAGAGTACATTAATATACTGTTTTTTAATAAGGAACATTTTGCTGTTTAATATTTTGGTAATTGTGAGACACAGAAAATATCCCCATTTCGGTGGTGCTCAGACTCACACTTCCCTCAGCTGTGTAGTGAGCAGCCTGGTACTCTCACACTTAGCTACAATGTAAAACGTGGGAATAAAGCCTGATGCTGCTTCCCTGCAAGGTGTTTTTCCAGCCTCACCATCATTACTTCCCTCCCCTGACAACCCTCTCCATTACTTTATTCTCCACAGTCTATCTTAGAAGGTAATCATTTCTACATTTTCAGTTTTCTTATATAAAATGTGCTTTAAAAAGTGTATATTCCATTATAAGAGTGTATGTTCTATAACTATAGACATATAAAAAATGTATGTTCTAAAGAGCAGATGATGTTTACATGAAATTTTGATATTAAAGAAATATAGTTGTCTCTTACTTTCATACCCTTTATTTACAGCAATTAAAGGGAATAGAAATTATTTTTTTATAGTATATTTTTCCCCTCTTTAATTCCCACTGCCCCCACTTCCACCCCTGACCTATAGATGTTATCTTTTCCCCTTAAGAACTGGATCTCTGAAGGCAGGGCATCTCCTCCCATGGATTCACAGCATGCACCTGGGGCCCGGTGCCCCTGGAGTATCCTACGTGCCTCCATCTGAGGTGCGAACCCAGGACCTTCTGCGCATAAAGCAGACGTGTAAAGCAGAAATTTGAAGACTTCATTGACAAAACCTTTAAAAATTTCCACTTCACTATTATTTTCATTTTTAATGCATACACTTAACCAATTTTTGTATATCCAAAGTAGAGCTTTTCTAAATGTTTTTACTTGTTTTATTTTTTTTTTCCTTAGACATTTTGGGGGGTGGAGGGGAGGCATTCTTGGGAATAATTTTTGCTCATAAAAAATATACAAAAGATGAGTGTCACTCTATAGAAAGTGACATCACCAAGATGTCAATATTGGTTGTTCCCAACTTTGGTCCCCTTATAAGAATTCCAGCATTAACTCACCACAGACAAGATACCTCTGGGGAAGAAAATCTCAGAACCTGAAGGTAAGGTTGAAGCCAACTTCTGGACCACAGAGACTGAGAAGGACCACATTCAAAGGGTGAAAGGAATGGCTACACTCTGACCAGATTGCCTATTTCTCAAGTTGGCACAGTGCCACACTCAAATAACCTCCCGGAGAATTATAACTTCTCCAATGGGAAAAAGAGAGCCCAAGGTGGACATCCAGCTCCCCCAGCATTGAAGAATGCTTCCTGGGAAGTCCACTCAGGTCTTGTTTCACAGAGATCACTGGCGAACTCTATAGGGCTTGACCACCATGGGTCATATTGGGATGGAGAAGGGGAGTAGGGCTTACAGCAACCAGCACTCAGATCTGGCAGACTGCATTGCTCCTCATAGCAGTACCTGAACAGAGAGCCCAGCCAGTGGCTCTACCAGTCTGCCAAGCTGAGCTGGTGGCTTTGTCTGGCCAGAAAGTTCAGTTGGCAGTTCTGCCTGATTTAGGTCTCCAGCCAACAAGCAATATTGGATATGAAGCATGTTCCATAGCTAAGCCTGGGAAGCAAATCTGAAGTCAGGGAAGCAAATATGAAGTCTTGTCCAAATGCTACATAGAATCTCCAATCTTACCGACTAGGAAGTCTGACAAGAGAATCTGAGAGCTGCAGAGCCCATCCTACAGCCTGGCTTGGGCCAGGTCAGCAGTCTGCCAAATTGTTAAGTATATTTAGCCTCTGGTCCTCCATAACCAGGGAGCTTGAACAGTGACCCTGGACAGCCTCAGAAAGCAGTATATACTGTCTGTTTGTGGGGCCCACCCTATAGCCTTGACAGATGGCTGAATGCAGCCTATGGCTTGGCCCAGCCAGGTAGTATAGTCAGTGGCTCTGCCCTATCACCAAGCATAGCTTTCTGCCCAACAAAGGAGTTCTGACAGTGACCGCATTCAACTTCAGAGCACAGGCTCTACCCATACTCAACTGTGGGATACAGCTAAAGGACCCCCCCTCCAACTAAAGAGCCCTGCTAGAAGCTTTGCCCATCAACAGAACATAGCTTACAGCCACACACCCAATTTAGGGGCACAGTCTGTGTCCCCACCTGATCACAGAGCACAGTCGGAGGCCTTGTCTGACTTCAAAGCCCTGCCTGCAGCTTTGCCTGAACAAAGAGTTCAACCCACAGCACCATCTGGTCTGGAAACACAACTAGCATCATATTTAACAATGAAAGGTTGGGAGTTTTTCCTGTAAGATTAGGAATAAGACAAGGGTACCCACTTGTACCACTCTGATTTTACAGAGTACTAAGAGTTCCAGCCAGAGCAATTAGGCAAGAAAAAGTAATACAGAGCATCTGAATCAGAAAAGAAGTAAAATTGTCTCTGTTTGTAAATAACATAATCTGATGTATAGAAAATCCTAAAAACTCAATCAAAAAATGTTAGAACTAGTAAAGGAATTCAGTAAACTTGCATACAAAGTTAACATACAAAAATCAGTAACATTTCTATGTGCTAACGATGAATTATCTGAAAAAGAGATAAAACAATATCATTTACAAAAACATTAAAAAGAATAAAATATTTATGAATAAATTTAAGCAAAGAGGAGAAAGACCTGTATACTGAAAACTCTAAGATGTTATTGAAAGAAATTAAAGACACAAATAAATGGAAAGATATTTTGTGTGTATGGATTGAAAGAATTAATATTATTAAAATGTCCATACTACTCAAGGCCATCTATAGATTCAATGTAATCTCTATCAAGAGTCTAATGGTATTTTTTACAGAAATTTAAATTTAAATAATAATAATAATAATTCTAAAATTCATATGGAACCATAAAAGACCCTAAATAGCCAAAGCAGTGATAGAACAAAATTAGAGGCACTATATTTTCTGATTTCACCCTATATTACAATAGTATAGTAATAAAAAAAAATATATGATATGGGCAAAACAAACAAACAAACAAAAGCAGAAATGTAGACCACTGGAATAGAATTGAGAGTTCAGCAATAAATCCATGCATATATGGTCAACTAAACTTTGACAAGGGAGCTGAGATATTCAATGGAAGAAAGACACTCTCTTCAATAAATTAAGTTGGGAAAAGTGGGTGTTTGCATGCAAAACAAAGAAACTAGACCCTTACTTTAAATTACTCATAAAAAGTATTTTAAAATAGATTAAAGACTTAAATGTAAGACCTGGAATCATAAAATTTTTAGAAGAAAACAGGTAGTAAGTAACTTGACATTGGTCTTGGCCATGATTTTATGAATATGACACCAAAATCACAAGCAACAAAAGTAAACAATATACAAATAGGACTATATCGAGATACAAACCTTCTGCATAACTAAAGAAATGATCATCAAAATATAAAAGTAACCTACAGAATGGGAGAAAACATTTGCAAACCACATATCTGATGAGGGGTTAATCCAAAATGTATGAGGAACTCGTACAACTTAATAGCAAATAAACAAATAATCCAATTTTAAAATGAGCAAAGGACCTCAATAGATTCTTTCCCAAAGAAGATATTCAAGTGGCCAACAGGCATAGGCAAAGATATTCAACTTCATTAATTAGAGAAATACAAATCCAAACCACAATCACCTCATACCCATCAGAATGGCTATCTTCAAAAAGACAGAACATAACAAGTGTTGGTGAGGATGTGGAGAAAATAGAATTCTTTTGCACTATTGGTAGGAATGTAAATTTTCAGAGACACTATAGAAAACACTATGAAGTTTTCTTAAAAAATTAAAAATATAAATACCATATGATTCAGCAATTCCACTTCTGGGTATATATCTGAAGGAAATGAAATCACTGTCTGAAAGAAATATCTACATTCCCATTTTCATGGCAGTATTACCTACAATAGCCAAGACATAGAAATAACACACACATACACACACGCAGGAATATTATTCAGCCATAAAAAAAGAAAAGAATCCCACTATTTGCTGACAACATGTGTGGAACTTGAGGAGGTTATGCTACGTTAAATGTCAGACAGAAAGAAAAATACTGAATAGTCTCATAAGTGGAATCTTTAGAAACCAGGCTTATAGAAACAAAGAGCAGATTGGTGGTTGTCAAGGGAGAGTGGAGAGATATGGGAGGGGATAGTCAAAGGGCACAAACTTTTAGTTATAAGATAAATAAGTCTGGGGGTGTAATGTACAACATGGTAACTGTAGTTAACAATACTATTGTACATTTGCAAATTGCTAAGAGAATAGATCTTAAAAGTGTTCATAACAGCAAAAAAAAATGTTGCAACTATGTGAGGTGATAGATATGTTAACTAACTTTAGTGTGGATTTCACAATATATACATATATCAAATCATTATTTCATATACTTTAAACTTAAACAAAGTTATATATCACTTATATCCCAATAAAATTGAAAAAAAAATCTCCCATCTTTTGCCTTTCACTTGTTTGGAAATTATTATCTGAGGCCAGAATATGTGGGTTACTGATGACTAAAAGAGTATAAGCCTGAGAAAAAATATCAAGCTAAGGATGATGGGGTTAAAACATAAGAAAAACCTGATTCCTCACTGATATTGCACAGATATAGAATTAACTAACCTTGGAAACTCACTTGAGGACCTGTTATGTGAGAGAAATGTGTATATAAGCTAATTGAGGCTGTTACCTGAAGTTGAAATTCTAACTGATACAAATGCTAAGAGTTATACAGATATGTATGGACAGCTTAAAAAAGAATTGGGAAAGGGTATATATGCTCTATTGCCTGCGTTTGTGCAGGATTGACAATGAGCTCTGGGGACTTTTGAATTACCTATCAGCAAATGGTGAAGGCTTATGTAATAGTCAATTACTGAGTGAAATCCCAGGCTATTAATTATATGTCAGAGAGGACATCCACTTTCTGATTGATTACACTCTAAGCTGGAAACTGTTCTCACCTTTTTTCTTTTGGGACTCTGCCATCATATTATTATTACTGCACCTGCATCTTTGTTGTCCCTTGCACAAATATTCCATGATACCATCATCATTTTTAATCATTCTCTGATTATGGGAACATGCTGGATAATTTCCAAGGCCAGAGAGGAATGTGTTGTTTCCATTAGCCTTTTCTTGCTCAATGTTTAAAGGCAAGATAGTTAACTCTGGGCTATCCAACAGGATCACTAACAAGCACTGTTTACAAGAACTGCAAAACTCATTTATTATGCACAGAAGAAACCATTAAGAAAACAATGGTCCATATGAGGTTACTGAGTGAGAAAATTAAATTGCATATGGTAATAAGTCAAGATCTCCCTCAATTTACATTTACTGACAGAATATGGGGGATTGGAGAAGTAAAACACAGTGATAGTAATGGCTCTCCTTGTAACAAACTCTCTGTAACTGACAGGTATACAGAAAATAGAGGTAGCAGTGTATTTTTCATGAAGCTGATAGACTCTCAAAGCTGTCAAATGTTAACTAGCTTAACTTCTGCTCTTTGCAAAAAGGTTAATGGATACAGCACATTTTCCAATGTGACTCTGAAAAACAAAGAATTACAAATAGTATGTGGCAGTATTTGTTTTTCTTCTTTTGTAGCCTACCCCATGTAAAACCTGGAGGTCGAATGCTACATCAAAGCTTTTAGCTATCAAAAAATTGGTAGTGATCACATATGTGGGGGTGAGGTGGGGTGGTATAGAATTGTAGTGCAGGGTTGTAAATGAATCTCTAGTTGTTAGTGTGTGATATTGGGGATGAACTTTTATTCATTTGAAGATGAAACCTTTAACCTTAACCTTTTGTAAGAACATGCTTTTTATCTATCATTTGTCTAGTTCAAAAATATTTTATAACTATGTATTGTGAAATTGTATCATGTGTACCAAAGAGTGTGGCTAACCTATATGTACAGATTAAAATAACAAAGTTAAGGGGCAGCTTCTACTCATTCCCGGTAAGAAAGAGAATTACCAACAATATTGCCACTATTCTGCGTAGGGAAGTGAACACTGAACTAGATTCCAGACTGCCCATTCCTTGGATGTTTCTCATAGTTTTACCTGACACCCTGATACTATATATATATATATATATATATATATATATATATATATATACATACACACACACACACATACATACACATATACATACACACACACACACACACACACACACACACACACACACACACATCCCTAAACATCATCAGGTTTAGTCTTGTGTGTGTTTTGGGATATTTTATTCATGTAATCATACAGTTTATACTTTTGTGCGCTTTGCTTTATTCAATCAGCATTCTGCTTTGGAGATTTATTCTGAGGGATGGTTCATTCAGTTATCCTGTCTCTAGAAATTTGTTGCTACAGTCAGTATTGCTTTAAACATTCTTGTACATGTTTCCCAGTGCACTTGGGAGTTTCAACTGGGGTGTATATCTAGGCATGAAACTACCGGAGTGCAATAGTTGTATGATTCATACTAGCAACAACAAGGAATAAAAGCTTCTGAGCTGTTATTTTCAATCTTTTAAATTGTTGCCACTGTGGTATATGCATATTGGTCCATATTGTAATTTTCACTTTCATTAATGTTAACTAATGAGTTGAGCACATTTTGCACAAATGTATTTGTCATTTTTATTTTCTTTGTTGAAGTTCTTTTTCTATTGGAATTTCTTTTGTCTGTTTATAATTTGGGGGTGGTTCTTTAGGTATTTTGAACACTATCACATTTTTGGTTAACTGTGGGAAATGACCACTCTATGGCCATGATTTGTACTTTCCCTATTTTTATGGTTCACATTAATAAATAGATATTCTTCTTTTTAATGCATTCAGATGTAACAACATTTTCCTTTTTGTTTTATGCATTTTATATTTTTAATGAAGTAATATCCTACTTTACGTTCACTAAAATTTGTCCAATATTTCTTTTTATATTATTTTAGATATTGTCTTACATAATCAATTTCTTAATCTACCTAAAGTTGTTTGCTTATATTTATTGATAAACAATTCCCTTCTATTATGTCTTAAATAATATATATTTTCTCACTAAATTCTAATGCCATATTTGTAATAAATTAAATTTCCATATTTATATGTGTCTATCTAGGTTTACTTTTTTATTCTATTGGTCTGTTTTTCTATGCCTGCCTCAATAGTATTCTGATTTAAATATTATTTTATAATGTCATCTGATAAGACGTCTTCCAATATATTTCTTCTTCTTCGAAAGAATGTTAAATATTCTTAATCTTTTCTTTCTTTGTGCAGATTTTTTAAATATATGTTCAAGTTCCATGAGAATCTCTGTTGCAGTTTTGATAGGAATCAAATCATATTTGGAAAGATTACACACAAGTCTTTCCAATTGCAGGCCTTTCTTCCTCTGAATGTGGTATCTCTCTCTCTCCTACTATTTAACCCTCCTCAAATTATTCAATTATTTCTAATAATATTCTTCAAAATAAAATTTCTGAAATTCTGTTATTTTTATTTCTATTTCTAAAATATTTTGTGACTGATTAAACATGTATAATAAATATATTTTAAGTTCATATTATGAATATAAAGCAATACACTTACATTTATTGACATTTTTCATAAACTTAATAAACTGTTATATTATTTTAATAATTTTAGACTGTAGACCAGAGGTTGGCATTTTCTTTTTATATAAAGAGTCAGATAGTAAATATTTTAGACCCTGAGAGCCATATGGTCTTTAGCAATTATTCAACTGTGCCATTGTAGCACAAAAACAACCATAGACAATACCTAAATGAATAAGCACAGCATGGCTGTATTCCAATAAAACTTCATTTACAAAAACAGGTGGTGAGCTAGTTTTGGCCTGTGGGCCATTGTTTGCTGATCTCTGTCCTAGGCTATTATATCAACTATCAAAACAACAGTTTTGTTTCTTCTTTTTTAATTCTTATTTCTTTTTGTCATTTTTATTTTATACTTTCTCTGGCAAAGAAGTCCAGAATAATCCTTAATAGAAGTGTTGAATGTGGCCATTCAGTCTTGTTCATGATTTTAAAGAAAATATTTTTAATAGTTCATTGATAATAGTTGTTGTAGGTCTGCATAGATTCATTAGATTATGGAAGTTTCCCTTTATTTCTAATGCATAGCAGTTTTATCATTATTTTTTCCTTGCATCTATTAAGATGTTTGAATATTCTTTCTCTTTTAATCTATTAATGTTATGAATTACATTAATGGATTATGTAATATTATACCAGCATCGCATCTTTTGTACATTTGTACATAATGTTATTATCTTTTAAAAATGTTATTTGGTTTGTTTTCTTTTAAAAAAAATTTTAGCAGTTATTTTTATGAGTAAAATTGACAGGTTTACTTTCTCTCTTGTACTGTGTTTGTCTGGTTTGGAATGGAGGCTAAAATAGCTACCTTAATAAAGTGATCAAGTATTGTCTCCTTGTTGATTGTCTGGAAGATTTTGTGCACTATCAAGTTAACTCTTCATTGGATTCTCAGTTGGCTTCACCGATAAAACTATTGGTGTTACAATGTCTGTGGGAAGAGTCTTAACCACTGATTCAATTTTTCTAAACGATAATAGGATTATTCAATTTTTCTATTGCTTCTCATTTAGTTTTGGTAATTTGTTTTCTAGAAAGGTATTTTTACTAAGTTCTCAAATTTGTTTGCATGAATTTATTTTTAGCATTCTTTATTTTTTTTTCAAATTACTGCAACATTTGTAGTTATACACTTGTTTTTATTCTTAATATTATTTGAACACTTTCTGCATGTTACTTGATCAATTTTGTCAAAGCATTGTCAATTTTATTAATCTTCTCAAAGAGCAATGATATATCTTCATTAATCACCTATATTATTTTTTAATCTTTTTAATTTCTTTCATTTTTTATTAGCCATTAGTATTTGCTTTTCTTTTCCTCAATTTTTTAATTAAAAACTTAGAGCTTTTAACCTCTTCTTTTTTAATATAAGTACTTAAAGCTACAACTTTTCTTTGGCCCTTTTAGCCACATCCTATATATTTTTTATGTTTTATTTTAATTGTTATTAATTTCTAATTATTTTCATATTTATATCATAATGTATTCTTTAAGAAATGAGTCACTTGGGATTCTGTTTTTAAATTTCTAAATTTATAGAATCTTAATGTAACCTTATAATATTGATTTCCATCTCTAGGACTGTTTCATATTATTCCAATTCTTTGACTTTTTTGTTAATTAGTATGTAGTCATTTTTGGAAGAGTCCAAGTATATATGAAAAAAATGCATTCTATATTTCTTGTGTAAAGGATTCTATAAATGTACATGAAATCAAACTTATTAATTGCATTGTGCAAAAATTCTGTGGCATTATTACTTTCATTTTCTTAATGTCAATTAATAGGAGACATGTATTACAAACTTTTCCTAATTTCTCTTTCTCTCTAAATATAGATAATGTTTATATATATATTATTAGGTGAATACAATGTACAATGTTAATGTCTCCTTGTTGAGTTGAAACTTGTACCCAGTTTCTCAAACATGTATTCTATTTTTTTGACATATTTTTTATATTAATTTAGCTATTACAATTTTCAATTACTTTGTATCTTCTGATGTTATTTTCCCCTTTTTTATAATTTTAACTTTCTACAACTTAATACTTCATCTGTATCTTATGTAAACAGTATGAGACTAGAATTTTAAAATCAATTCTGTACATATTTGTACTTAGTAGTTACTGACTTATTTTGTACTTTTGACTCTGTATATTTCTATAAATGTCTTTATTGTGCTTTTCCCCCAAATTCTACCCTTTCCTGTGCTCTACTTCTACCTTATTTCATTTTAACACAAGTTAATGATGTTATGATTTTATAAGGTCAATGTTTATTTAGATATATATATGTTCCTTCTTTTATCTCATGCTATCCTTCTGAAAAATCTTTTCTCTTTCTGAAGTTTTTGAAAGGTCCTTTAGCAAGAATATGTTAGTTGTAACTTCTCTTAATTTTTGTGAGATTAATTTATATATGCATATATATACATATATATACATATATATATACATATATATATATATGTATATATATACATATATCTCCATTTCATCTTTTACTTGATATGGTTGCCAGTTTTATGAATCAAGTTATTTTTTTTTCAGAACATTGAAGGTATTGTTCCATTTTTTTCTGACTCATATTGTTGCTGTCAAGAAATCAGCTTTCCTCTCGAAAAATAACTAAATAAAATGGAGACAAACAATCAACCAAATGCAGAATTCAAAACACTTGTTCTGAGGATGTTCAATGAACTTAGGGGAATAGTAGATGAACTCAGTGAGAACTTTAATAAAGAAATAGAAAACATAAAAGAGAAAATAAAAAACTTTTTTAAAAAGTCAGAAATGAAGAATACAATAACTGAATGAAGAATATCTTAGGAAGAATTAACAGTAGATTCAATGAAGCAGAAAATTGAACCATCAGTTTAGAAGACAAGGTAAGAGAAAACACCCAATCAGAACAAGAAAAAATAATCCAAAAAAATGAGGATCGTTTAAGGGACTTCTGGGGCAACATCAAGCATATCAACATTCACATTATAGGGATATCAGAAGGAGAAAAGAGAGCAAGACATTGAAAACTAATTGCAAGAAGTAATGACAGAAAACTTTCTTCACCCGGTGAAGAAAAGAGACATACTTGCTCAGGAAATGCAAAGCGTCCCAAACAAGATGATCAAAAGGAAGCAAACACCAAGACACATAATTAAAACGCCAAAGGTTAAAGACAAAGAGAGAATCTTAAAAGCAGCAAGAGAAAAGCAGTTAGTTACCACAAGGGAGCTCCCATAGACTGTTGCCAATTTCTCAACAGAATCTGCAGGCCAGAAGGGATTGGCAGGAAATATTCAAAGTGATGTAAAGTAAGGACTTACAACCGAGATTGTTTTACCCAGCAAGGGTATCATTTAGAATTGAAGGAAAGATAAAGAGCTTCCCACACAAGAAAAAGCTAACGGAGTTAATTATCACCAAGCCAATATTACAGGAAATGTTAGAGGGACTTTTTTAAGACAAAGAAGAAAAAAGATAAAAGATAAAAAGTATGAATAATAAAATGGTAATAACTACATATCTATAAACAATTACTTTAAGTGTAAATGGATTGAATGCTCCAACCAGAAGATAGGGTAGGTGAATGGATAAGAAAACAAAACACTTACATATGCTGCCAACAAGAGACTCCAGATCTCAAGACTGAAAGTAAAGGGATGAAAAAAGATGTTTCATGAAGATGGAAGCAAACAAAAAAATCTGAGGTGGCAATACTTGTACCGACAAAATAGACTTTGAAAGAAAGGTAAAACAAGAGACAAAGAAAGATCCAGTTATCCCGCTTCTGGATACCTATCTGAAGAAACCCAAAACACTACTTTGAAGTGACATGTGAATCCATATGTTCATTGCAGCATTATTAACAGTAGGGAAGATATGGAGGCAATCCTAGGTGTCCATCAATGGATTAATGGATAAAGAAGAGATGGTATATACAAACAATGGAATATTACTCAGCCATTGAAAAGAATGAAATCTTGCCATCTGCAACAATATAGATGGACCTAGAGGGTATTTTCCTGAGTGGGGTAAGTCATACAGAGAAAAGAAAAATGTCGTATGTAGAATCTAGAGAACAAGATAAAAAACAAGCAAAAAATAACAGAAACAAGCTCATAGATACAGAGAACATGATGATTGTCAGATTGGGGGGTAGGGAGACAGTTGAAGGGAGGAGGGCATTAAGAGGTACAATAGTAGTTACAAAATTGTCCTGGGAATGTAGAGTGTAGCATGGGGGATATAGTCAGTAGGATTGTAATAATTGTGTATGGTGTCAGATGGGTACTGGATTTATTGAGTGATCACTTCATAAGTTGTATGAATGTTTAATTACTGCATTATACACCTAAAACTAACATAATATTGTATGTCAACTATAATTGAATATATATATGTATATTTTTTTTTTAAGAAAAAATAAATCAGTTTTCAGTCTAATTGTCATTCTCTAGTCATAAATTTGTCTTTTCATTTTGGCTACTTTAATTTTTTTTCTACATATTTTCGGGTTTCACTATAAATAAGTATAGATTTCTAGTGCTTTATTTCGTTTGGGATCTTTGGGGCTTTTTAGGTTGAAAAAACATATCCTTCCTCAGTTCTGAAAGTTTCTCTCTGTTGCATTTTCCAGTAGTGTTTAGTACTTCATTTCCATAACTCTCCCTCTGACTCCTTCAAAAGGTGTTATTAGATGAATGCTGGACCTGTCCATTTTAATTGCTCTGATTCTTAATCTCTCCTCAATATTTTACACCTCATATTTTTCCTCCACAACATAATAATTGTCAGTTCTTTAGATCTATCTCCCAGTTTACCCAATATGTTTGACATCTTGATGTTTGACTTGGTTTTATTCCTGCCACACAGAAAGTATAAATATTGGTCTCAAACAGCCATGAGGCCTAGATTAGGAATGAATTCTCAGGGGAGGACTTCTTTCCTTTCATCTAGTACTAATGTCCAGAGCAATACAGATGAATATCTTTATTAAAGAAACATTATTGCTGCTATTATTTTAAAAATCTCTTTCTATAAGGTGGGATTATTTCCCTAGATCTTCCTTTCATTGAATGTGTCCCCTTTTAGTAGTCCTGACTTTGTGCAGGCTCTAGCCTGTCTTATGACTCCTGATCACATAGCCCTTACAGGCAATTCTGTGAACCATATGACATAGGCAGATGCTCAGGCATCCACAGATTCCAATGCTCATGGAACAGGACACATGATTTTCCAGTAATTTTTGGCTCCTAAGTATTTCTCTTACTTTCTAGTCAGATTAATTATGCATTTAACTGTTTTTTAAACTGATATTTTTAGTTGTTATGAATATTTAGTCCATAGTATTTTGAAAGCAAAAATCAGATAATAATCATTTTATGAGTTCACAAGTAAATACAATAGACATTTAAACTGGAAGAGTCACTTTCTCCTGTAGTAAAAATTTTAGTCACTTCAATTAATCACATCAATTTATTACATAAAAAGCTAAATCAATGTCTGTCTTTATGCCAGTACCATACTGTTTTAATAACTTCATGGTAGTTATGTAATTTTCTATATATAAGGTCTTTTCACCAGCAAACAGATCAGTTTCCTTTTTCCTGTCTGATACAGATGACTTTTATTTCTTTTTCTTACCTGATCTCCCTGGCTAGGACTTCAAATACTGTGTTAAACAGAAATGGTAAAAGTGAGCACTTTTGTCTTGTTCCTGATTTTAGAGAAAAAGCTTTCAGTTTTCTACCATTGAGTATGATATTAGCTATGGATTTTTCATATATATAGCCTTTATTGTGTTAAGACAAGTTCTTCTTTTTGTCATTAGGTTTGTTTTTATTTTTTGTTTTTTGTTTTGTTTTGCTTTGTTTTTAACCATGAAAGGTTGTTGAATTTTGTCCATATTTTTATACGTCTAGTGAGATTAATATGTGGTTTTATTCTTCATTCTGTTAATGTAACATATCATATTAATTTATTTGTGTATGTTCAACCATCTTTGTGTCCCAAGGGTGACTCTCACTTGGTCATGGTGTATGATCCTATTAATGTACTATTGAATTCACTGATGGAACAGAATAGCATGCAGAATTAAATCTACACATATATGGGCAACTGATCTTTAATTCAGGTGTGAAGAAAACAAAATGGGGAAAAGATTCTCTTTTTAACAAATGATATTGGGAAAACTGGATATCCACATGTAAAAGAATAAAATTGGACTTCTATCTTATATACACAAAAATAAACTCAAACTGGATTAAAATCTTAAATATAAGACCTGAAAATGTAAAACTCTTAAAAGAAAAATTTAAGAGAAAATTTTAACATGGGTCTTGCTTGTGATTTCTTGAACATGACACCAAAATCACAAGCAACAAATCAAAAATAGACAAGTGGGACTACGTCGATTTAAAAGCTTCTGCACAGGAAAGGAAACTATCAACAGAATGAAAAGGCAACATACGAAATGGGAAAAAATATTTACAAACCATTTATCTGATAAAGGGTTAGTATGCAAAATATATAAGAAACTCTTATAACCCAATAGAAAAAAAATGTTAATGGTCAAAAACTTGAATATACATTTCCTCAAAGAAGGCATACAATGCCAACATGTATATGAAGAGATGCACAACTTCACTAATCATTAAGGAAATACAAATAAAAACCACAGTGAGATGTCATCTCCTACTAGCTAAGATGACTATTAAAAGAAAAGAAAAGAAAAAAGAAAAGATAAATGTAAAAATGTAGAGAAATTGGAGCCCTAATACACTGTTGATGGGAATATAAACTATACAGCTGCTATAGAAAACAGTATAAATATTCTTTAAAAAATAAAAAATAGAACTACCATTTGACCTAGAAATTCCACTTGAGGCATATATCCAAAAGAATTAAAATTAGGACCTCAAAGAGATATCTTCAATTCAGTGTTCATTGCAACACTGTTCACAGTAGCCAAGATATAGAAACAACATATGTATATGTTGATGGGTGAATGGATAAAGAAAATGTGGTATATACATACAATGGAATATTATTCAGCCTTAAAAAGAAGAAAATTCTGCCATTTGCAACAACAGGAATGAACCTAGATGACATAACGCTAAGTGAAATAAGCCAGTCACAGTAAATACACAAATACTAACATAATTCCAATTATTACGAGGTAACAAAAATAGTTAAATCCATAGAAGCAGAGAAAAGAATTCATAAAAACAGTGGTTACCAGGGGCTAAATGTCAGGGAAAATTGGAAAATGTTGTTCAATTGGTATACAATTTCATTTATGCAAGATCAATTAGCTCTATTTTGTAATGTCTAGAGACAATAGTACTGCACTGTGCACTTAAAAATTTGTTGAGAGTAGATCTTATGTTAAGTGGTATTAATACACACACACGTGCACACAAGGGGACACTAAAAAATTTCTGGAGTTAATGGACATATCTATTATCCTGCCTGTGATAACAGTTTCACAGGTGTTGTGTATGTCCAAATTCATCAAATTGCATTCATTAAATAAATGCAAGTTTTTATATGTCAATTATATATTAATAAAGCTATTAAAAGAGAAAGCTAACTGGTTTCCACAGAATTATTTCTCTCAATCCTATAAATGTTTTAGGATATCAGTCATCATAAACACTCTGAGGACCGAACTATATTTGCTCACTAGTGCATACCTGATAGCTAGAATAATACCTGCCATACAGCACATTCTTTTTTTTTTTTTTTTTTAATTTTGTAGGCAAGGCAACCCTTGGTTGACTTCATAGATTGCAAGGACCTTGTCAGCTTATAACCCCCTTTTTTTTTTTTTTTTTTTTTATGCCTATAGCACCTGGTCTTCCTAGGTGGTCTCCCATCCAAGTACTAACCAGGCCCAACTGCTTAGTTTCCAAGATCAGACAGGATGGGGCTTGTTTGGGGTAGCTAGCACACTCTTAAGAAAAATTTCCTGAATGAATGAATGTTGGACGCTATGTATGAGTAAGTACACAATGCACTTTCATGATGTCTTCCCCAAATACCACTTCCCTTATTTCTTTCTAATCTATATCTAGCTTACTTTCTCCTTTTCAATTTTGCAGTTATCCTGTGTAGTATTTAGATATACACTAATCTGAAGAAATGGCATAAACAACTTTTTATTCTATCATTATCTAAAAAACATAAAATTCATAGAAATCTTTTTCAATTATTGTTATTTCCCTACTAGTTTTATTGACCCTGAAATTACTTTAACTAAAGAAGTCTTCTTTAGCTGTTATATTTCCTCTTGGTTATTTGGCTTCCCTAACATTTCAAGAAGTACTTCATATGCATTTCATCTCAATGATTCCTAGATGATATTGTTTTCTTCTTATCTTTCACATTATTTTTAATGCATTAATATAGTAAGTAATATTAAATACTAAAATTCTGTAAGTCTTATGTTTTATTACTAACATCTTATATGACATTGAGAAAAAAAGTCTTCCTTATTCCACCAGATCTCAACAATAAATATCTATTAAAGATTAATGTTTGGGTTTGAAAGTCCATGATTAAGCATGAGCATGAAAAGATATTAAATGATTCGATTTATTAATGTTGTTTAAAGTGTATATATGACTCTTTCTGAAATAGCTTTAGTGAAATTAGCACCCAGCTACCAGAAAAACTCAAACTTATTCCATATGAAGTATATAGAACTAGAGAGATTTCCAAATTTTATATTATATTTAACTTTACACAATGCCTAAAATTTCAGTGTAGAAACATATTTAAAACCTTGCCCAGTAAAAACGTATTTGTATGCAAATTATACTGTACAGTGTACACCTGAAAGTGTATTGCTTTGCATTTTTCCTAAGCCCCAGCAAAATACTTAAAGGACGTCTGAAGGATGTTTGATTTGAAAACACTTTTGAATAAGAATGTAAAATAAATTTAAAAACAATTTCTTTATGCTTGACACAAGATTGGTATGTGTCATAAAACTGGCTCAATATTGGAAAGGCATTATTTTCACTGACCTTATTAGTGTATACGATGGTCAATGGCATAATTTGTTTTACATGCACAAGGCAATGTAGAATCATGTATATTGTTACCAACGGTTTGCATTAAGTAGCCTTTTCTTACTCAGTTAGTAATGGAAAGACCAGAGGTGGAAGGGAGTATAGGAGAGTGGAATGATTACTCACCTTAGAAACTAAAGTACATGATTTAAATCTTTTTGCTGCCATCCACTACGGGTATAATTTTGGATAAACTTTTAATTACTTCTTAAACTTGATTTCCTTTCTCAGAGTTGTATAAAACATATTTAAAATTAAGAAAAGTATGTTAAATGGTATAATCTAACCTTTTAAGATGATCTTTTCGATCAAATATTTATTTAAATTAAATTCAGGGACAAGTGCTCTATCTCTAGACTAAATCTGATGGAGATGTGGTTAAATTTACTTGCGTTATTCATTCTTATCCCTAGGGATTAGAGGAAATGCTGAAATATTTCAAGTTCTCCTTGTTGCCCTAAATCAAATGTGGCACACCTATGAAAATGTGAAGATGAAACCACATGTAGAGTAGCTACTAATCTATATCTGGATTATGTTAGTACTGATATGATGTTTAAAAATCAATATTTAGCATATATTCCAGTTAAATTTTCTTACGTGGATTTTAAGAGATTCTTAAATAATTGAACAAAGAAATTTATAGTCATGGATATCACTGTATATTGATTTTGATACCTGCCATCTGTCAAATTTTATTTAGAATAACAATAAATAAATGATTAAAAAAGAAAATAAATAATTTACTAAGATATTGTTATTCTCTCAACTGTAAACTGTGGAAAATAGATGGTTTTAATGATTTACTTTGTTGGAGTTAGTCCTTGAAAACATGAAACAAGTATATTGGTTTCACCTTCAATATCCATAAGTTTTTTGTCACATTTCTAAAGACTTCACTTAAAATTAATGGTGATTTTGTATTTTCAAAAAATATATATAGTAAGTGGTAAAATAAAAAAAAAAATTAATAGTCTGAAAGGCACCACTTTAGATGATGGCCATAAATTTTAATCTCAAGCCCATTATGCATTTACATACATTTCTTTGCAAAGCCAAACTCAGTGTATTGTGGCACACAAAACAGGCAAATACATCAAAAGAAGAAAAGATTACAATATGTGGCAGTTTTTTTTAATTGAAAGTATATATTAGATCTCCACTTCATACTTGCCCTTACTGCATGCCGCTTTAAAGCTTTTTCTTCAGAATTATGGTGTAAAGGCAGTTCATAAAATAACTAGTTGGAATTGTTATATATCATATTTGTTGGCCATAAGTAGCATTGTTACAGTAAAGATGGAAATTGATTTGGGGTGTTTCCTAGTAAATAATATATTCTTTAATTCTTCAAGGTCTCAAAATTCTTAAAGGTAATATGAATGCTGATTCCTATAAGAATAGCTTTCTGATGTTATACTAGTGGCAAAAAAAAGAAAGAAAAAAAAACCTTTTTTTTTCAAGCTTAATTTTAAAAAAGAAAGCTTGGCATAGAGAATTTTTTACTTAAAGAATCTAAATTTTCTCTCCACATAGGTATCTGTGCCATTATCATAATTTAAAAGATATGAAGTGTAATGAGATAATGTGCAGACAAAAGATGTACTTCATTTTAAGGGCACCCATCAAAGAATAACATGAAATAAAAGATATAAAACATTACCCACAACTTCCACATCTATACACATCACATTTGATTTCAATACCCACCCAACCCCTCACCTTTTATTCCCTTTGCATACTCGATGATAATAGTTAATTTTTTTGCCTTTCCAATTAGATTGTATGTTTCTTGAGATCAAAGATCTTCTTTCATTCAACTTGGTTTCCTTGTTTCTAGGTTCATTATTCAAATAAATTGTGTGCCTAATAAGGTTTTTTAATAATGAGTAAATGAGGGAGGGAGAAGGGAGGAAAGAGAAGACAAAAAGACAAAGAAGAAAATATAAACTGTACAAACAACATATATTTCCCTAAGGAGATATACGTAACACATTCCAATCTAATGTTCTTTGTAAATTAACATTTCCACACATGGATCTGTCAAATAGCGAAACAAAAAAAAGGGGTGGGGGATGGGGGATGAGATGCCGCAGTGACTTGAGAAGTTTAAATCTAATGGGTATAAAAAAAGTAAACACGTAGTTTATAGCTACTGGATTTTTAAAAAACGGATGCTTAATTGTTATAGAATATCTTCTTTTCTGGGTTATTCTACTTTTTAGCTGTAGAGACCTCAGGCAAATGGCATAATCTCTGTGACTCAGAGTCCCTATAGGCAAAATGAATGTAAAAATATTTGTCTTCCCTATTTAAAAAGTCATGAAAATCAAATGAATTAAAATGAAATAGGTTATGGTCACGTTCTATTAAAAATATTTGATAAGTATCTATGGCCATGCTACCCTGAACATGCCCGATCTTGTCTGATCTCAGAAGCTAAGCAAGATCGGGCCTGGTTCATACTCAAATGGGAGACCACATAGGAATACCAGGTGGTGTAGGCGTTAAAAAAATATATATATATCTATATAGAGATATATAGATATTTAGATATATAGATATATATGACAAGTTATTGTCTATCCATCTATTTATAAAATTCATAAGATCTCATTAATAAATTGTCTAAACTCAAATAATATACTTTTGATTGTAAGATAATAAGTGATAAACCTTATTAAGCAATTTTTTCCTCACAAAATTAGTTCATTTTAATTTCATAAAACAAGTTAATTTAGTGATTTATTATGGTGCAAAATCTATTACAAGTGTTTCAGAGGATGGAGTTACAGAACAGAGAGCAACTATTTGGATTATTCTTAATGCCACACCTGAGAGGAGTTGAAAAACTTTTCTGACATCCGATGAAATAATTTCAAATCACAGAAGATTTTATAGAATTCAACAGAGAAATCAAAGGCTCAAAGAGAGATGGTAGAAGACAAAATGAGGTGAAAATGTGATTATGAAAGGCAAACTAACAGATAGTTAATTTATCAAATAGCACACCTGTGCAGTTACTGCCATTTACATATGCATAATTATAATATGATATTCAAGAAAAAGTAGAATGATGTGCTGAGAAATTTTTAAAGAAGCATATCTAGACTTTAAAGAGTATACAGACATTGGCAGAGTTTTTAATGAGTAGTGACTATACTGAGCTATACAGAAATATAAAAAAGAAGGAAAGAAGGAAGGAAGGAAGGAAGGAAGGAAGGAAGGAAGGAAGGAAGGAAGGAAGGAAGGAAGGAAGGAAGGAAGGAAGGAAGGGAGAAAAAGAAAAGAAAAAAATCAAAGTGGACCTCCCAAAAGAATATATACACATACATATTACATATATATGCCTTAATTTTTAGTGAACAGGCTTGTAAAGAAATTCGATTTGTATTTTAAAGCTCTCACTGTAAATGTACATACACAGAGTAATTAATGTATGTTTAATATATTGCCAGTATCAGGCTGCATTGACTTAATAATTTACTTAATAATTTAATTAACAATACATAAAAAATACAATAAAACATGTCAAAGTTATACTCTGTAAACCACCTGTAAAGAAAAGAAAGTTGGCCCAGCATCTGAGGCCTCTTAAAATAAGTTGTGAATTGCCCTTTTTAATCAGGACACCGGGGAAGAGAATGATTTCTTTGGAGTGCAGGCACTTTAGAATTCCTGGTGTCAAGTGGAAGCCCACAGGTCTCAGGAGCCAGGTTCTTCTCCCTTGAAGAAGTTTCAGTGCATGCACATGAGATGCTTACATGCTCTTGAATGCAGCCTATTATAAGAACCACAAAGAAGAGATCAGTGAAAAGAATTTCTTACAGAAATAGGCATTACCCCAGGAGCCAGTTTTAGACTGAGAGTAATAGAAAGATAAAATAGAAAGGTTGTGACCTTCATCCTTCATCTTCCTACAACTTGATGGCTTATTCTTGATATAAACCCTTCTGGCTAAAATATAGACTTAAAAAAATACATTAAAAAAAACAGACTTTGGTAAGGTGTGGGGAGGTGGAAGGAGGCTCCTGTGGAGCAGAACTCTGATTACACAGAGGGTGTCAGCTCTTTCTTCAGAATAAAATTGATTTTGAATTATTTACTCTTGGAGCCTGCTATCTATATCAATTCACCCTATGAACTCATCAATTAATTCAAAACATTTTAGAATCAAGAAGAAAAATACTGTTTATATTGGATCCAAAAGTTAGCTGATTATTTCTGTCTGTATGCAATTATATCCATGCATTTTCATCTTGCTTTCATATGAAAATTCTGAAGTAACTTACTAAATGCACCCAGCAAAACCAACATTCCGTCTCAGTAGTATCCCAATTTTTACATTAAAAATTATCTATGTAATTCTACTCTGTTCATTATTTTACTTACCTTTGCATTTAACTCTTTCTTTAGCTATTAATTACCCTGTAATATATAGGCTGCTTAACCTGTTTTCATACTTACCTGGCCCTAACTCAATTCTCCGTGACTTCAGCTCAGTCAACTGGAGTTTGAATAAGTCAATAAACAGATGACACAGATGGGTCACTTATTTTGTCAAGAGGCTTCTTTTTCTTTACAGATAAATAAACATAAAAATAAAAAGTCTTTGTAGTCCCTAAGATCATAGAACTGGATTGCAAATAATATTGCAAAACTATGGTGATAACTTCTACTCTGTCTAAGCCTTAGAGTTGTTTGGAAAACGAAATAAAGTAACTATATGGAAAATATCATTGAAAACTATTCTAATCTCATTTTACTTGAGACATAGGAATTTTCCTGGACACACTGCTACTGTAGTAAAAAGAAAGAAGAGAAGATACAGCAAAAGAAACTCAAAGGCAAAATGTTTATAGACCATAATTTTTTGAAAAGTAAAACTAAAACTTCAAGCATAACAAAACAGGACACATTTGGTTTTCATTTAATCTCATGACCATTAGGTATTCTTCTAGTACCAATTTATAGCAGAGTAAATGGATTTCCAGTAAAGCTCAAGAGATATGGATCCTAGTTCCAAGTCCACTACTAACAAAGGGAATGATAATTAAGTCAATCGGTTTTTCTCTGTGAGTTTCATTTGCTTCCTCTGTAAAGGAGGGCCCTTAGAATAGAAGATCTCCAAATTCTGTTCAAAAACTGTAATTTTGGAGTTGTGAAATACAGATTCTGGTTATGTGGCTCTTACCTTACATTTATATCTCACACTATAAAGATGACATCCTCAGCCATCCAGTGAGATTGGTGAGGTGAGTGACAGGGGTTGCTAATATTCCGACAGAGACTGTGAGATCTAACTGGAAAGATCTTGTTTTGAATCCTACCTCTCATACTTACTGGCCAGAGAACCTTGGGCTGTATGACATTTTAAAATTTAAGATTGCTCATTTGAAATGGTATTAACGAACTCACAGTGTAATTGTAATGGTTGAATGAAACCGTATGTCAGTATCTGGCACATGGTAAGTGGTCCATAAGTTTTTTTCTTGCTTGCTTTCCATTTGGGTTCTTCTGACATAATAAGTAGCTTATAGTTAAAAGATTAAAACATAATAAATGACTTGCAAAACAGTAAATTTCTGCTTTCCAGTAATAATAAATTTTAGCCTTAACCCCAATACATAGATCACCTGTTTGTAATCATTCTGACCTTTCTAAACCCCAGACTAATCTCTCTTCATAGCAACATTTAAAAATAAAGTGAAATAAAGAATATAAATATGGAATCTATAGCACCAGTAAATTTCCCTTTTGAATTTCTATGAATACTTATTCCTAACGATTCCCTTGCAATTTCAGTAATTAGTATAAATGATTTAAATTAAAGTATTTTTGGCTTAATGACAGTAGCTGCAGCTACTATGGTTATTTATTGTATGAATTGCTGCAAACCGCTTCTACTGTTTTCTCCCTACAGCGATGTTAATTTGTTCTGGAAGCAGCAAAAGGAAGTAGTCTTCCTATCCTATCAGGCACTCTGTTGACAAAGAATCACTTTAATTCCTTGTTGAGTTTATATGAAATGCATTAGGAGAAGATTCTGTTCTTGAGTGGCTCAGTTTATTCATTCTCTGTATTTATATATCTATTAATATACATAGGTGTCTTCAGTATAATTATATAATGTGTGTACAATCTCATACACATACACATACTTATACAAAAACAATGCTTAAAAAATAAGTTACTAAACTATAAGTGTTGATTTCATTCAAAGTATACTGGGATTGTTGACACCTTGTACACTGTCTGAATGTGAGGAATCATTCTCAAAAGGGATTGAACAAATTCCAATTTATGATTTCAAGTATGCTCATAAAAGAAAAACATTATTATTTTTTTTAATGAGTGGTACAGCTGATCCTTTCATTCAAGGTCAGACTATGAAAATGTTAAAGTGACTCATGAGGCATGAATATTCAGTTGACACATAGATATACAAAGAACAATTTTTGTTTTCATATAAGTTACTGGTATGGCTGAGATCCCTCATTAAATAGAAATTTTGTGGTTGAAATCTATTACTAGCTTATCAAAGCACCTGTCTGCTTTTACAACACATATGACATTTGATCCAGAAAGCCACATGGGTATCTACTTTTTGGATAGGCTTTGGCACTTCTAAATACACGCCCAGGACCTACCCCTTCTGAAATTAGATTACCAGCTTGCAAATTTGTTTTATCCATGTCCAAAAGGCCTTCATGCAAAGTTGAGGATCTATGGGCTGGGAAAGAACAATAGCTCTGCTCCTGCCTCACAAGGTGGTTCTTCCTACGCCTCAGTAGTCTTCTCTCTCCTGAGCTGCTGGAAGATTCTAGTCTTGCTTCTTTCAAATATGTTTTCCACATTACAGTCAAATCTGATCATGTTTCTTTCTTGCCTCAAAGCATTCAATGCCCTCAGGATAAAGTTCAAAATTATTAACATGACTGAAGAATCCTCTGGTGTTCTGTCTTGTTGCTTCTCTGCCTTGTGCGCTCTGCTCCAGCCGTATTGAGACAATTGCAGTGCCCAGAATTTGATATGTGTATCCTTGCCTCCGATCACTACACATTCTATGCTCTCTGCCCAAACCATTAGTTCTCCTCCCTCAGCTTCCCCTAAGAGAACTCTAGCTTCTCTTTTTTGGGTCAATGTAGCCATGAATCTCTAAGAGAATCCTTTCCTGACACTTCCTAAACATTTTCTCAAGAGCTCATGATTTGTCCTTGTATGATGTCATAGATCACTTACTTAGATATTATATTATATCATAATTGCTGGTTTATTTCTCTGCTCACTCATAAAATTTTCTTATAAACTCTTTAAGTGTAAGGATTATATATTATCAGCTGTTATATCTCTAGCAGAATGCTTGACATGTAATAGATGCTTAATAAATATTAATAATGAGTAAATAAAATAATTAGGGTTAGTTATGATACAAGTCATGTGCTTATGAATGTACTTATTAATTTAATTTCAAATAAGAATCTAATTTTAAAGCTAGGAAATATGCTATACTCAATAAATGAGTAATAGAAACAGTTAAAACTGCTCTATATTGAATTATAAAAATTTTCATCCTCTTTATAATTTTAAATTCATTTTAATTTGAAATTCTGTTAGTAAATTTTACCAACAGGAAAAAAAAAACAAGAAAAACAAATCATAATTTAAAAATATTTTTTTCTTTTAAGAAAGCAAATATGGAGAAATTAGTCTTATTTCTAGTCTTTACTGATCACTCTGCATATAACTCATTTAATGACTCTATTTCAATCACTTCACTTAGCATTATAGCTATCTCTTGCTACACAACAAATTACCCCAAATTTAAAGGTATAAAAATGATAATTATTTATGATCATCTCTCATAGTTCTGGGCATTGATGCTACTTAGTTGGTTGTTGTTCACCATCTCTCATGTGCTTTAGTCAGGTGAGGCCTAAGTTATTTTGATTGCTTCTTCATTTTATGTCTGGTGGTGAACACTAGCAAACAGCTGGGACTTCAGTAGGAACTATCGACCAAAATACCTACACATGGCCACTGTGTGGACTGGGCTTCCTCACAGCATGGAAGGTCTCAAGTACAGCCAGGAACCCAGCAGAAACTGCACAACATTTTCTAACCTAGTCTCAGAAGTCATGCCTTCTAATTTCCTCTGCATTTTATTCTTTAGAAAGAAGTTTATATGTACTCCTATATTTTAAAGGGAAGAGAAATCAAATCAATCTCTTAATGGAAGAAATGTCCAAAAACTTATAGGTATATTTTAAAACCACAAAATTTATCTAAACACTAGTCTCTAAACATACTTCTTTCTAATTAACATACTCCTTCAGGGAGACACATAGTGAGAAACCATAATTTAAAAAAATAGCAATGTTATATACCAAAAAAACATTGAATTGTACAGTTTAAATGATTGAATTATATGATATGTAAATTATGTCTCAATTAAGTTGTTAAAAAATGTTCATGAGACAGACATGAATACTGATTGCCTTTTTCTTCCCACAATTCCAGAGAAAGCTGCTTGGACTCATATTCTATTTAACATAAAAAGAAATAAGACTATATATTGTGCGACCAATATATCTTTAGTGATATGGGGCTTACAGGGGCTTACTATGTACTTTACATGAGTAATTTATGTCAATTTTAGCCTCCAGAGATTTTTTTCAGGTTTCTTGTGTTTTTTGTTTGTTTTGTGGACAATTATCAGAGGCTCTATATTTATACCTAAAAACTGGTAGCACTATATCTGTGCTCACACTAAGTGAGCATCATATATACACATAGAAGACTAGACAAGAAACCTAATTCAGGTAGTGTATAGTTATAAATGATCTTATGCAGAAATTCTTTTTAATTTTGTATGTATAACCCATTCCTCTGTTTTATTTCTAGTGAATTCCATCATTAAAATTCTTGGCTCCTAGATGAAAATGTAGAAGTGAAATCAGCATACAGAAACATATCTTTGAAACAAAAAGTAAAAATATAAAAACACCTGGGTGTGGAATTTTGTGTTATGATTTGTTTTCATTTCGGTCTGAGCCCAAAGAGTAAAAAAATTGCCCAAGTCACCCTCCTACCTTCAAAGAGGCTCAGTAAAAATTTTTCGACTGCGTGACATTCCAAATAAGTTCTTGGTGTGATCACACAATTATATTTCTTAGTAACCTGTTCTGATTCTATTCCAGTCTATCTCAATTTATCTCATCCTAGCCTATTAGGGTCACCTGTCCTTAGTCCTTCCTTCAGCTAGAGTTCAGCTTGTCAGTGATTAGGAAAGATTTAATTGGTTTGATTAATCTAAATAGGCTCTTTCTTTTCCCATTCATGTTTGTTAAGAACATAAAAAAAAAAAAAAAATTGTGTCAGATACCCAGGATTCAGAATCTAGATTACACTACTACAAATATCATATAGCCCTAATTTGAGTCTCAAGAAAGTGAACAATTAAATTAATGAAACATCTTTAAAAACATCTCCAGAGGGTTTAAGCCATCATAACTACTCAAAAAAATAGAACTTTTAAATAAAGTGACCAAAAAGTACATGTTGTCTAACCAACATGCCCCATTTGACTATTTGGGGACATATTGGTTATATCATATTTAGTCTTGTCTCTTTTAATGATGAACTTATATGGTTTTTAGCCACCTTTTCTATAAGTAAAAAATAAAACGTAAAATATAGTTGTTTTAGTCTCTTTGTGATGCTATAATAGAACACCATGGACTGGCTGGCCTGTAAACAATAAAAATTTCTTTCTCAGAGTGTGGAGGCACCAGTTCAAGATCAAGTGTCTGGCGAGCAGATTCAGAATCTGGTAGGACCTACTTCCTGGTTTGTAGATGGCCTTTTTCAAAAGACATGGCAGAAAGAGTGAGGGAGCTCTCTGGGGTCTTTTCTATAAGGGTATTAATCTTATTCAAGTGGTTTCCACTCTCATGATCTAATCATGTCCCAAAATATTATCACATTGAAGATTAGGTTTCATCATACGAATTTTGATGGATACATTTCATCTATAGTAATAGGTCAATGTGAGCCCCAAGCCTCAGGAAAGCAGGCAAAGTAGTCTACTGTGTATTTCCCAGAGTCTCAGTGATTCCATCATGTCAGAGAATCTCAGATCAGGGATAAATATCAGGTTTGGTAAAATAATTTCTTCCTTATTATCAGTCACAGTTGATAACGATACCTCCAGTTTGTATCAGTGAACTACACACTCCCTCAACCTGTATATTCTGCATTTACGTGCATTTTCCTTTCAGAATAGTTGTTCTGGAAATGTAACTAAAAGGCATAACCTAATGAATTTCCCCAAATCTTCACCTATTAGAAGAAACAAAACTACCAGAAATTTCACCAATTAAAACTGTCTTGGTAAAGAAAAACATTATGAAGTCCTTCATCATAAGTCTCACACTAGGCTTGCAATAGTAAAGGAATGGATAGATAGGAAATGGAAGTTTTAGAATGTCCTATTTTTCAATGTTTCCCAAAGAGGGTTACAGAACCTGGGAAAAAATTCTCAATCTTATCAGGCATACTTCTCCTTTTGTTTCAAATATTTGATGTCTTTTCCAACTATTCTAAATGAAATTCATAAATAATCTACCAGTGCATATAATTTCAAAGAATCTGTATAATGTTACAACATGTAAAAGAGAAATAAGAGGAATGTAAATTATCTAAAAGTAATGATTTAGGTGTGTTTTATTGGCTACACAAATCCCACTATTTTGGTAATGTGATTGTTATATGATAAACAATCATTTTAAAGTTCTAAACAAAGTAAAGTGCAATCATTCCTAGAGTTACACAACATTTGTGTTCCAGGTAATTCAGTATACATTATGATCATGCAAAAAAAAATCACTTTCTGTTTATTGTATAAGAGAATTATGTTCTGGTCTACGGCCATGCTACCCTGAACAAGCCTGATCCCGTCTGATCTCGGAAGCTAAGCAGGATCGGGCCTGGTTAGTACTTGGACTCAAAAAATTAAAGTAAATTTGTGACTCCCAAAAATATCTGATGGGATATAGCAAAATCCTGCAAAAAATTAAGACCATTTTGCAATGTGAAGTTTTTTCTGTGCAATGCTGGCTAGCCAGCAACCCAGATCACCTCCAAAATGGTTGTCTTTTCTCCAAATTTCTGACAACCAAAAATGCCTTCAGAATTTCAACACATACTTTGAAAGGAGTACCACCACCAAAACACCACGTTCTAGGTTTTTCAGAGGAGTTAGTTAGTCCTCCTGTACCTAAAGTCATACCCTGTACTGTCCTGTTCCTTCAGATCACAGGTTTCCTTACTCTACTGACAACCAACAGTCTTACTCTCAGGCTTAGATTCTCCAGAGATTGATTGATGCACCCCATTAGTTGGCTCATCTGGTATTTTTTCCACACAGCTCCAGATATTTCAAGAGGGCATCCCTTCCCTTCTATGGCACTACCTAAATATCAACAAGGAGATCCATGGGTATTTCCTAATGATTTGGAGCTATCATTCTTCCAAAGGCTATTACAGCTCCTGCGGCTCCTATAGCTCCACCCATGGTCTCCCACACCTTGTTCTTGAGGCTCATTCTCTCAATCACTGGATACAGTGTACTGGATACACTGAATAAGTGCCCCTTCTCTTTCTGAGTTCACATTCTCATTAAAAAGTAGACTTTATTCTAATTTTGATCTCCTCCCTGTCTCTTAATAAGACTACATTTACTTTCCCAAAAGGACATATCTATGACTACTCAGGGATCGTCAAGGCGGGTGAATAGACACTCAGTAAACTTTTATTAAACACTGTATTGAATAATTGAATCTAGGATCCTGATGACCAATACTAGCCAGAAGTTTCTGCTCAGACACACAGCATTCCAGGAATACCCTCAGTTTGCTCTCATTTTTCTGATGTCAAGTCCAAGAGGGGGCTTTGACCTTCCAAACAAAATGTCACAATGACTTATCATATTTGCTCTGTTTCATGCATCTATTCTCTTCTCTTCCTAACATCTAAAAATAAGTTGATGCAAACTGGAAAAATGTTATACTGCTCTGTAGGCCAATCTAGTCTAACTCTACTTTGCCGAAGCTTGGAACATTTTCCTTGAGAGAAAACTCTGGTCATAATTATATATGAGAACCAGAATAATTAACCATCAATAATTGCACTTAAGATTATCATGAGGCATATTCGAAACAACATGATTTACCAAATTAGTTCTGTAATAGGAGTTTGGTCATAAAACTTTCTCTATGTATTTTAGTGGAATTACTTTTGCAATTGTGACAGGAAAAGATAAAACCTATTCTTCAAATGATCATTTCCCCCTATCGTTCTTTATTTTTCTGCTTTGTTTTGGGGGAAATTGCTACTCCCGCCACCCCCAATACACACATACATACCTTTGTGAGTAAAGGTAAATAAAGACAAGTCACACTACACACTATTTTTGTTCTGTGACTTGAGTATATGAACATTTATCACTTTATACTTGCTGCCTGCTGGCATGAGCAAGTGTATTTCTTAATCTATTTCACATGATTACTGCCCAAAGAGAGATCACTCTGTTTTTCCTTAATTTTGCTAAAGAGGCCTGTGCTTTTCAGGGTGGAGCTTAGACAGAAAACCAGCAAGAAAGCCAAGTTCACTTAATGAAAACACAGCCCACAGCTCAGAGTTTCACACGTCTGTGGAGCTCCTGCCGCTCTGCCGCGCCTGCTATGCAGGGGTATTAAACCTTCCCGCCAATGCTGTAGGCTCAAGTGCACAACACATTAAAAAATGAGACATTCTCATTACCTGGCATTCTACTCAACTAAATTATCAAGGGATGAGAAATAAGAGAATTTCAGTCATCTTTTCTTAAAATGAAAAAGTTAAGGTATCCATTCAAGAAGTTAATCCTTTCTAAACTGCTTTTTTCAGAAGTATAAAAATGGTGATAGCAATAATAATTATAGTCATTATTTATAAAAGGCCTAGTATGTGCCATGCACAATACTTAATTATTTATCTATATTAATTTTATTTCTTATCTTAACTCTGCAAGTCAGGTAGAATTAAATAAGAAGAGTATTTGGGGGAGAAAGGATCTTCGTTGTTTTTAAATTATATCTTACTTTTATCGAATTAAAATTTTAGTATACCTGAATGTTAATCTTAGCCTGATAACAACTATAAAGCTATATTTTAAATTCCGTGTACGAGTTTTAGAGGCACATTCCACTTATGGTCAATTGCTTTAAACGAATTAGATGTAAATCTTGATATAACATTTTTATATTTTGATTTAGATGATTAGATAATCCATTGGAGAAAAATTGAGGGACTACATGAATTAATATCATCTAAATGGAAATCCAAGCAATATAATAATTGTTTCATTTTCTTAAAAAAATTTCACTTAACTTTCAATTGCAAAAAATAATGTGGTGGCTTAGCTTAAAGATTTTGCTTGCAAATATTTTCTTTTGAAATTAGAGTTTCCTTCAGTGTGATAGTTGAAGTATTTTTATTCTATATTTTATCCATTCAAAATTATAATGAAAATAACCATTAAAACACAGTTTAAATTAGAAAAAAATCCTTGAAACTAAAATTGTAGATATAAAACCAAGCACAGTAATAATATGGAAACTATAATAGGGGAATTAAAAATATAAAAATAAACTTAATTAGAAATGTATTTTCCAGTCTCTTAAAAGCTTATCTACCATCCAAGTATTCAATGGTAAGGTATTTTATACTTTCGATGTGTTATATTATACTCTTTAGTGTTATCACTTAAGCTTTCTGTAGGTGATATGTGTGCACCATGAATTATTTCTACTACTGAAAATTTTGGAAAATTTTAAGCTAAGTCTAAAAGCAAGGCAGAAATAATACTTCTTCAGATTGTACTTTCTAGAGTTCAGAATAGAGAAGGCTCTGGCTTGTGAGGCATTTCCCAAATAGCCATGGCAGAGGGCTTTTGCCCATCAGTTCTGCCCCAGTTCATATAGACATAAATGGAGGTGCTGGGACTAAAAGAGTCTCCCATCGCAGTGGGAATTATGGTTATTATCATTTGTTATAATAATTTCTGGAACTTATTAGAGCCTAAGTAATTGGTTATATAAACATGGCCTTTCATGCTGACAAAATATATTACTAATTTGGAATCAGTTTGTCTGACCATGGAATCAAAAGCAAACATTTAAAAGTCTGTGTACAGGTAGTTCATAATACGATACTAAGCAGGACAGGGACAATGGAGAGGGAGAAAAAGGGAAGGAGAGAAGGCCAATCCAGAATACATTACTGCACTGACCATTGCTATAGGTCACTTGCATGCACCTTCACCTGAACCTTCTGGGGCACCTTAAGAAATCTGCCTCTGAACCATTTACACAGGAGACAAAAAGAAGAAGCATTACCATGGGCTTCTGTCCCCATTGATCAAGATGCTTTCATGGACATCAGTACCCTCATACTTCCAAGTTGTTTATGGGTGAACACTAATTGTTTTCTTTAGCAGATCCTAGGGGAGCATCAAAGAAGTCCTAGGACAAGAAGCAAGAAGTATTACTGCACAAGCCTACAGTGACATATTCTCAGATTGCACCTATAAGAATCTGACTGGAGCCTGTAGTTAATCACCACTGCAATGGCTGGAGTCAGAGCTAATTGTTGCATAAGAGTCCAATACAATTCTTAAATGACTCAATTTCTCTATTACCTTTAACCGGGAGCCCACTTAAAAAAAAAAAAAAAATATATATATATATATATATATATATATATATATATATAAATTGCAAAAAAGATGACCATTTGTAGCATTTGTGTCAGTGCAATTGCATCATTTATGTATAAAGATGTGGCAAACAGCCAATTCCAATTGGGTCTAATGGTACATTATTAGTATCATACAATTCATATAATATAATTTTATATAATATAAAAGAGAAGCTTGTGACCTAAAGCATGAGGGCTGAAACATTGCACAATGCTCTCATCAGAGTAATATCCCTTCTGTATATTTTATACTTTTTAGACATTATTCAACCTAGGATATTCTGCTTGAAATAAAAGATCAATTAAATTCATTTTTATTCCTTCTACACATTGTGAAGTTTTTTAAGCGAATGAAAGAGCAAGAGAGAAAAAAGGAAAATGTGCATAAGAGGGGGGTCAGAGAAAAATTGCAAGTTATTGCTTCGAATTTTTTTCTTGAAAAAGTGTTAAATGTGAAATAGCACTATAAAATACTTTGCAGTCCATTCAGTTTCTTTTGGAAAATAATAGTTGGATTGAAATGAACACTTTAGAAGATACTTTATTTCTTGGCATTTAAAATCAATATTTTTCTCACTGTCATGAATATTTTTTGGAAAAGACTTGCCAGCTATTTTTTGTTCATTGTAATTGTGGCTCTACGGTAGGTGAAGATGGAACACCTTTCTCTCATTATTAAGAGCTTAGTAGCCCTGAGCTAAAGGCTGTGATTCTTCATGTCACCACGGTGGTGGCAAATAAGAAATCCCATTTAGTTTCTAGTAACCTCATTTGTCAAGAAGACTGTATTTCAAGTTTACATAGATTTAAGGCAAATAAAAACTAGACAGCTAAGTTCCTCTTTGGTCAGAAATTACATTCATCAATTAAAGAAAAGTTAAACTAATGAGGTATCATTTTTGCAGCCTACTGGCCTATTTTAAATTTATTTTTAAAAGATGTGTAGCATTAATTTGATTTTCAAATTGGTTCTCCATTAGTGATAGTTTCAATGTGCCACTAATGTAAAAGAGCACTTACTTACATGAGCCACATACCAAGCTGAGGAGATGTTAAACTCCCTCAACTTTACGGTGAATTGAAAGTGAAAATATGCTAGCAGAATGTTCTGCGTGGCAATTTGAAAAGGCTTTTTTAAGTAAATGCTTTGAAAATGTTCTCAATTCTTTCTTTATGCTTTCAATTTTAGCCTGAGATGATCAAGAATTTAAAAAAGGTCGTGCTCTGAGAAACTTGAAATCTGTCTCAATCTTGAAATGACAAGCCTTTCAAGCCAAATGACTTAACCCCTCAGAGAGGGAGAAGTATACACTGGGTCTCTCAGTGCTTCAAATAAACTTCAGGCTTCTTACTAATGCATGATGTGTTACTGACTTGTGTAGCTTTAAAAACCTTTTCTGAGTTCAGATAATTTTCGGTTATTTCCCGTTATCTTGCCTACCACCTGAAAATGCTGGACTTTGGCTTTGCATTTACTATCTGGTACAATTAAAAATTCAGCAAAAGCATGAACTTGGTAATGATACAGCAGATCAAGTTAACACATGTTATAATGACAATTCTCAACAAATCCCCACTGTCCTTTCACTTCCATTCTAATCACTGAAACAATAGATGCTATTCTTTTGACAATTATAAATATTTATAGACAAGCCATAATAAACATCATTTTTTATGTCATTTCCACATACAGAGGTTTCATATTTTCTCAAAATCTGTCAAGATTAGCTTACATTACCTAACTTTCCATCAACATCTAATTGATTTTTTCCAAGTTTCCAATCAATATTTTTAATTTTTTTCATCAAGAAATTGATCTAAATTATTCTTCAAACATGTGTACATTTGCATGACAATATATAATGGGCAAACCGATGGGAAAAAATCAAAATCTTCTAACTTGTCTACTATTTCTTTCACTATCTGTCATAAACATCATATTTTATTGTTCATATATCTGAAGAAATTTGCAAATGTTTTTCTCTAATAATATTTTTGAATACATAAAAATTTCTACAGCTAGTAAAATCTTATATTCTTTTTTCAACTATTATTATTACTTTTAGAATCAAAAAGCCTAGAACCAGTCAGACTAGAATTTATAGCTTAAAATCTATTGTGTCTTGCAAAACATACTTAATCTAGCTATGAATGAGAAAAATTCATCATTTACTGTCATGGAAATCATTTCTATGGTCCACTCTCAAACTTCAGTATAAAAGCACCAGGACCTTGCCTATGATGTGAGGCTTAGGAACCACCATTTTTACTAGCTATCTGTGGAATTAAGCAACACTTGGAGGAACAATTTTGATTACATTTACATTGCATTTTTCTCTTCTTTGAATATTTTTTTCTTCTTTTTTAGCTTTATTAAGGAATAACTGACAAAGAACTGTTTATGTTTAAACTGTAGATATACATGACTATCTATCTATCTATCTATCTATCTATCTATCTATCTATCTATACATTGTGAAATGATTACTAAGATCAAGTTAACACATCTACCACTTCACTAAAATCTTTTTTGTGTAGTAAGAACGCTTAAGATCCACTCTCAGCAAATTTCAAGGATCAAATACCATATTAATTATAGTTATCATACTGTACATTAGATCCCCAGAACTTATTCATTTTATAACAGAAAGTGTGTGCCCTTTGACCTACATCTTCCAATTTTGAATTGCCCCTAGTCTCTGGTAACTACCATTCTACTCTATTTCTATAAAATTAGCTTATATATATATATATATATATATATATATATATATAGTGTATATTTATCAAATTTTCTTTATCCATTTATCCCTCAATGGATAGGTTGTTTCTATATTTTGGTTATTATAAATAATGATGCAGTATATATGGAAGTAGAGATATCTCTGTGAGATACTAATCCTATTACCTCTTTGATTCATTAGCAATAAAAGTGAACCACAGGAAAATATTCTGATTAGCTGGAATCTAAAGTGGTTCCATAAACTAGTGTCTCATTTACAGAATATTTTTTTTTCTGGCATTGGTGGTAGAATATACTTATAATTTTAATATTCTATCTTTAATCATTAACTATTATATTTCAAAACTTAAATCTGACAAATCTAATGTGAATTTAGATAATGTTGATAAAAGTACAATGTCCAGAATAGGTAACATGCAAATGCTGGCTTTTACCTGGTGTACTGCCTTTGGTTCTAGACCTTGAGATTTATGAACAGTGACAAGTTACTCAAAGGAAAGCACCAGTGAAGCTGAAGGAACATCACCAGTGGCATAGTTAGTAATTTTGGTTCTCGAATAAACAGCCTTAACTGTGCCCTCAAAGTGGCTTTGCCATTGATATACTGTGGCTCAGAGATGGATGTTACGAACAAAATATGCTAGTCTGGGAGTTTGATATTTTAACTAATTTTAACTACTCTTATTATGCAGTTTCTAAGCTCTCACAAGTATTTGAAATTTGATTCTCTAAATTTTGGTGATCTAGGGGAATTTGAGCTTTCTTTTATTTTTAGAAAAATGATTCATTTATTCAATATTGTAGATCAGAATTCTGAATTACATACAATGAAGTCCTCTCTTGCTAGCTTAAACAGAGAAGAGTCTATTCAAGGATATTAAGAACCACACAGAATTTTACCAGGGCCAGAGAGCCAGGCTGGGTGTTGCTCCATGACATGTTCTACCCTCACTGCTGTTGACAATACCACCACTTTTTGCTTCAACACAAAAAGCACTTGGGACTATATGCCCCTGCTCAGGACAGCTCCAACCACAAACTGCACAGCTGCTTCTCCAATCACTGACAGCATACCTTCCTCAAAGGTATGCCACAGCACTTGAATATGTCATGAATGAGTATGTCATGTGAGTCTGTAATTATTCCCCCTAAGGCATTGGCAGCTGTGTGTTCTCGGAGGAAAAGAAGAGGAAGACCCCTACTAACTAAGGAGACAGTATGATCTAAAAAGAGAAATTATTGTACAGCAGAACCTTGAATAACATCATTTTCTCCAATGTTATTTCATTATAAAGTTGATGAGATGCCCTAGGTACTTAACTCTTGTTTATATCAATCAGTCATGGTAAAATTGGTTTCATTATACCTCATTGCTTTTGAAGTTGCAGAGCCTATTGATGACATTAAGTGAGGACTTACTGTACACTGTGGTAGCAGCAGCAAAGTTGTCAAACACACACTGACATTATCTTTGAATCGTCTTTAGGTTGAATTAAAAATTCTTGTGGTCACTTACAGATGCTTTAAGTTATTACAAAGTAAACCCTTTCCATCTCCTCAAAGCTTTAGTAAACTCTGATACACAGAGGCATGTGCAAATGTTGATTCCTCAAGAACAACAAGGAAAGGGATGGGTTTCAGTGCATGGAATGGAAATATGTCATGCAGAATAAACTTTGGAAATTAACTCAGTTTAGCAAAGATGTAGCTTTCATACAGAGAGAAAGCTAGAAACTGACCCCTGCATAAACTGACCCCATGCCTACACTAGTCCCCCACACCCTGCCTCAAGTTCCTGGAGAGTTTGGGATAGATGCACTATCTGCTGTTGTTCTAAAATAGACAGAATACCTTGATTGATTTCCAAGTTACACTTTTAATTAAATTTATTCTAAAATAAAACAAGGAGCTCCAAGAAGTACAGGACTGCCAGTTTTGAAAGAGAGACTTGAAAAGCTAAGAACTTTATCCATTCGGTCTCTAAAATTTGCTAATTCTATGAATAATGAGGAAAGTTTTCATGTACCTTGGTGTTATTTAAATCAAACATGATTTTTTTCTTTTTCTTTTCTTTTTCTTTTTTCTTTTTTTTTTCTTTTTCTTTTTTTTTTTAACAAAAAAGAGGATTCAAACTCCAGGAGAAACTGATGATAATGTCATTTAATTCAGAAAAGTGCCACACATTATAAATGTATTTGTTCAGTATCCATCAGAGACTTTGAAAAAGATCTTTCTTATTAGTGTTCATCGTGAATCTTAGATCCCAATGATGACACAGTAAAGCAGCATAACCATCACCCAAACATGACTTTGCATTTTCTCTTTTAATTAGAAAAGCAAAATCCATAATTATTTCAACTCCAGTTTAAAGTATGAACAATGAATACCTCTTAAAGAAGAACTTTGTGTGATAAAAATAACTTATTTGAATTTAGAAACAAAAACTAAAATGTGAGAAAGAATTAATGGTCCTAAAAACATAAGCATATGAACACTAACAAACTGTGAAAGAAGAAAATAAAGAAGAAAAATAAGAAATAACAAAAAAAATTTAATTACTGCTTAATCAAAGTGGAATTTTTGAAAGTCATGATACTGTTTGGAGGAGCAAGTGTCCAAGATACCTGCGATTTAAACACACACACACACACACACACACACACACACACACACACACAAATACCAGTAATAACAAGAAATGTAAATGGACTCTACTTGCCAATTAAAACAAAGATTGGAAAAATTCCTGCTATGTGCTGTTTACAAGAGACATACTTGAAATATAAAATCAAAAATTTGAAGTAGAAGTAAAACCTAACAGATGAGCGTAAGTAAGGAAAATTACAGGACAGCTTTTCATAAGAAGACATTCAAAATCAATTCCAATGTGTTGTAGATCTAATTGTAGTAAATAAAAATATTTATCTGTTTCTATTTAATATTTTAACATAGAAAAATGTACTCATGATCTTGGAATAGGAAAATACTTTTTAAAGAGGACTCAAGAAAGCACTAACAGTAAAGGAGATGACACATAAATTGGATTTCATTAAAATTAAGAACCTCTGTTTATCAAAACAGGTCATTAAAAGAGTAAAAAGGCAAGCCATAAATTAGAAGACATGTGCAATCTATACATCAAAGAAAAGACTTTTCTACAGTTGAAGTTAAAGAGAAATAATCCAATTAAAAATAGGAAAAGACTTGAGAAAGTATACCTCGAAGAGATATGGTAACCTAAATAACAATACAATACCTTTTGACTTTCACTAGAATGGCTTAAAAACTTAAAAAATTGAAAAGCGTTATAACAATGTGGAACAACAGGAGCTATTATATACGCTGATGGAAAAGTAAATCAGTATAACTATTTAGGAAAATTCTCAGTATCTACTGAACATACATATATCTTATTACCTAGCAGTTTCATTCTTAGGTATAAACCCAAGAACAGCTCATTCATATGTACACCAAAAGCATATACTAAAAACATTCATAGAATCATTATTTTTAACACAAAAAAAATTAGGAGTAATCCAAGTGTCCATCAATAATAAAATTGACAAATATGGCATGGTATTTTCATACAATAGAATACCATACAATACTGAAAAAGAATAGCTACTGCTACATACAGTGACATGGATCAAGTTTACAAATATTATATTAATTTAAAGAAGGAAAATATTAAAAAATACTGTATTGTTCAAACAATATCATGTTGAAAAACAATCGAATTTAATCTAAAGCTAATTTATATCAACAAAAGTAAGAATAGCTGTGTCTTAGTGAATTATGGTTAGAAGGAATGTTAGGGTGATGATACCATTATCCAGATTAACTTGATCTGGATAGTGGTTATCAAGGTATTCACTTTGTAAAAATCCATCAAACTGCAAATTTATAATTTGTACATTTAAAAATATATTTTAAATATAATTTAAAAAAAAATTTAACCTACTCTCTCTTGCCTTCTACCCTTTGCTGGTGCCTCCCATTGGCCAAACCATTGGGAAGCCAGAGAGCAAGGAGCAAATCAATGCAGCTGGTAGAAGTCCAGCCCACTAGGGCACTGAGCAGAGCCAAGAACACTTCTGAAATGGCCAAGAAAATAACCAGCTCGAAGTGATCTCAAAATGCACTTTTGAGCCTTGTTTACAACAGTAAAAAACTGGAGGAAAAGAGCGAAAACTAAATATCTACAATTAAGCAAATGAATAAACTATACCTGAAATAAGCATACAATGATATATCATCTACCACTGCAAATTAGAGCTGTAAGAATCAGAAATAATACACAAAGTAATAAACACAGAGGGAACTTCAGAAAAAAAAATAAAGTATGACTTCGATTTGTATAAATTTTTAAACCAATATTACTATTGGTTATTGTTTGGGGTGCATTCATGTAAATGAAAGTAAGAGTAAATAAACGCTTAGGAATAATAAATATCAAATTCAGAATAGCTGTTTTTTTTCTGAGAGAGGTAAGTGTAAAGTGTGATCATAGAGGGCTTTAACTATATTTGTAATGTTTTATGCCTTAAGCTATGAGAGGTACATAAATGTTTATTGAATCACTCCTTACTGTTTTGTGAATATCTAAAAATATTTCATAGTAAAAAATAAAAAAATACACTACCACTGACACCACTGCTCTTGTTATATAAGTGTGGACTCACAGTACATCCTTTCTATATGGCATTACTATAAGTGGGAACAAAAACAAATTAACAATCCACATATAAAAATAATTCTCCTGACCCATCAGTCAAGGAACACTGGGCAGGCCCCATCCATAGAGCACATTCTTGAACTGTTTATTCCAGGACTAGGGGCCAGTTTCAGGTGGGTTTTGTTTGTTTGTTTGTTTTGTTTGTTTGTTTGTTGTGAGTAACTATGCAAAGTTGTGGAATCTACTTGGGGATAATAGGATAGTGTGTGACTTTAGAACAGAGCAGAGCTAACTCATCCACATAGAGATTTAATCCTCAACATTGACCTCATCGACCTAATTCTCTCAGAAACTGAAACTGAACTCACTCTAGTAAATGTATATATTCTGCATAACTTTTTATGTAGTATGATATTTATATCTATTTAAATAGATATTAAAGATCTCTATCATCAAATGACTATTGTGATTTATATGCCTTGAAAGTTATTTTGTCTATCTGCTTTCTTTTGAGGAGGGCATTTAGGTCTCCTTGCTTTCTGATCATTTAAAATTTTGGAACCTACTTTCTTAGTTCATATCCTTATCTTTAAAATTATACCTAACAGAGCTGTCCTTTATTTTGTAAGCATAACAAAGACTATATGTTATATAATCCCAGAGGCTTTCTGATGAGTCCTGCATAAGTTGAGGTCCATTTAACAAATATGATCTCATGCACTGTCAGCATATGTGCACTCACTATAATTAAAATGCAATAACAAGAAATGCACGGCAAATGAGTTTTAAACCTCTACCGACATATGAAATAACTTCTCCCTTCCAGGGTCAATTGAACCATATTTCTCACTTATTTTGCCCTTTGTCTCCATATAGAATCTATAATAGTAAGGGGAAAATTCCTTTTCTCATTACAGAGCAATATTATAGTAATTTAATTTTATTGCTCAAGCTAAGTACTTTTAAATATTACTATTTCTATGGCAATCCCCCTTTCATTTATTATACTGGAGAATATCTGCAGCCTTATATTCAAACTGCATCCATAATATTATCAAGTGCAAGCAAATTGTGGCTAAACCAATCATAGCATGACAATTTTTGAATTAACATTTTAAATAATGAGAATAATTTCAGAAATGCTACCAATTTTCTCTCAATGTGGGAAAAATCAATTCAGCATATCTCATGATCACAAAATCTGTAGATAAACATTGAAAGAAATCACGATCTAGAAAAAAAAGAATTCAGGTTATAAATATTTGGTTCAAAGGTTTTAAAATATACTTAGAATTTGGATATTTTTCTTTGATTAAGGGTTGGCATTTGTTCAGCTAAAGCATTTGGATACAGGCAGATTTTCTTCCCTCCTATTGCTTTTTATATAATATGTACAAAGCTTCTGTTCCACAAACACCTACTGCAGCCAAAGCTTTTCACTGTCTAAAATAATCTGAAGACTGAATTTATTTAGATAGCATTCTTTATTCTACCAATGGAAAGCATGTTTAACTACATACATAAATTTTTCAATAAATTTTGTATTCAAATATTTGGTACCATATAGATATATCTTTATTTAAATGGGAAAAAAATCATTTCCCTTTTGTTTTTTTTTTTTTGAGAAGTAACAGGACAGTTAAAAAATTTTGTTGTTGTTATTAGACTTCATATGTTACTTACTTACACATGAGACTTCTTTTAGAAAGAAATGAAAGAGAGAGAGGAGAGAGAGAGAGAAAGAAAGTGAATAAATTCAACCTAATTAAGATCAACACATTAGATAAATGCCACCAATAACTAGTTTTATAAGAATAGTTTTAAGAAAAAAGATAGAGAAATACTATTATATTTCTTATTCTTTTCCCATGACAATTAGTTATTCTTCATCAACTACCACTATATTATACAATAATTTTAAAGAGCCTGATATTTTGTATACCTAGTAGGTATATAAGTGATTTATAAATTAAATTAAAAAGTAATGAAGATTAAAAAGTTTTTAACTTTATTACAGAAGAAATGATTAGAGATGAGGAAACACTTTCATCAACTTGCTAAACTTTTCTCATATGTAATTCTTTCTTTTTGCTTTAAAACTGAAGTTCTTAGAAAGTAAAATAAGTTATTTAATTTGAAATTTCAAAGAAGACAATAAAGTTAATTAAGGTTAATTGATAACATTTAATATGATTTTGTCTTTATTGTGCACTCCTATTCAATTGTATAAGCACTAAGTAAGCACTACTCCTGTATAAGCACCACTCCAGCCAGTATTACATTCTGTATATAAATAGTCATATCCTATTTTAAATGATTCACACATTTCTCCCATATTCAAGGCACCATACTAAAGGCTGAAAATATTCAGAAAAAAAGAGACATGGTCTTGCTTGTCTACAAATGATTTATAATAAATCAAGAGAAACAAAATTTTAATGAATTGACATGCTCTAATAATATTTTGAACTATGTTCTGTGGGACCAGCAAGGGTGTAATTAATTGAGGTAAGGTATGGAAGGCTTTCAGAGCAGAACGTATGTGAGCTGGATCTTGAGGACCAAGTGGGAAGGAGAGGTTTAATGCAAATGATGTTCCCCAAAGTTTAGTCATTATGATTCACAGCTAAGACCTTTGTTAGTGACTATGCTAATAGATAATTCATATTTTTCTTCCTATGTATCAAGAATTATTAAATATTAAATAAATATACCTAAAAATATTACCAAAAACACTGAACTGCCAGGTTCAGTCCAGATCTTTATTTCTTCTTAAAAAGGGAATTTAACACAAGGTACTGGGGCAAATTAGAGACTTGTTTGAAGAGATAACAAAAGAATTCATATGATAAAAATTCATATGATAAAACCCTAATCACCAATGTGATGATATTTGGAAATGAGGCTTTTAGGTGAGGTCATGAGGGTAATGCCGTCACGATAGGATTAGTGCCCTTATGAGAACAGACACAAGGGAGCTTGCGCTCTCTCTGCCAGAAGGGCACAGCAAGAAGGCAGCCATCCTGAGCCAGAAAGAGAGCTCTCACCAGAAATTGACTATTATGGCATCTTGATCTTGAACTTTCAGTCAGAACTACGGGAAAATAATTTTTTGTTGTTGTTTAAGCCAGTGATCCTCAACCTTTTTGCCACCAGAGACTGGTGCTCCTATGAGAATCTGACATCTGATGATCTGAGGTGGAGCTGAGGCAGTGATGCTAGCTGGGGAGCAGCTGCAAATACAGATGAAGTTTTCCTCACTCACCAGCCACTCATCTCTTGCTGTGAGGCCCAGTTCCTAACAGGCTATGGACCCAGACCAGTCTGCAGCCCAGGGGTTGAAGATTCCTGATTTAAGCCACCCCATCTATGGTACTTTGTTATGACGGCCCAAGCAGACTAAGATAGATGCCAAGAATATAAAAAAGAAAAAACTTTTCCAAGTTGTGATACAATTTGATTGAATGTTATGTCTATTCATATAACTACCTATCTACCTACTATGTCTATCTTGTGATAAGTGTAATGTGTCTCCCACTTTTGGAAACTATAACAAAAGTCCTCTTGAACATAGATGCAGCGATATGAACAAACATCCCATGGTCAGGGAAGAATAAGTAGTCTAATGTTGCAATAAGTTGCTTTTTAAGGCTTGAATTTAAAATATGTATGTGGGTGTAGTAGTAATACGAGGGTTGAGGGATTTTCTTAGCTTAAATAATTTAGTTTACACAACTCTATTAGTTTGCTATTGCTACATAACAAGTCACCACAAATGAGCAGCTTAAAAAATATATACATTGATCATCTTGGTGTCTGTGGGTCAGAAGTCTAGGTGCAACATAACTGAGTCCCCTGTCAGAGCCTTTCATGGCTGTAAGATGTCAGCTGGCTGCTTTCTCATCTGGAGACTAGACTAGAAAAAGAGTTTGCTCCCACACTTGTTCAGGTCATTGACCGAATCTGTGTCCCTGTGTCTATAAGACTAAGGCTCCCAGTTTCTTGTTGGATATCAGGAAGCCTTCCTCAGCTCCTGGAGAAAACACACATGCCTAGAGATCATTGTAATTCTTAGAGGCCACTATTATTCTTTGTCATATGGGCTTTCTCACAATAGCTACCTACTTCATCAAGCCAGCAAGGAAGAGTCCCTATAACAAGCCTGCTAGCAAGACTATATGTATATGTATATGCATATGTATATGCATATGTATATACACGTATATATTTGTAATATGACATAACCATGGGAGTAACTATCATATCACCTTTGCCATATTGCTTTGATTATAAGCAAGTTACAGTTTCTGCCAGCACTCAGGAGGGAATTTTAGCAAGGTATAAATTCTAGGAAGTAGAGATCATGGAGGCTCACTCTAGAGTTTGTCTGGAACAGCAATGTAATGAAGATCTCTCCATCCACACACTTTTAAACCCTCTTTAACTCTATGTGCTAAAAAAGGAGAAAAAATTATTGTATTTGTAGATTTAAATATGAAGGAAAAAACATAAATGACAACTAATAAACCAACTCTTGATCACCAAACTACACCCCAAAATAGAAAATTACCAGCATCTGGCTATAGCATTTATAGGTAGAAATAACTTTAATGGATATGCTGTTAATGACTCCTCCTGAGTTATGGGGAGATTGCTATGAGGCCTCCATTGTTATTCTGTTAGTATTTTATCATGAGCATATGACAGCCCAATCTTCTGACTGGGGCTAAGCTTCCCTATACTGCTTCATCTCTCCTCCCTTCAGCCCCATCAGAGTGCTAATCATTGGTGAATCTCTTTTTGAGTGAAGCAGAAGGAGGAGAGCAGGAAGAAGAAAAGTAAGAAGAAGAGGAAAAATGTTATATTTAGCATAAGTTGACACAAATAACAGACTAATGCCTGTTTAACTTTTCTTCACTTTAATCACTATCAGGTAATTACAAAAGTAATTTTAAAAATATATCCTGTGCCTTGATAATGTACAAGTAGATAAGGGCTCTGTTTCAAAAGGCTTTGAGTGCCCAGTCATAAGAATTCATCATGTGAGCAATGGCAGTGGACAGGATTCCACCAACGACAGGGTGCAGGACAATGAAATGATGACAGTAAGAGAAGAAGCTGACAGTAGAGACTATTTGGAAAACAACCATAATAACACATCCAGGAATGGTGATGAAGCCTTAGCTATCCAGTGGGAACTGAGAAGATAATATTTGGACTTCAGCACAGATGGGAGGATGAGAAAGGGAAAACAATCGGATATGACACTGAACCAATCGGCAACTATTCATGGACTGGAAAAGAAAGCTTATACATAAAAAGTGAAAAAATGGAGTTTAAGTTGTGTCTAGGCTACTGACACCAACCATTTTTGGAAAAAGTATAATTTAGGAGTAAGAAAAGAGAAGGAAATCCTAACTCATTTTAAACATCTTATATTTTAAAAGGCACTATGATAGTCATAATGCATTAATAAGAATCTGAATGAGTAAGAAAAATGAAAAGGAATAGGTAAAATGATATTGGTATTAGGTATCTCAAAGAGAAGGAAAAAGATTTTATGATATTGAAGACCTTCAGTTTCTTTCCTTTTTAATAAAATAGAGTTACTAGTCAGACCATAGATAAAGACAAAGTAGTGATCAGAAATTAAGCAAAGGTGGCATTTCACAAATGTGAAGAGAAATTTATTAAATTATGACATTTATCTGCTCACCACTTTGATAACATAGATCTATTCTATTTTTAATCCTGAATAATTTAAAAAATTACTCAACATTAAATATTTAACCTATTCAAAATTATCCTGTCCTAAATATATCAATTAAATGCATACATTACATGCAAAATCACTTTTATTAAACCAAATTAAATATTGAACTAAATTTAATAATTAAACTGGATTTTATATTAGATCAATTTAACACACAGTGTAGAAAGTTCAGTTTGTGCAAGAACGAAGGGGTAACAGAAATAAATATTAGATAAGTTTAAAGAAATAAATGGCTATAAATTTAGTTAATAAAATATCTAACATAGACATTTTTAAGGTAATATTTGTGTGATATATGTATGTGTGTGTATGTGGGTGTATCACTGTACTACTGATGCATGTAAAGATATATATGTATATACATATTTTTTTAACTAAAGTGAACTCTTATTCTGGAGATATATATCAAGATAATCATAACTTCCTAGAATTCTCAGGCACCACAAAAGTATATTATTTTCCCTCATAAAATCAGTCAAGTAGACTTGAAAAATCTAAATTACTTCTTCAATCCCTAATGAGAGCTACCAAGTTCATAATAAAACGTGAGTTGAGACTATGTATGAGCAATTAACTAGCTTCATTTACTCTACACATTAATTTATTCATCAAAAAAAATTGTTTCCCACTTAACTGTGCTGTGCACTGTTCTAGGTGCTGAGGATAAGAAATAAATAAAATAGAAAAGGAAAAAAGTCCCTGCTCCCATGGAGATTCATTCTAGCAGGCACAGAAGGGGGAGAACCAATCAAATGACATGTAAAGTGCCAGCAATATGATGAAAAATAAAGCCAAGTACAGGGATAGAGACTGGCAAGGAAGGGGATGATATTTCCTTCGGGTGCTAAGGAAAGACTTTCCAGGAAGTTGATATGCGGGAATAATGAGAAGAGGGAGTGTTTCTGACCTGGAAGAAGAAATGTTGATACTTATGACTGAAGGTAACTGACTCTCATGCTTTTTACCACAGATTTTCAGGGTTGTTACAAACTGTCCCAAAGAGAAATATTAAATCTGAACATTCAAGAAGTTTTAAAAAACGTAGACATCCAAAAACGTCTCAAAATCTTTAACTTTCATGCAACTATTAATTTAGAAGTAAATTCTTACATACACACACCCATGAAATTCAAAGTATAATTGTTTATACAGAATATTTAAATCAAGGCTAGATTCCAATCATTGATATATAAGATTAGTGTTACCTTCAGTTTTACTTAAGGTAAACTACAACCTGCAGTCCATAACTTTTCTAAAATGCAACAGTACTATTCTCTGCCTTTGTAAGGAAGAAACATCAAACATGATTGGAACTTCTTTGATGATTGAAAAGCTTGCAGGGCCTTGGAGCCCTCTCTTTGAACATTCATTCTAACTTGGCTAACACTGTCTGCAGAGAAAGAAAAAAAAAAAGAATGTAGAAAATCACACTGAATTTATACTAAATGCAAGACCTTAGTTGGAAGTTTGGGGCTAAAACTAAAAAACAGTTGATTGTTATAAAATCAATTTCAGAAAAATTTCTAAATTGTACTATTGGGATCTGTGATTACTTTGGTTTAGTGAGTTGATTTTATTATGTAATAATTACCTGATTTTATAATTTCCATTTTCAGTCTGAAAACTTTAAAATTTATAAAAGGAATCAAGCCAACAAAATTTAGCTTAAATAATAGGAAGTTTGGGTGGCTCAATATTTTATATGTATTCTATTTTTCACTTCATTCACATCACAGCTCTTGCAAACTCATACTTGCTTCTCTGTCTCACAGAATAAGTAGAACAGTGAAAGTTAAAACTCAGTTCAGAGCTATCATCTGTGAAACTTGTTTCCCCAGGAGATGCCTCCTTCCCATTGCTATGACATTTTATCTAGCAAAACATCTCTATAACAGCTATTTGGTAGCTTTGTTTGTCCCTAACTAAAATAGTGAGAAACCAAATTTGTTCCAGTCAAATAAAAACGACTTGCCTTTACAATTTACTGTTATCACTGTATGTTTCTTAAGGTCTCAGAACAAAGTGTTGCTTTTTTCTGAGTTCCCTATACTTTAAAAGAGAGTCTGGCATGCCATGGGTACCTTCAAAACTGAATTCAGCTGTACTGGAGACCAAAATACCTGGAAATAAAAATGACCCCTAATGTAGGGAGGAGGTAAGAGAATTAAAATGTTAATCAATATGCTGATCAGCCTGGCCTTGCCACAAGGCCTGGAGGACACTTTCAGAACAAATAAGATTTCTTCTGTGATTGCTAAAAACCCATTCCCCACACTGTGAAAGGGAAACAGAAAAAAACATTCTTTAAGTGTTAACCCTAGACAAAATAAAATCATTCATTCCCTATGACTAAAACCATAAGGATCCTATAGAATAAAGGCTGGAAACTGCCAGCGGGCCTTTTCATGTTACATATTTTTACCTTTTCACACTACATACTCTTCCTCTTACTGTATGTCCACATCAAAGGAAATTGGTTAACAAAGTCTTAAACTATAACTACCAGGAACTAAAGAATGATATATAAACTGAATTCCCCAAATATTCTAGGTCCTTCTCACTCTCTGCCTCTGAGAGGAGACCACACTCTATGAAGTATTACCTCTTTTCTAATAAACTTTCCTTTTGACTCTAACGTTGGCGTGTTTGTTGAATTCTTCTACACTCTCCACCAAAGGAGCCTCTTCTCTCTGTGCAGGACTTAGTCTCCTCCCACTCTGGGGAATTTGCCCTGTCCTGAATCACCTCCACCTCGTAAATCTCCATCGCTTGTGCCTTATTGTATATATCCTAGTACTCATCATTTTATCTCAATTAAAAAAAATTTAATGAAAGTAGTAAAACATGTCCTAAATTTAAATATATCTTAGTTATTGCTCCCAAAACTGTCTTCTCTTTTTTTTAATTTCCCTTGATTTAGCTTGCAAAGAATAAAATGCATACCTGTCTATAACTTACATTCATGCTCTCCACTACACTCTAAAATTACATTTAGGTGATTTTGCAGAATAATTCTTGATATCAACTAATTCCCAAACTAAAATAACAAAAAAGAATTTTATTCAGAATTACATTGCAGTGTTCCTGATCATTGTCATGTACATATTTTTAAAAGATGGCATCTATGCGTAATTTTCTTCTATTGTATTCTTGTAATATGCAAGACAATATTATACACATAGTAGTAAAACACGAAAGAAAGATTTAATCATGCAACTTTGGAGGTGAAATAATTAGTTCTCTTTTGGAGTTTTAAAAGAACTATTAATTACTGTATTTGATGATATTTTCACAATACTTTACTACTATTTAGCACTAACCAGCATAATTTTAAATGCCAAATTCTTATGTTAGTAGAATATGAGAGATTTGAACTTGCTGTTATCTGATTCTAATATAAGTAATTGATTAGAATAAAAGTGAACCAAGTTAGGATACATATGTTTTTTGTTTCTTTTTTTCTTTTCTTTTCTTTCATTTTTACTCCTCGATTTAAAAAGAAAGTTGGATCAGAGCCATGTTTTCCTTTGAAAATGGGAAAATGACTTTTGGAACATCAGATGGGTAGAAACAGAATACTGATTCAATAATTAGACACTTAAAATCATTTGCTGAGCTGTTTTAAAAGCAGATTATGATTTGATTTTCTATCTGTATCCACGTGCTGCTGTTTATGTAAGGTTTCTACATTCCTTTGCATTTTCCTAGATATCTGGCAAGTCCCAAGACTATGTCCTGCAAAGACTTCTTTGTGTTATCCAATATCAGCATTTTTCACAGAACAAAGTCACAGTTATGCTACTGGCACAAAAGTGATGAGAAGGAAAAACATAAGATATATCAAACAGTAGCAGCATAATTCTTCTTCCTTTAGTGTTGATTCTCCACAACTCTACAACTTCCTTTAGTGTTGATTTTTCACAACTTACCTTAAATAGGTTTACACATCCACACCTTTTGCCATGACTTGATAGTTTCTCTACTAGAGGCAGAAAATATTTCTCTGTTCTACTGATGTTGGAATTGATATGACATACTTGGTCAATGGAATGTGGGAGAAGTGAGAACATGCCAGTTCCAGGCAAAGGCCACAGAAGACATCAAGTATTTCTGTTTATCTTCGTTCTCTACAACAATTTGTTGCACTGAGAATGAATCTCACATAGCTACTGATTTATAAAGAATAAAAAGTATATGGGGCTGACTTTACTTCGACATGGACACGAGATGACCAGTGTCCCAAAACAGGACTGCATGTGCTTACCATCAGGATGAGGACTAAGAAAAATGAATGCTTATTGTTATATATCACTGAGTTTGGGCTTTTAGTATGTAGCATTGTTGCAGCAATAACTGACTAATGTCTTATTAAGGTCCTCCCCCTTGCTCAAAAAAAAAAAAAATACAGAACAGAAATGTTTCTCAGAAACAATAGCTAATTTAGTGATACAATAAAGGTAGTTAGTAATTTTAATAATAAAAACTATAGCATTTTTCCTTAAGTTCCAAATGATCTCTGTGAGGAGCCCCAAATAAAAAAGACTAAAACAGTTTTGACTAAAATACCCATCTGAGCCTAAAATAAAAGCTTGGGTTATAAATTTATTTATGAACAAATATGTGAGGCAATTGCTTCTCATTCTCCAATATCTATAATTATAATTTACAGGGTTCTAAAAAACATAAATTAAGACTTACTAGTTTGGTTGGAAAGAATCTTTGAAACTTCTGTTCACCTCATAATACTGTTAATGCCTAGGAATCAAGCAATACCAAATTCCAAACTGATTGAAAATTCTGCTTTCTAGAAACTTGTGTAACTCCAAAATTATAACAACTTTCACATGACCTCTGATCATTTGATTCTCTTCTCTACACAAAACCTTGGCATGAATAAACATAAACAGAGGGAAGATTATTGGGAAAACACCAACGTTCACCTCTTCTTCTAAGGAAGCCCTGTTTGTGCCTTTGTAACTTTTATTATGAGCTCCTGAGAAAGAGAGATAAAGAAAAATGTTTCATTTGTTTGTTTTTGTTTTTGTTTTTCTGGAAGAATTTATTCTATTGTTCCTGAAACTCAATCAACTGCAGTCATACATACGGGCATATCCCTGGGTTCTGTGAAACAACGTTGTATCCTTAAAATAAATGTCTCCTTTTGCTTACAAAACAGTTATTATTTTGAATTGTATTCCTGCTGCTTGAAACTAATTAATGGAGAAAGTCAGTCCTCATAAAGACTGAAATGGAAAAATAGAAGAACTGTAAACTATATGTTCTTGTTCTTAAGAAAAAGCTTTTCTGACATAGTCAGAGATCTAAGCATTGATGATGTTTAAATGATATTTAAATAATAAAACACATTCCTGAAACCCAGAAGTCTCAAACTTTATTTTACCCTAAAGCCAGAGAACCAACTGGGAGGCTGTACAGGCAAATTACTTAAAATGTACCCTAGCACTGACCAACTTACTGAGTGGTATAAGGACACCACTCAAAAGTGAATTAGAAAAAAGTGTCTCCCACTCTGTCTGCACCAACCTATGGCTTCTTATCTAAACTCTGAAGCAGGAATCCATTAATCAGAGAGCAAATTTGATGTGGAAAATTCGTGCCTGGTGTCAGAATTAGAAGGTATATTGATGTGCAGTCTTGACTGTGGGCTTGAAACCAGTGACCTCGCTTGCTAATCAAGACACCTCAAAATGAAATTAGGGGTCAGCCAATTATGCTTGAAAATAAACCTATGTGTACTAGCTAGAGAGTGGTGACTGATTAAAACACAAGACAATATCATTCCCATTAACAATAAATGTGCCACATAAATGGCACAAAAAGTTTTAGCTCAAAACCCTCTCAGAACTGACCTCCGAAAACACTGAACAAAGAGAATCCTTGCAGCAGACAGAATTGGAGCAGCCAGCTTGACTGACCTAGCTGCCACTGAACTTAAAGTTTGGTAGCAGGCAGAGCTCTCTCGATAGGCTCTGTAGCACTTTTACACATCCAGGAGGCCAACTGAAGGAAAGACGGCATTGTAGATAGCTCCTAGAGGTAAGAGATATAGAAAAATCCTTGAGGAAATGTTATTTATACAGGAAATGCAGAGTTTTCATGTGAATTCTGTTCCATTATAAACACTGCAGTGTTTTTCCCAAACTCCAAATGCTAAACTTTCCCCAAATAACAAATGCTTCGAGATATACTCATATTACATTTTTGTGATTTACTATATTTGATACAAACCAGATCTAACTTTTTTCTGATTAATATTATAACACTTTAATTTTTTCACATCATTAGTCATCATTTGCCACAACTCTCTGTTCATTGATCTTTCCCATTTCTCTGTCTTATTTATAATTCTTTAGTTACATCAATGTACCTCATGTGGTCCTTTTATATTTTACACATGTTTGATGCATCTGCTAAGTATTTCAAATTGCATTTAGTCTTTTGATTACATAATAGAAATGGAATATTATAAGCAATCTTTAACCTATAAATCAAGTATTCAAAGTTAAGTGAAATTTATCTGTAGAGACATCTCACAGCCAGATTGATCTCTTTTGAACCTTTTTTTTTTTTTTTTTTTTTTTGATCATTAGTTTGCATTTTGGTCAAAAAGGAAAACTGAGATGTCATTAGATTTCATTATCAATATCTTCTGGCATCACTAGCATAAAGACTTGGCTGTGAATCAGTAAACCTGAGATCCAGATTCTGCTGTTGTTCTACAAAGGTCCTAAATCTGACACAAAAGACTTAATCCCATGGTCATAAGGAAAGGGGTGGAGATTGAGGAATTTTTCTGTGTGTGAGGTTGCACCAACACTAACAAGTGCTGAACACAAAGACGAGTTTAACTATTGACAAGTGAGGGCAGTACTGATGAGCTTGGATGGGACACTTGATCTTTTAAAGCTATCTGAGAATAAAGATTTGATATAAAAGTATTTGTTTTCTTTAGCCTCAGATGACAGATGACTGTTTCTTATCAAACTTTTATGTTCTTATTTGCAGTATTTATGATGCATACTATAATATTTTCTTTTACAGTGTGCAACAAGAAAAGAAGTCCGAGTATAAAGCAGTGAGAAATTAGTCCTGGACGAGGCCTGTATCCAAAATATGGATAGTGAAGTCTGTAGTTTAAAACTATTGTGATGAAAGATGGTTTGTGATATGTACATGAGGGTGATGAATCACAGCCCACTGGAGGTGTTCAAGTCAGGGAACAGAGAAACCTGAGGTCTTGATGCTGACAAAGACGCAGTTGCAATTACCCTGGAAGGAAAGTGAGCTTACTGATGGCTCATTAGGTTGTGGTAGGACATCCTAGGGAAAGAGTCGACGAGAATGCAAGAAATACAGAGTTTTATAAAGATCAACAATGGGTGATATAGAATTGAGATATTTTGTGTAAAGGTGAAATTATCACAGAAATATTACCAAAGGACAATGTATCTTAAGAGACTGTATAATACAAGGAAGAACAGAGGATCTATAGGACAACTCATGGGACTCCCATGAGAAAAGTCAACCAGTGGGCATCCAAATGGAGAGAAGGCAATGAGAAAGCAGAGTGAAGTTAATTACACAGCAGAACAAAGGCATAATCTTCTCACTTAGAGGAGAAGCAAGGAGGGTTAGTCAATTTTTTATATATATTCTTATTTCAGCCTAAGATCCAAGTTCTTCTACTCAAATACTTATCCTAGAAGCAAAATACTAAAATTTTTACTAAGCCAAATCTCTCATGATGTTTTCTTCTATTTCCTCTCTCAGGTATACAGGTTTAAGGGAATAAATACACCCTGAACCAATGGGAGATGGGATGAAAATGGTCGTACCTTGTATAATCCTTGCTGATTACAGAAAAATTGAGCCACTTCTGTGTGTCACAAAATTGTAGTCATTCTGGTAGCAGATTTCACGGCCTCATAAGATCTTTATAGTAATCAAAGAGGTTTTCCTTCTTCTGTTAAAAAAGAAAAAGTAGGGAGCTAAGAGATCAGGGGAAATCTTTCACCTGAGTGTTAAAGGGGACCAGTTTCCCATTAGCAGGTAAGTCCTGCTGGACCAGTTCATTAACCATGAATGCTTTGTTCCTTCACAGAATGTTTTGCAGCCCTGATGAGCTTGGCTTTGCCTGCCTCCCTGGAGGAGGGAAGACTAAGTGTTAGGAACACAGCAGGCTAAGCCTATGTGTTCTAAGGAGAGTGTACAGTCGCTAATAAAGTGTTTGGATTTTTCTTTTCTTCTTTTCAGGTGCAGAAAGCTCTGGGGACCCTGATTCGCTGCTTGAATATTTTGATCTCTGTCAAAATCTAAGCAGTTTCTGTGCATCTAAAAATAGGTCTTCAAGAGAATGTATTACTTGATATATATTCAGAGAATGCAGAATGAAAAGGAGGGCATTTTATAAAGGAAAAAAAAGTTAAAAATAAGTGAATCTGCAATGACCATATGCCAAAAAGATATAGAATCACAGGGTCTAAAATCATTGAATAAGACCTCTAGAGTCCTACCTCCCATCTCACTGATAGTCTATCTCAGATGATAGCATCTTATTGAACATATAGAATTGTAAAGGACGTCCCACCTCCCAAGAAGGCTCTTTGATTTTTGGATATTCTGAATCTTTTTATTATCCAACCACTAGTCTCAATATTATTATCTGGGGCCCATAACACAAGTCTAATTCCTCAGCCATTTTTATTTATCAAATTTTGGAAAATATCATATACTATGTAAACTTTTGTTCAAACTAAATAACTCCAATTCTTCTGGAATTTCTTATGTGAAATATTGTGTTATACTGTTTCAAGTCTTAGGAATTTTGTGTTAGCATTTCAGTTAGGATGGTTTAGTTGCAAATGACTGAAATTCAATGGAAGCCAATTAGGCAGAGGGAAATATATTATACAAGCAGTGGGATGCTTCGCAAAATCCAACAATTTTGAATTAATTATCCTCTGGACTTTTTTTTGACAGTAAAGATTCTTTTTAAAATACAATAAAAATAACCTTGATAATTTCTGACCAGTTCAAAGTAAAGTTTATCTGTTACCTCCTTCTTTCTAACCTGTATATGTCTACTGATCAGTAGTTTTCAACTCAGGCAGTGCAGCAATAGAGGGCATTTTATATGTAGAGGTATTCTCTCATTGCCTGGGTGTACTGCTGACATTAATAGGTGGGCACTAAGGATGCTAAATCTCTTGCCAAACAGAGATTGTTCTGTATAATGAAAAATCATCCTGCCCAAAATGCTAACAGCAGACCCATGGAGAAACACTGTTAACATAGTCAGAGTTTTAGGAAGCCATATCACAAAGTCACATGCAATTTCACTAAGTCAAATCTCTTTATCTCATAAAGTTTGCAGTTGGATTTTTGAATATAAGTATAGGCTTCATATTATTTTAATTTAATTCACTCTTATAACTGTTCATCATGCACTCTAAGCTGTTATTTGTTATTATTACTTTTTTTAAATCTTGACTAAGTCATAGACTCTAAATCAGACAGACATATGTTTCAGTACTGACTCTACCACTTTAACATGAATGACCTAAGAGCAAATTAACCTTTCAAATGACGCTTCTGCCAATGAGAATATAATAGTTAGCTCATCATTTGGTTGTGAAAATAAAATGAGAGAGCCTAGGATAAAATTGTTCAACTTATGGTGGTAGTTATACTGGTAGCAATTGTTATGATTATTCACAAATTTGCTGAAAATGTCTTATGTCAATTAACCACATTACTGATACAAATGTGTTCATAAACCTATATCTGGTCCATTGGAGGCCTCCATTTAGAATGATTTTATTTCATTAATTGCCATCTCCAGAAGACATACTTAACATAATAGACACTAGTTATATTGTAAATTATTTTTAGCATCTTAGGTCAGATTTAGCATCTTAGGTCAGAATTGTCCATCGTATGTGTTTCTTGAGTTTCAGTTCCACCTAAATCTTGCCCTGCAATTTCTAATTTTAAGAGAATCCTCTAACTAGAAAAGAAGCAAAATCTGTTTCAAGTAATCCTGGATCCACTATTATTTTTCAATAAAAAGCTAATTAAAAGAGTAAAGTTGCAACTTTTTTTAAGAAAATCATTCTGTTCCAGCATATTCTTTAAAGTATTCACAGAAATCCTAAAATTTAGGGTTAATTTTAAACTTTTCAAATATAATCCTCAAATGCAATCATTTATATTTCCACATCAAAGTTTATTTGCTAGGCAATTATCTGTGGATCCAAATAAATGATTAAATTCACCCAAGCCCTGAGGCAACATAGATCATTCCTAGAGAACATGGTTTTCCTTTAGCTTAAGATCTAAATGAAATAGACATATATTTAATAAACATAAATATGTTTTTGAGAAAAAAGGAAGAGAACTATAAATGTTGCTCAGATTTAGGGAAAAATAAAGGTAAAAAAACATTTAAAGTTCCAAGTGTATCTCTGTGTCCCAACTTGACATCTTTGGGCCAATGAAAATATTTCACTTGGAAAAGCCATATGAACTGTAAGCTCATGACAAGTTTCCTTAACTCTCACGTGGATAGAAATGCTGGGCCTGCAGCAATTATCACATCTTTTAGGAACAGTCCCATTTTGGGTTATACAAGAACATGTGCTGTTTCTTATGGATTGAGAACATAGTATTACATCAGTGCTCCTTGTAAGCACAGCTCATTAAAGTAGTTGAGGATATGACCTGAGGCAGGGAGGAGGATATGGGAGCAGGCTTTCCACATTGCAAATGCCTGCACATGCAGGCAGTCCCCATAGGGAGACAATGATAGCAGCCTAGACCCTGCATTTGACTAGGAAAAAACATGCCTAAGGGCTATGGATGCCCTCAGGTAATTCCTTCCAATGCTCCTTTTGTGATAGTGTTACTCTCATCATTTAAATGTTGCAGGAATCGAACAAACAATAGATACTGTGCTGAACTCCTGGGAAAGTACAGTGTTACAAAATCCAGAGTCATAATTTGCCTGCAGGTTTTAATGAAAAGTTAAAGATTTCAGGGTCTTCAATAATAAAAAACATATGTTCTACCTCTAAGTCACATGAATTTATTCTTTCTGATATGTATATTATTTTTTTAATTTTTAAAAAATTAAATTAATTGTGGATGATATTGGTTAATAAAATAATATGTTTCAAATATACAATATTATAATACATCATCTGTATATTACATTGTGTGCTCATCACCCAAAGTTTAGTCTTGTTGTGGAGAGTGATACAATATTAGAGCTGAAAGGGATATTTTCAAAGTTACCTTAACTGTAGTTCTTTTTTTCAGATCCATGTTTAACTTATAATTATTGAGGGTCTATTGAGAGTTTATTTCTACTGAGAGTTCATTTCATTGAATTTTCCCCACAAATCTATGATACAGATTGTGTGAATCTCCATTTCATGGATAAAATAGAAAAAAAAAAGTTCAGATCAGCAGAGTACCTTGCCTAAGATCACACAATAGTATTTCTAGATTAATAATGTTGATGTTCACATACTAAATGATTTAAAATATATACATACACACATATTTTATATATATACAGATGTAAATAAAAATATTTAAAATTTTATATATAGTTTAATATTCTGTATATATGCTTAGAACATATTAATGTTAACATTATTAAAAATAATAATTATAGTAGTAACTGACTACACATAGTGTTTTAAAATGTTCAGAGTATTTTTACATGTATTATATTAAATGACAATAAAAATAATATTAGTAATAATAATTATTTTTTTATTTTCAAGAATTTTGCTAAACACTTAAGGCTATGTAAGTTAATCAAAGCAGATATAATTTTCACATTTTGCACATGACAAAAGTAAGAATCTAAAACCTAAAATAACTTTCCCAAGATGACAAGGCAGATAAGCAGCAAGAATAGCCAGGGTTCAAATCCAAACCTTCTGGCCCCAAAACATGTGTGCACAGAATATATGTAGAAATTTGACATGTTATAGAATTTCTATACTTGATCATCTTTCCCAGCTAGCATGAACTGTATCAGAAATTATTATAAACCTGAAAAATAGCTTGTACCACTGACGTATTGTAGAAAACGTTTAAAACTCAACAAAGTCATAGGTCCTAGAAATTGCAGTGTCTCCTACACAGACCTCAGTCATGAACTTTCGCTTCAGCCTTGGAAGCAATAATGTACTGAATCAGGGTAACTATCTGCATATGAAGCCAACCCAGAGCCACATATTCCCTCATGCCACTTCCACAGGTTAGAAATTGAATGCATTTTTGTACATTGTTTCTTTTATGTTAAATCACGGAATATTGCACAAACAAGCAACTGAAAGCATAACATGTTTCAGTTTAGATATAGAATACTTCAATATATAAACAGCAGAATGTAAGCACCATCTAATGATACAGAGTTATATTTTTATATAAACTAACAAAAAATGCTCAGTGTTTGAAACCATGATTTGGGCTCCACGGTTATTTTTTTATCTTGCTTTTTTAGTAAAATTAGATAACTCCTTAACAAGGTCAAGTAACTGGTTTAATCATGCCATGATCATAGCAAAATTAGAATGTCGATTAACGAAACATCGATCATACAGGAAGCCACATGCATTGCACTCATAATCTGCATTGAGCTATTTGCACAGACAGCTTATTTGAACAAAGATTTTAGAGGAGCATTCTAACATCAAGGAGAAAAAAAATGAAATAACATTTAGATAAATACCTGGCCTGTCCTGGTATGCAAATTGAAGCAGGGACAAAGTAGTTGCTCAGACTGTGCCTTCTGAAATCTGGCTATGGTCTGCTTGAAACTGCATTTGTATTTTGATGGCAAATTCACAGGGACAGAAGACAGAGTAACTGGAAGCATGACTTTTCTTTTCTAATAACCTTTGCTCTGCTCTCGGATTCCTGACTTCCATAGTGGTAGTAGGGTTTTATATTTTACAGAGTGAGATCATTTTTAAAATACTGTTATGCAGGCAATTAAGATTAAAGTCAACTTCCCCTTCACACTCCCTAGCAATATGCTTCTGTATCCAAAAGATAAGAACTTGAGAAATGGCACACTGGGACAGGCCAATGGGCCTGGAGTCCAGGACTCCATTTCTGACAGTGATGGCAAAGGGTTTTATAGAGGACTGCATGGCTACTCTCCATGACGTTTGACTGAGGAAGCAGGAGTCGTATATTAAGAATACCCGATGACCTTTGCGAATCTGTTTGGGCCTGACATCTAAGAATTTATCTAAATCCTTTGTGAAGTTCTACATTTTTTGGCTTCTGATGCCTTTGTTGTGTTAGGCAGCCTTCAACTAGAAGTCAAACATCCTATGTTTCAATCCAAACTTCTTCACCTATTAGTTGAAGGAACTTCGCAAATCCTTTTTCTTCTCACAGTCTCAGCTTATCTGTAAAAAAAGCAACAATAACTGTCCTGCCCGTATAATCAAATTTCAAACCGTTATTCTAAAGGATAAGTGAGAAAATTAATGTGAAAATGCAATGATCCCAATGTAATGGTAACATTCTAATTACCTTACACAATCCAGAAGCTTGTCCTCAGAAGCTAGCTGCTGACTACTTGGAGATTATCAGCATACAAAATTTGTTGTTCTCACTAGGCTGTCCCTCTTTCAGATCATTAACAATGCAAAATAAGGGCAGCACAGTGTTTATCCTTGGAATAGACGATTGTTAATTTATCTCACTCAGAAAGATACCCTTCCTTCCTTGCCTTTAGTTTCTAAAATCAAAAATAATTTGTTCAAAAACAATTAAATACTTACTCATGTCCACAGGTTGCTCTTCTGATGACAAGTAAATTTTATATTGTTTTATAAACATATAGATAGAGTTGTTTTTTAAAAAAATAACTCAATGTGTTTATTTTTAATATTCAAAAATGGTCCCTTCCCTCACATGTTTAGTTAGCCTTCTAAATTCTCTAGTATTTGGATAAACAAAAACTGTTCCAGATACCGTGTTGGTTTTCTACAATGAGGAAATAAATGCTTTACTGTAAAAAAGAAATCTGAAGGAAAAACAAATTATGAGAAAGACAAAATAGTTAAAAGTCCCCCTTAAAGAATAAGTGATTTGACCAATTTCCAAAAAGATTCACAATGAATCTAGTAGTTACATTTTTAGAAGTTCAAATATATTGAACTAGTCAGTGTGTCTTTTATCTTCTTTGAAATGCTTCCCAATTTGTAACTTTCTATCAGTTATCCACACTTTACCATTTCCGACATGTACTGACCTTTCCATATTAATATGTTCCTTACTAGATTTACAACTTTGCTAATACAGCTGTCAGGAGAATGTTGTTGTAAGATGTGAAGATGGGAGAGGTCAGCAGTTTTAGTAACATCCTTCTTAGTAAGATCATGAATTTATAAAGATGGCACAGAACTATAGACAATGCTCTCAGATAATTTAAATTGGGATATCTGATAGAAGACAATGGGAGATTTCAGATTAATGTATCTCAAAGAGCAGATTTAGGGAAAAGGTAAAATTAACAAATTCTTAGAAAGATGACGACTTTTCTCCTCCAAAGATCTAGTCCATAATGAAAGAATAAACCTAGAAACTTCCTTTGTTCAACTTTACCTTTACCAAAGCCATTACTCTTTTTATAAGTCAAACATAGAATGTTGCCTCAAATGATTTACTCTTACTTCCACTGCTGATTATTTACCTGCCTTTTCATCGAAACTTACAAAGTAAACTCAGGAAGATAACACAGGAATTCCTTTGAAGCCTACACAGTATCTAACATGTTTCAAGTTCCATTCTATTAAGCCATTCTGTATACTGTGTCAACACAAAATATCTGAGACAATTAGATTTAAAACATGCTAACTGCTTTTTCTCATCTTGTAATCATTAGCCAAGTAGTATTTCGAGTCATCATGTCATCATTTTAGTTTCCTCATTCCTTTCAAGACCAAGTCACAAGAATAACCTTATTTGTTTTTAATTGTTCTGCCCAATCAGTAAAATATCTGAAATTGTTTTATACTTGAATCAAATTTATTAACAAACATATGGTTATAATAGAGAAATCACTCCAGCTGGCGAAGCCCTAAGCTACACTCACAATAATTTGTTCATTTGCAAATCATTGTCACACGAATGTTTTCTTAGTACAGCTTAATTATGACTCGACTCAGTCCAGAGTACAATGTACTTCCTGGGAAAAGAAGAAATTGAGAGCTCTCAGGACAAATGGGGCAAGCTTTGTTATTCATATAGATGTCTCTTGAACAACAAACATCTGCTAATAAATGTGCTTTCCGTCTCCGTGATAGTTTTTTCCTTCATCATTCAAACCTGGCATGAAATTTAAGTCAACTGAGAATTCATGTTATTTACTCATTGCTAACTATTAGGATCCCATTAAAATGCTAGCCTATAATCCCTCTGGAAAATTTAAAAAGTTTATAAAAATGAATGCACAAATAAGACAGAGACACTTTGCCTTTTTTCTCAGCAGCTCTTTGACAGATGGTCACCTTGAAATTATGCTGAGATAATATAGTCGATTTTTAAAAAATGATCTTGATACAGAAGGTAATCGAGAGTTCTTGGGAGCCACCTCTGCATTTTTCCAAGCAATCTTTTCTGCAGTCTAAATGTGTTCTTACAAATCTTAAATGACATATAAAGCAATTTTTCCCTTCAACTATGTAGATCAGTCATAGCATTATAATTAAATGTCACAGAATGGCAAATAATTATCTTACTTAAATGGTTAATATAGGAAAAATCCATCAACTATCAGTCCTGAATATATAAACATGGTATTTGTGGCTCTATCGATATAATTAAACTTAAAAGGGAACTTTATTTGTGTGGCCCCACCTGCCACTGACAAATCAACTTTGAGAACTGGTGTTTGACTGGAGGTCACAAAGCCCACATGACTTCAACTCCATCTTCCTCTACTCAGAGAAATATTCAAGTATAAAAACCTCATAGTCTCTACTTGCCAAAAAGAGTATCAGGGTTAACTTCTTCCACACAAGGGACCTAGTAAATTTATGGTTAGTAACAGTCTCCTTGCCACTGCCTGACTTTCTCTTCCAAAGGTTTTCTACTGCCTTGGCAGATTCTTGAAATTTACTCTGCTAACAGAGGCCCCGTTCACCTTTTCTAAAGGATAAGGACTAAGAAAAGCTTATAGCTCACTCCTGACAATTTAGAGGGACTGGGATGGGGAGAAGTTTTTGTCTTTCAGAATGTTACTTAATTTTGCAAAGGCACACTGAAAAATCCAGTAATTGTGATACAATATAGTACCACACTGTCAGAATCCCTCAGCATCTTTTTCCCCTTCATTATATTGGGGACCCCTATCACCCAATTCTCCTGCTCAGACTGGTTGTTTTACTCCTCAAGAAATTGTACTTCGGGGAAGAAATAAGGAGTTTGAGAGCAAGTGCCTAAAGTTTTGCTGGTAAATATTTCTCCTCTGACCAAGCTTAAGACCCTTCTGCAGCCTGGATGCTCAGAGCATGCCAGGGGCATCCAGTCCAAACACAGGGAAGGTATGTCAATTAGACAGTAGGGATGCAATGAAAGGGCTGCCCATATTGGTTCATTATTCTGATGCTGCTGTATCCATTGGAACAAAGGATCAACAAATAAAAGCCAAAAGAAAACAAATAAAAATATTATTCAGAAGAACAACATAAAAGAAAGACCACTTTTTTTTTCTCCACTGTCATTCCCATTGAATTTATATCAATTCACAGGGAAGGAAAGATTGAAAGTTAAAACCTAAACCACACTCTTACAAATATGTTCAATATATGTTATAGATATAGTAAAAAAGAAAGACTCTTAGATATGAGTAAAACAATGCTGCTTTTCTCTCAATAACTCTTTAAAATGTATTTAGTAGGAAAAGTTTCATCCCTGCCCCTAGATGAAAACTCCCATGGTCTTATAAGGTTTTTGATCACTTACACAACAAAAACTCCTACAGTGTAATCATAATTTAATCTCAATGCAATTATCGAAAATACCTAGTCTTAAAATTACTCAAAATTTCAAATTTCTACTTGGACCTGTATCAAGCAGTAGGAAGGAGAGTTGCAGTCCTTCTCTCTCTTCCTGCTTTATACTTCAAGCCCTCTCCTCATCTTGCTCATTAGGGTGTCTTATCACATCACATCAGGCATGAATGGAAAGGGAGAAAAGGTAAAAGAAGGAAAATTCTTACTTGATGGGTATTTTTATTAAGTTGACTTTGTGTTTCCCAGACCTGGCATGTATTTAAAGCTGACTGCATATTTGGTGGGTGGTTTTATGGGGGTTTTGTTTTGTTTTGTTTTGTTTTGTTTTCCCGAGATCTGTTACCTAGATTTCCTTTGATACAGTTAAGGCAGTGTCTTAATTTGGTCTATTAAAACTCTGTAGAATTTTTTTCTTTTTGCTTAGGTTTCTTTGCTTCTTTGGGCATTCCACCAGGACAGGATGAAGAAAGCTCCACACTTCTCTGTTTCTCTCTGCCTCTCTCTCTATTTGTGTGTGTGTATGTATGTATGTGTGTATGTATATGTGTGTGTGGCATAACCCATTTTGTACACAGGAAGCACACAGGTACTATTACTTTAAAGAAAATTGGGGAGTGCATGCCAAGCTCTGCGCAACAGCAAACATCATCATCATTCCCACCTTTTATTATCATTCCAGGGTGACTCACCAGGCCATATATTCCAAGTGGCAGTCAAACACTGATCCACTGGAATGGCCACATTTTAGGAGATACGTATTAAGTTCTCAGGAATCTTGGTAAACTCTTCTCACTAGACTTGTGGTGAACTGAAGTCACAGCACAGCTCTTGCCAAACAAGTCCTCCTCACATCTCTTTTCCTACTCTTCAAAATCCTCATCTTTTTATACCCTGTTATATAGATCATCTGGTTCTGTGTCAGGGTTGCCAAGGCCATCTTCGGGCTCAATAATTCTGAAATGCTGTTAGAATCATGGTTTTAGTTTATTATGGTAAATGATACAGATCAAAATCATAAAAGTGAAAGTGCGCATAGACAAGGCCAGGAGAAACTTGGAACAAGTCTCCAAATGCCCTCTCCCAATAGAGTTGCACAGAGACCCTTAATTCTCCCAGCAGTGATGTGGGACAATACATGGGAAGTACTGTAAACTCGGGGGCTCATTCAAGCCTTGGCTCGCAGGGATTTTCTGAGGCTTAGTCACTTCACAGCTCAGTCTTTACCCCCACCCCACTCCTACCTCAAGAGGCCAAATTAATGCAGTGTAGCCCAGAGCCTCAGGCATACAGAAACAGGCATTCACCAAAGTCACTTTGTTAACATAATATATGTGATCATACAGATGCAGTACTGCCCAAAGTGAGAGGCATGCTAAAATCCTTTTATCAGGCAAGATATTCCAAGGGCTCAGAGATTATATCCCCAGGAGCAAGTGAAGGCTCAGTCCTCACAAAGACAGGCTTTACTTGTTGTTTTTTTGGAATGTGCATGGTTTGGGCACATTCCCAAGTCTGTTGAGGTAACCCTTTCCTTCACAGGTTCCCATTAATACTGAAAATTAGTTCTGGCTGCCAACTTTTTCCTCAAAATCAAACCAGACATAATTAAAAATCAGAAGAATTAACAACCACAAAAAAATCCATAGGGAATCTGAATTCTGCCATACAATTGCCATAAAGTAGTAAAACTGTAGGGATTTGAGAGCTTGGCAGAAAAGGAGGACTCAAGGTTAAATCCATGGGTGGCCAGAGGAAGCAGAGAGAATACAGGTTGGAAGACGATGTTTATGTTTAGTCTCTACCTCTCCCCACACTGCACTGAGTCAAATGATTCTTCATTACTTAGGCCAGGAGTAAGAATAGCCTAAGCCGCTAGCCACAGTGGAATAAAATCTGAGTAGCACCAGAACCCTGGTGAAGTGACTACTTGAGGAAAACATGATAATTAAAGAGCTGCCCTCTGAATAAATCAAGAAAATGGAGACTGAGAATTGACCCCTGAATTAGCAACAAAGACATCACATGTGACCTTCACAAGAGCAGTTGTTTTGGGGGATATGGAGGTTGGGCTAAAGTATGGAGGTAGAGAGGCATTAATTGATTAAATTATACTTAAGAATGAAGAGAGAATTAAAGACAATATTCAAAAAACAAACAACAACCAAAAAAACCTCTCCCTGCTTGTGATTTTAAGAGAAAGAAAAAGATCAGAGATTAGCTAAAAAGAAAAATGGAAATATTTATTAATTGAGAAGAGGGAGAATGATGAAAAAAATTAGAGAATTGCTGAAACAATGTGCCTTAGTAGACAAAAGGAATGAATTCTAGTACCCAAGTGGAGGGATTGGCATTAGTTAGAAGTTAAGACAGTTCAGCCAGAGTTGGTTAATTTAGGTTCCACTAAAGACAGAGCCAGAGATAAGAATTTCATGTAGATAATTTATTTATTAGAGAATTTTAGGAAGCAAAAGAGAGAAATAAAAAAAAAATAGTGAAACAAGGAAGATTTTTTAAAATCCAATAAAGAGTGTGTTATTAAGCCGGTTACCAATTTTAGGAACTGGAGATTCATGGATAATAGACATCAGAACTGTCCCACTGAAGAATAGGGGCACTGGGACAACCCATGCCCTGTTGGTCGAGGGTTATTATCCCTTTGAGAATGAACTCCTCTGCATATCCTATATTCAAGGAAGTAGTTATACAAATAGGCTAGGAATTATAATGAAGAAGGAAAGGATATGAGGGACAATTAAAAAGTAATTTGATTGGATAGAATTGTTGTAAGAAATTGGAAATATAGAACATAGTTATGAGAGAGTGGAATGCTTGAAATTAAGATTATGAGCATGTTACCATTGCCATAAAAAGGAGTAGTGGAGGACAATGGAATTGGATGGCTAACATAGTTTAAGAGACAAGATTATTGTAGGAGAGGTCAAATTCAGAATCCAGTGTATTATGATTAGCCACTTGAGTGATAAAATATTGAAAATTAATAGGTCATGTTGAAGAGACTAAAAGTGATATAAATTAAAGGAGTGATTCAAAGTTGGTAGATGCCTACAGCAAGAAAAAATACTGTGCAATGATGTACCCAAAGGTTTAAACATTGTTTAGAATTGTAGGAGCATGATGGTAATAAAAAGTCATAGTAGTATTTGTGTTGGTTTTATTATTGCACTTAAATTCTCTACAAACTATGAACACCCTAATTATCTGAATCTGAAGAAGGCTGCACCCCAAACTCCTTGGTGCATCTCAGAAAATGTTCATTTATATTGATGATATGAAATTTCTAAAATTTTAGTGATATGAAGGGTAGGGAGAATTTTCTAGAAGCAGCAGTAAAGACTGAGAAACACACCTAAATCACCTCTAGGCACAGCAGCATGAGTTGTGTAGAAGAGGTCATTTAAGAGGGCTGCCCAAGAAGCAGTATTCCAAATAGCAGCAAGGAAAAAGAGTTGAAGTACTAAATTACTGATTCTTCCACAGAGCACAGTGGGTTATTTTAGGGCTTGAGAGTGTGGAGGAGGTATTAGAAAGACTTAAGTTGCACAGGAGGTGGTATCTCCAGGGGCCAGCTAGGTATTAGAACAAGCAAATGAAGGAAATGTTCCAAGAAACAGCTGAAGATTTAGGACATTTTACCAATTACCAACTTTCAGAAGGTACAGTAGAGTTGTTTTAAAAGCTGGGGAGGGTGGAGATGGTATTAGTCAAGTTGCTGCTGAGAGTCATGTTGGAATTAAAGTCTAGTAGATCTGGAACCATCTAAAAACATTAAATCACTAAAGAAATCTAAAATCTTGTAAGAAATAGAATCAGTAGCTTAAAATCTACCCATAAAACAATAGTAGTAAATCAGATACAGAAGGTTTTGTAAGTGAGTTCTGCCAGTCTTTCAACATTACAGCATCCCGCTTTGATAAACACTATTCCAGAGAGCTGAAAAAGAAAAAAGTTCCCCAAAAGTCTATGTAAATACCACACAAGGAAAGAAAATGTAGGCAAATCTCACTTCTCACACAAGATTTAAAAAATCTATAATAAAATTAATAAACTGCATCTATCAATTATTTTTAAAATTATAGGAAGGTAGACTTTATCAAAAGAATGCAAAAAAGGTTAATAACATGAAACTTATTCACCATGTTAATAAAAGAGAAAAATTAAATGCTTATAATCATCTCAGTAGATGCTCAAACTTTGATAAAATTTAGTACCCTTTTATGATTAAAAAAATTGCACACTAGAAATAGAATGGAATTTTATAAATCTGAAAAAGGTTATCAGAAGCCTACAGCAACTTTTAATCTTAATGGTACATCATTACATACATAACAAGTACAGGGATAAGCACTTATATTTGATGCAATCATCAAACGATTTAATTTTGTTTTACAATCATCTATTGGCAGTTTACTCTTCCGTGTGAGTTTCAGACTAAGTTTTTTGAGTTGAGTTTAGATTATTTTTTTTAAATCACAGTAGACGTTTTAAAAAGAATTGCATTGAATACATAAATTTATTTGAGTATTTATTTATTTATTTATTTATTTATTTATTTATTTATTTGTTGTGCCTAAATATGAATGAGAACCATCTCCTCTTTTTCTAGATCATTTGTTAGGTCCTACAATAATGTTACATTTGAAAATTTTTTAACAACACTTATTAGATTTATTCTTATGTTCTTAATTGTTTTGTTGCCCTTATAAGTGATATATTTATTAAAATACCATTTTAAATAAATATATTCAGCATTATTGCTGGATGTAGAAAAGCCATTAATTTCTTCTGTACTGATAAGCTTTCAGCAAAGCCTCTAAACTTTATTGATTCAAATGGTTGCTAAGAGTCTCCTAGATTTTCCATTAAGACAAAACATCTGTATATATAAGGAAGGTTTTGTTTCTTCCTTCCCAATCAATTTAGTTGTTACTGTATTTATCTGATAAGTGTAGAGTAAAACCAGTGATAATAGTAAGTCTTTCTTGTTCCTGTTTGTCATGAATATACGTCATTCTTTTGGCCAACTAGAATGCTTTCTATTAGAAATCTAAGTAAGAGGCAAAGACCGCCCTTTAAAAGTGAAAGCTGAAATGTAAGTAGTTTACTTTTCCAGTCCTCTGCACTAGAGCAGAGTCCACCTGGCCCAGGTTCGTCCATCAGATGCACCCTATACTGGATTTAATGTGTCACCTAATGACAAACAACAGTAGGGGTGATGAGCATTCTTTCTGTGGCTATGGCAGCTACAAAATCAAGTTTGCAGTGCAGAGCTGACAATGGAGCAGGTAGCATGGGCTTTACTGGAACAGTGAGTTCCTGGAGCACAAATGTCAGCTGTGCAAGCGAAAAGCATTTGTCACTTAACCATGACATTAATGGCTCTTCACAGACCAGAGATGCAGTGTGGTAGTGAGCACTATATTTTGTGACTTGAAACCCAGAGTCTAGGTTTCGAGATGACCCAACAACTTTAAGTTTCTAAAAACCTTTGTAATATCTAATTTTTTGTTTAAACCAACCAGAGCTCTATAAAGAACCCTGAAAAAGAACTATATTTTAAGGAAAGGCTTTTAATGTCACATGATATTAAATGCAAGTATTTCTCATATTATAGAAATTCCCTTTTATTTCAAACTTGATGGCAAACTTTTTTGTAAAATCACAAATCTTTGATGAAGTTTTTAAAATTTTTATGTGTCTCTTTGGATGCTTATATTATTTTCTCCTTAATATGTTACTATGATGAATAAAAAGAAGACATTTCTAATATTAAACTATCCTTGCATTTCTAGGAAAATCTTTTATGGTTGTAATGTTTTGTTTTTGTTTTATTTTTCATTTAATTTTAGTTACATATTACAGATTTAATTTATTTCTGACATACTTAGAACTTTTCTATATTCATAAAGGGAGATTCACCTATAATTTTTTTGTCTTCCTGTCTTCATCTAGGATTGATTTCAAAGTTATATTGTCTCATAAAACAAGAAAAAGAATTTATATAAGAAATAAAGTCTTTCTTATCTGTATATTTAAAACTAGCTTCTAAAATCATCTTTTCATAAGGGAGAATTTTCCCTCAATTTCTTTAATGGAAGTTAGTATGTTTAAGTATTATCTTCCTTTCTTTATTTTTTGACATTTTTTTTTAGAGTACTTAAGGGTACACAGCAACATTAAAGACCGAAGGTACAGAGATGTCTCATATGTGCCCGGCCACCACACATTCATTCATAGCTTCATCCAAGATCAATATCCCCCACTAGAGTAATATATTTGTTGCAAATGATAAACCTACATTAACACATCATAATCATGTTAAGTCCATAGTTTGCATTGTGACATTATAGTTCCTTTTTGGTGTTGTACATTCTATAGGTTTGAACAGATGTATAATAATATGTATCTACCATTATAGTCTCATACAGAGTATTTTCTCTGCCTGAAAAATCCTCTGTGCTTACCGTATTTATTTTTTCCCTCAACCCCTGGCAACCATTGATCTTTTTATTGTTTTTATAATTTTGCCTTTTCCAAAATGTCACATAATTGGAATCATGCAGTTCGTAGCTTTTTCGGATTGGCTTCTTTCACTTAATAATATGCATTTAAGCTTCCTCCATGTCTCTTGATGACTTGATAGCTCATTTATTTTTTGCACTAAATTAAATTTCATTGTTTGGATGTACTACAGTTTATTTATCCATTCGCTTACTGAAGAACATGTTGGTTGCTTCCAATTTTTGGCTTTTATAAATAAAGCTGTTATAAACATCCACATGCAGGTTTCTGGGTAGACATAAATTTTCAACTTCTTTGGGTAATTTCTGTCATTTCTAGATTGTATGGTAAGAGTTTGCTTATTTTTATAGGAAGCCATCGTACTGTCTTCCAAAGTGGGTGTGTCATTTTGTATTCCCACCAATGAATGAGAATTTTTATTTCTCTACATCTTCACCAGCATTTGATGTCATTTTTTCAGATTTTGGCCACTCTAATAGGTGTAGTAGTATCTCATTGTTGTTTTAATTTGCATTTTCCTGGTGGCATTTAATATGGAGCATCTTTTCATATGCTTATTTGCCATCTCTATATCTTCTTTGATGAGGTATCTGTTAAGGTTTTTGGCTCATTTTTTATTCATGTTTGTTTTCTTATAATTGGATTTTAAGAGTTTTTTATATATTTTGAAGCACAGTCTTCTATCAGATGTGTCTTTTGCAAATATTTTCTCCCAGTCTGTAGTTTGTCCTCTGTTTTCTTTCTTTGGGGGCTGGCTTTAAGACATATAATTTATAAAATTTTCTGTTTTATCTAAATTTTCTAATTATACATAAAGTTGATTAAAGTTTTATCTATGATTAAAAAATTGTAACTTTAATTTTTGATAACATACTAAATAATTGTCAAATTTAATTATATTTTCAAAGAAAATAGCTTTGTCTTTATATTTTTTCAATTTTTTCTTTATATCCTTTTAAATATACTTATGTTCTTATTTTTACTACTTCATTTTATGTTTCTTTTACCTATTTCACTCATTCTTTGTTATTATTTTTATAGGTTGGCTACTTGGTCATTAACTTTTCATTTGTTCTTCCCCTATTATATGTTCATTTAAGGTGAAATTATCTTCTGACCTTTGTTGTAGCTATTGGAAAATTTGCTAACCCTTATAATGATGGTCTTTTGGACTCAATTTTCTCTTCCTTATCTGATTACTTTATAAATTTTGTCAGTTACTTTTCATATTGTGCCATTGTACCACAAAATGACGATGTGTGGATGTATTTTTGTTTATTTATCTCCTATTTCTTTCATGGTATTCCATGATGCTGCAAAATTCAAAAACAATCTATTTTTATTCTCAAACTCTTCTTATGAATATGTTGTAAATTTTTATTTGGTCTCCTATATTTTTTAATATTACTTCTCAAAATTTTATCTATTTTTCTCTATAATATCTGTATATTAATCCACTAATTCTTTCATTTTGCTCCAATTACCACATCAACTGCCCATTGAGTTTTCACTTTCATTAACTATAACACTTTTGTGAAACATAAAAGATGGTTGTTGCTTTAAGTCAAGTGTATACAACTACCTATTCATCATAGCTTGCTTTGCTAGGATAGGTCCTTGCATCCTTCAGAACTATACGTAAAACCTTGTCTGGAGACCACTCTCTATACAACAGAACTAAAAGATATTTAAAGTATCTTTCAGCCTTGAGAATCTATAATCTTTAGAAAAGAAGAGGATATATTTTATTAATGTATAGATGTCCTTTTTGGCCTAGAGTTGATGCTATATTTCATCTCCCTCTAGAAGGATTCAGTCTTCTTTTTCATTTGCTCTATATCTATGCTCTCCAGTGCATCACTGGCAATGAGCCACCCAAGAAGGCAAACCCACAAATAACTTCCTGATCTGGATTTCTTATGGATATCTTAAGCTGGGAAATTTTCCCTGGACTACAAGATTAATAGATTTATTGTAAGTTTATGGGTGGCTCCAAAACTAAAAAGGTGACCATTTTTAAATACATAAACTTTATTTAGTATTCACCAAGGTCACTTCATCTATACACAACAACTTCTATATGCTTAATTTTTGAAATTTTTTGAAGTTGTGGTCTTGTGGTCCTGTCCAACATTCCTGACCCATGTTGTCTTTTGAAATATAGCTAAATAGAAGAAAACTAAATAATATTGGACTGATAACATATCCTATAACCTCTATTGTGAAAGATATTCAAATAAAATTAGAAGATCTGGCAGCCCCTGGAAATATTAGCATAAGGCTATTGTCAGGCCAAATTTTCTATGCATCCTAAATAATGCTCTCCTTCTAGATTGAGTGAAATATAGATATGGTTAGGTAAACTTGGACAAGTTATCAAATTTGTGAGGATAATAAAGAATAAAATTTTAGTCAAGAAATCCAGAAAATAATATATTTTTTTGTATCAATCCAAGGTGGAAATACTCCATCTACTGAGAAAGAAATCAAGTAATCTATTAACTAGATTTTGTTCAACCTCCATCCAGAATTCAAACAACACACAAATAACCTAAGAAAATAATAAATAAATACATTTTATTTTATACTTTCTTAAAAAGCAAGAAATTGGGGTATTTTGTCATTTAATTGTTTTCCTAACTTCTCAAATTGAATTTGAGTTTAGTTTTACAAGATACAATTTAAAAGTTTTTAGATTTCTTTATAGTTTTTCTTTTGGGGACATTCTTTTGTTGAATAACAATTACTACCATACACATAGAGCAGAGATTAAAGTCAGACTAATGTCTGGGTTCTATGATCATATTACATTTAATCAGATTTTACTAATATTTAAGAAAATTCAGGTGTAATTCTAAATCATACCAATCACATCTTCTATATATTGCAGAAGCACGTAAAGAAGTTAGTGTCTGAGGACTTTTTTGCCCACAACATCTAGTTAAATAATATAAGTGCTCACTCCAGATACAAAAGAGTTAGTGACCAGGGATTCACTTCATTGCAATTCATACTACACACACAGAGACATTAAAAAATTAGGAAGTATTCACAGATGACTTCCTAGGAGCAGATGTAACACTTACATAACTCTTTTACCCACCATGCAGCTTTACAGACATTAACTCATAAATTTAATCAACTCTCTGTATCCCATGGCCTCCTAACAAACCATATTTGACCTGGAGAAACTACAGTAGTCTTTTTATAGTTCATATTATTTTAATAACAGTCAAAAATCTTCACAAGCAGGAACTCACACATTTTTGCAATTTATAATCTCTTCTTTATATGACAAGATTCCTTAAAGAAAAATAGTTATATTTAAAAAAAAAAGATTGGATTTATTCCCATATAGCTAAAAAAAGAAAATAATTGGAGCATTTGAAATGAAACTACTTTATTCTCTCTTTTATTCATAACCGTGCTATTTCTGTAGAAGATTATCTACTTCTCAGTGTTTGTATAAAACGAATAATACAATTTTTAGTTTTTCTTCCTCTCTCTCTCCTTTTTTTCTTCTCTGTTTTCTCCCAAACATAAAACTATTTCTATGCAGAGACCATGGTTTTAAGCATAGAACAAATGGCTGAGAATTTAGAGACTTAAAAACTCTAAACTCACTGTTGTAGCTGTGAGATTTTTCTGAGTTTACTTAGCATCTGTGTGACTGAGTCTCTATCTTTGAATTTAGAATTATATTTTTTCTTACTTACTTTACCAAAATATGGTGAAGGCTATATAGGGTTAAAGTGTTTAAGAAATACAGTTACTGCATAAATCATGATATAGTATTTTGGAATAATTAATTATTGTACCACATCAACTTATCAGTGACAGCTAATAAATCATTTAGCACATTAGTAACAAAAATTACTAATTATGCTAAGTGAATAGTGTCCTGATATAATTCTGCACTTTATTCCTGGTAACTCATTTAACATGGATAGTCTCTCTTTCTTACCACTCAGTGCTTTGCCAGCATTTTCTTTAATCTTATCAGATCTCTTTGATTTAATTGAGAAGTCACTCTAGAAAAATGTCATTTTTCTTGCATCTTTTCAACAAAGTAATATAATTAAGATTATGCAAAACAGAGAAGATTCCCAGAGTGCCAGGCAAGAGTGAAGGCCTGTGAAATCCCAAAATTAGGAATTGCTGTAGTCAACATAAATAATTGACATTTAGATGACCTAATTAAAACAAATTATATCTCTGTAGGGGAAAGTTATAATTTCAAACACAGAATAATCTTGAGAAATAATAGATAAAATATCTGAGATCACTGTGTTTTATATTTTCTACAAAAAACAAGGAAAATTGGAAACATTATTAAAAAAAACAATATGGACAATTTATCTTAATAGGCTTTTACTTAATTTACTGTCAGAATTCCTTAAGAAAAAAATTATATATTTTTTATGTTAAAATTACACTCTTGTTCCAGAAGGACTCTTTTCATGAAGCAATAATTTTTTATACAAACTCCCTCAAATTTTCAGAAATGTGCTTTCATTTTAGAAATGTATCAGTTATGCTCTAATGCTCTAACAGCTTTGAATTTTGCTCTTGTGTCAAACCACCTTTAATAAAGAAATGGAATTATAGATGTTGACACCATAGGGAAAAAAGCACCTTAGAATTCTCTTTGTAAGAAATTTGGTCCACTTACATTACTGGAACAATATCTACAATATCTCCTGGTGGGTGGGTTTTTAAAGCTAAGAACCTACTGATAAAACTTTGTTAAAATTTTATCAAAATCTTATTTTAAATGCCCATACCAAAAGCACTTTTGTTTGATATATTATCTACGAAATGATGAATTAAAATGATTATCCGTTGAAACCTTATCTGTGAGATATTTTTAAATATTTTGTTGTTGAAAGCTGAAGGTGTTTTTTTGGTGAAAATATACCAAAGTCAACTACTCTAATGCAAAATGTAAACTGCAAAGCAGATTATCCTCAACAAAGTAATAAATCTCTATAGCATGGTGACTTAAAACAGTAATTGTGAAGTCACACTGCTTGAGCTCAAAATCCAGTGCTAATTATTTGCTATGTGACCTTGGAAGAGTTATGTAATGTCTCTGTGCCTCAGTTTCCCCATTTGCAAAATGGGGAGCATAGCTGTATTTACAGAACAGGATTGTTGTGGGGATTAATAAAAGGACACATGTGAAACATAGTTTATAGCCATAAGAAGTGCTCAGAAAGCTTTGCCTGTGTCATCATGGTATATGTATTTTCCGGTCAATAGCTGGTCTTATATGTATTTTTTAATATTATTATAGAAATCGATCTAGCAATGCAACAAGTCATTAATTTTAGGAATGTTGTTGCCATATAGTAGTACCCTTAATTATATATTTGGAAGCATTGGTTTAAAAAAAAAAAAGTTGCTTTTTTTATCCATTTACATTAAATACTTATTAATACAAAATTATAGAAAATGATTGAATATCAAGAACAAATAAATAACAAATATGATATCTTCAGGTTATGTTTAAAGGTTAAAGTTTTCCAAAAGTTCCTTTCTTACTGGAGTGTGTTTATTATTTTAAAAGTCACAGACAAAATTGGGGACATAAAGATAGGGAGTTTGGGTTTCCTGAAAGTCAAGGCCACCGTCCAATTAGAGCAGCCAGCTTTGCTATTAATCTCTCGGCCATTATTGAATTACTGCCCCTACAAGAATATTTCTTTACTTTTAAGAATAGTAATAGCTACCAATTTATTAGCAACTACCAAATACCAAACACTATTCTAAGCGCTGTAAAAATTACTTTAAATTCTCTTAACAACACTCTGTAATGGTGAAGAAAACTGAGAAAAAGTCAAATATAAAAATAAAATGTCATTTAGTTTTGATAATTATTAGGGGAACTCCCAACACCCGGTTAGTATGAAAAAAAAAGTAACTGAATGCCCAGTTTAAATTTAATCCAATTTGATCATGTAAACACCTGCTTTAGGGTCTGTTCTCTAGCTGGGGTAAAGGGCTCAGTCTTTCAGAGAACCTCCTCTCTGTCTTTTCTCAAAGATTAGATACCAAAGAAGGAGTGTGTGAGCCACTTGACCTTGCAGTTTTGGAAAGTGGAAGAGTGCCCTGACCTTGTGCTAGTCACTGGGTCTACACTAGTGATTGTCTACTAGATCCTGGGGCAATGCTTCTTGTCCACCTGTTGACTTTTGGGGCTTTCTTTATTCCATCACTAGTACATTTTCAGTCCTTTCTTTGGGCCTGGGCAAAGCTTCTGGAAAAAAAATAATCTGAGCTCCCTTCAGCTCTCCTGACCACACACCCACAGGCTCTCACTTACCCCCATGTCTTGTGATATACCCAGTCTGTACTGTGGAATCAATTGCAGGTACTCAACAATCCCATGGCTTTCTAATCAGCATGCACCCCACACACAAACTAAGAAATTCGGAAAGGTAACCAGTCCTCTCCCTGCCTGATTCAACATTTCACTCTTTTAACTGGATTAGGTTGCCTGTGATGTTACAGATTCCTTTTAGAATCCCAAAGAGAGAATGGGGGGAGAGGTCTCCCATGTTAGATATATCCCCCAATTCATCTAATAAATGTCCTCTCCAAACTCAAAGACAGAAATTAAGACTACATTGCCTTGTTTCATGCTCTGTCTCTTCCTTTTCCTTCCTTCCATAATTTTTCAGGACTGAGATCTTTTTTACCTTTCGCATATCAAATGCTCTTTATATCATAGACCAGCAAACCTCATCGCATTGTTATTAAAAGCAGAAAAGTCATTTTCTTTCCACTTTGGCTGAGTACTCTGACCTAGATCAACTACAGGTTTGGTTAATGTCATAAAAGTGAGGGAGGGGAAGAGAATGCTAAAGGAATACAGCAAATCTTATCTCTCCATACAGCCTTGGCCTCAAGCATATTGTTTTGCTTAGGGATAAAATACCATTCTCTCCCAATTAATGTTGAGAAACTGAAATCAAATGTGATCTAAAAGGTAAAATTAACTTCTAACAGAAAATTGTCACTGCTGGAAGGCACTGAGAGAGCTTGGTTCTTTCCACTGAGGCAGTAAAGAATTCCAGATCATCAAAATTTAGGAAAACCAAGATTTATTAAAAGATGTTTTAAGAGAGAAATGGGCTATGCCAGAGATAGTTGTAGTCCCCCAAATTCTGGAAGTATACCTTATATTGGTCCCTGATGGGTGGTTATAGGGGTAGAGCTAGATGATTGGCATTTGAGGTCAATTGATTGACATTTATCTGATTGACATAACCCTTTGTCTATTGTGCATGCAGTTACCCAGAATTCAGTTTGTTCATTAAATTCATGAACTTCCAGCCATAGTATGGTATTATAATGATGGTATAATGAGGCTACAGTTAATAAATGTCAGTATATGTACTAACTGCACAAGCACTTGTGGCTGGACTAAACTGGTGGTTATTTTTGTGGTTTTTACTTCCTTGTATTCCAGGATGTAATAGTAATTTTTAACCATAAGATAGGTATTTTGAGGAAGTCCAAAGGGAGGGCTCTGAGTTGAGCCTTCATTCCCTCATTACTCATGTCTTTGTATCTGTCTTTCTGTCTATCTATCTATCTATCTATCTATCTATCATTTAACTATGTATCTATCATCTATCTATCTATCTATCTATCTATCTAATCTATCTATCTAGTTATCCTCTTTTACATTTGTGATATACAATATTAATCACAGAAAACCAAGGCACAAAGGAGATAATAACTTGTACAGGTAAAATTTCCACTTATTGTAACTGTATTTGATGCTTCATTTGCCTTCATTAATAAGAAGCTGACATCTTGTCTGAGTGCTTACTTCTCTTGCCTTTTTAGAAGCCTGTATCTCACAGCCTTTGCATAGCACATTTGTCTATAAAACTTGCACAACATTTGTCCTAATGAGCTGGTAAAGCCTCTTTCATAATTTTATATGTAAAATGTGAAATGTAAACTTAAAAGAAATCATTACATATATTATATCTCTATTGTCTCCGAGTTTGTTTGAAAGTACCATGAAATTATGAATAAAATTAAAATTATATCTAATGTTCTAATGTCTAAGGACAAAGATGTATCCCTGGGAATATAGAAAATAACTCTTTAAAATAACTCTTGTAGTCCAAATTCATTCAGTCGACAAATATTTATTGAATACCCATTTTGTCCCAGACATAATTTAGAAACTGGGATTAGTGCTCTGAATAAAACAAATTTCCTCATGGAAGGAGAACTATATAAGCTTCAAAAAGACCCCAACCCACAGGAGAGAGGGAGGGAGATAAATAGTAGACAGATTAACAAATAAATATGTATTTTAAGTTGTAAACGCTATGGGGAAAAATAAATAGGATAACATGGGCATGGTAGAATGTCTATTTTACACACAATGTTCGTGAAGAGTTTCTATAATGTAACATTTAAAAAAAAAAAAGACATGAGGGTGTGGAGGAAAAGGAGTTCTGTAATACAACTGACAAGTACAGTGACAGAAAGTAGCTTCACAGGGTGATCTGATTATAAATTCCTAACTGGGCAGATCATGGTGGGTAGTCACATCCCAGGCCTATAACTTCTTTAATGAAAGGGTTTAAGTCATCCCTATCCATTGTTCTTGTGCACCTTTGAAATGCCAGAGTAATCCTCTTTTTCAGACCCCTGGGAGGCATAACTACCCTTAAAGGAGAAGACAAACTTGTTAACCCTCTTGTAATCCAATTCCCACCTTGCTTTCTCCCACCCTTAAGTAATCTTTCTTATGACCCCTCTTTAATTCCAAATGCATAAAAGAAACCTCAAACTGTCATTCTCCAGAGCATTTGAGATCTTACTTCTCAGCATGTGGTCGATTAGTTTGGTTTGCATTAACTCATAAAATTTTCCACAGATTTGGATGTTTCTTATGTCCATGAAGGAAGCAAAAGATAAGGAATACAGGTTTCTGAGGAAAGTCCATTTTAGGCACAGATAACAAGGACACATCCTCAAGCAGGCAATATCCTGGATGTGTTCAAAGGAGAACATAGGCACCACTGCGGCTGGGACAAGGAACATCAGGGGGAGAATAGTAACAGATGAAGAACAAAGGCCTAAGAAGCAGATAATGAAAAACTTTGGGACTTTGCCTTTCATTCTGTGAAAGTTGCAATGCCACTGGAAGGTTTTGAGAAGAATGTCATCAATTAACTTGAGCTAGGTGTAGACAAGATTGGAAGAGTAGCAGCAAAATCAGAAAAAGCTATTAGAGATCATTATAATAGCCCAGGAGAAAGATGATGCAGGATTAAATTAGGATAGCAAGAGGAGTTTTTTTCTGGTTGATATCTCTAATAAGCCACTCCAAACTTAGAGACATAAGACAATAACCTTTTAATTTAACTCATATATTCTGTGCAGGGTACAGCTGGATGGCTTGCCTCAACTCCATGATGTCTGCAGCCTCAGCAGGAAAGATTCAAAAAGTGAAGAATAATGACTCAGTGGTTGCGGGATAGTACCATCTGAAAACTTGCTTACTCAGGTGTCAGGTGAATGATGGTGACTGTCTGGTAAAACAATGTTTATTCTCCATGGGTCTTGGGCTTACAAACAGCATACTGGTTAGGTTACAAGACTGAGTATCTCAATGAAGATGCATGGTCTTTTCTAATTAACAAAGACTCTCTCTTTGACCAAATTTTAGTCAGGCTTCTCTGAGCCCTCTTCTCAACTAGGCTTCAACCTTGGCCCCTGTCCTGTCTCTAGCCTCCAAAACCCAGTTTTAGTAATGAATCCTGCTAAGTCACTTTCCCCCCACTCCTTGACATTCAAGTCCTTGGATGGACAAGAATCCTGTTAGGCTAGTTTAGCAAAATGCATCCTACCCTCAATATGTCCTCTAGTAATTTTCCATCTATTGATCCTCTCACTCTGCTTATTGGCTAGAAATCTCTAGCAGTCTTTGTTGTGTTCATAGTTGAGTTTAGTCTTTCTCCCCTATTACAGTAGTCTTGAAAAATGTTTTCTCTTATCACTTTAACAACTGTCATAATAAATTTTCTTTTCAAAATTTAGCTTCAAAAGTCCTGTAGTGTCATTTCCACCGAATTCTATGTACAAAAGTGAATTAAAGTACAGAGGATTATGCTCCATTTCTCGATAGAAAAGAAGTAGCATCCATTAAACTAAGAATATGTGAAACAGGAAATACTGCTATGACTATCTTTGGAAAATAAAAATTTCTCCAAGATTGTATAAAAGAGAGTCATAGAAGAAACAGAAGAATCTATCAAAAGGCATTTTTTGTGTGTGCAATTTTTTTTTTTTTACCAAACACATTATAGACATACATTTTTAAGTATAACATTCAGTTTTTTCCTCTTTAGAAAATAATTTTTATTCAACACAGCATAGGTATTAAGATCTCAAGCTCTCAACTCTGTCAAAGACTGAAACTGCTTCTGGATCACTTCGTATCTGTCTGACCTTGGACAAGGTATTCCGTCTCCTCTGAACCTAAATTTCCTACCCGCATATTGGTAATAATAATAATAGTAATGAATAGAGTGTTTTAAAAAATTAAATGTGATAAGGCATGTAAAGTTATATAGAAAATGATTTATGAGTTTTAGCTCTTATCACCCTCTACCCCTTGTTTTTGAAAATTTGGAACACATAGCAATATAAAGTAAATAAAAATTATCAGCAGGAATAGCTCCAAGAACAATGTCTTGTGACTCTATTAATATATTAGCATGATCTGAATGTGAACAAAGTTAATATATTTTATTTTCTTTACAGGTTTCAGAGTCATTTTAGTAATAGCTTTTTGCAATCGATTCGGTGCACGTATTGATTATCTCTCACGCACACCTAAACACACACAAACATATATAATGTAAGAGCCAATAACAGAATAGATTTGCCATAGCCAGGAGAGGCTTTGCCTTGCTTCAAAAGAGTAGTAAAAAACTTATTTAAAGTGAATAGAGATTAAATGTAAACATAGCCTAGACTAAATGAAACACAAAAATGAATTCTTCTCAAGGTGCTATTCATTCAAATAAAGGATTTGAAATTCGATCGAATGCCAGTGCAAAGGCATATAATGCTTGAATGACATTAATTAGTTGAAAATTGAGCCCAGGAGCAAGTGAGGCTCATCCACTGAATATGTACATAAGATTTTCCTATCAAGGAGAACCACAGGAAAATATATGAGCGGCTTCTTCCTCTTATTTACATTCTGGTTTCTATTAACATTTTTTTGAGAAAGAATTTCATGCAAACACAAGCTTTCAAACTTAATAACAAACTGATAATAAAAGTGAGCACTTTCTTTTGTGAACAAATGCTTTTAAAAAGCATCTGAACCATGAAAGTATTTAAGAGATTATAATTTTAACCAGACTGGTCTTAAAATATCAACCTAAAAGGAGGATTTCTAGTATCTCCTTAATTCCAAAGAACTTTATGGTTTCTAGTTTAACACCACTAGCTGAAAAATACAAAATTCACATTTATTAACCTTTTACTAATTCTTTTATTGGTTTTGTGTGTTTTCAACATTTTTTTTTCTGTTTATGTAATTTGAGGTCGTAAAATCTTATTCTGATTTTCATTTTTTCCCCCAAAATGAATATTATAAATCTAACCAGGTGGCCAGTCTAACAGCTTTGACAACATAAGCCTCTTAGGCTTTTTGAAGAACTTCATCTTGGCTACTCAAATTTAAGAATGCATAAGCAGTCTCAATGCTTTTGGATATAATATTTTTTCTTTTAAAAAAAAAATTATTATTGTCATTTTTAATTAAGTTTATTGGGGTAACATTGGTTAATACAATTATATAACTTTCAGGTATGCATTATAATTTGACATCCATATATTCTATTGTGTGTTTACCATCCAAAATCCAGTTTCCTTCAGCTAACATTTATTTGATCTCCTTTACCCATTTCACTCTCCCCCTACCCTCTATAATATTTTTTCTATACTAGCCATTTACTCACTTTGAAAGTTCACAATAAATTATACTGTTATTTCTGCATTCTTACATATATTATGCTCTATCACTTCAGAAATCCATCCTTTTTTGAGCTTCAGAAAGCCTTCACAGACAAGTCAGCAAAAAGCCAGAAATAAATTTCTATAGCAGGAAAACAATACAAAACAAAACTGACAATCCAAAGGTCACGATCTCCAATAATACTTTTTTGACTATTAACTTATCATCTGACCTACTTGCTAGTCACTTATCTTTGCATAGTCACCTTTCTGAAGTTTGTAAAAATGGAAATGACAATATTGTGGTTACTGCTGAAAGGGGTTCGGTAAAAAAAAAAAAGGAACAGGAGCTATAAAATACCTTGGAGGCCATAAAATGCTACATAAATGCTTGATAATAAAACAGTTACAGAGCCCAATGGTTTAATATAAAACTAGTTTCTCTGCTAAACAAAGCACTAGAAGAAGCAAAGATGATCAAATAGGAAAATATTCAAAGTTCCTGGTCATAATTAAAATAATTTGTTTGTTTGAATTGATTTTCTGGGCTGATGGGTAGGTGTCTGTAGAAACTATGAGATCAAATGTATAGAGTAATCCAGTCATCACATAATTCTCTAGTCAAGCAGGCCAGATCAGAAGCTGGAAGGCTTATCATTACAAAGTCCCATGAGCGTGTTCCTCTCTAAATGTGTTTGTGTGTGTATATTTTGTCTAATAGCACTGCTTCATAGCAAACAACTAGAAGTAGAAGAAATGTTTTTTGACATGTTTTTTTACCCACCCTATTTGAATATATTCATTATGCCATTTTCCCTTTGAAATCCTAATTTCAATTACTTAAAACTAATATTATTTCAAGAAATCTCCCAAATTATGATTTTACTTAGGAATTTAATCACTAGATGTTGTCTAACATAATTTATGTAATGTACAGAAATATCTTAATTTTTTTTCAGTTTTTCTTTATTGTCTTTTAGAAAAGAAATAAGAATAGAGAACTGAGCTTGCTACATACATCTCACAGAAGAGCTCTGGTCCTGGTCTCACTACTACTTGCTAACTTACTATTTATCACCTTAAAACAACAACAACAACAACAAAAAAAAACTATAAGCCAGTCCTTTTCAAAGATGGCAAGTAGAAAAATCCTGAACTCACTTCCTCTCAGGAAGTATAAGAAACTGTATAAGAAATAATTCCCTTTGAAAGGGACCTGAAAATTCAATGATCAGAGCCTCAACACAAAAGATAAAAGCATAGCATCCAAATGGGAAGGAGAAGTAGAGACAACAGATCTCACCAGGGGAAAAAATGCAACCCAGCAATGGAGATTGCTCGTACACTGTTGGTGGGAGTGTAAATGGTGCAGCCACCACAGAAAATGATATGGAGATTCCTCAAAAAATTAAGAATAGAACTACTAAATGAGCCAGGTATGTCACTTCTGGATATCTACACCCAAAATACATAATCATTCATTCAAAAAGATATAGGCATCTCTATTTTTATTGCTGTATTATTCACAATAGCCAAGATATGGAAACAACCCAAATGTTCTTTGATTAATAAATGGATAAAGAAGATGTACTATATATACATAATATACATCTGTACCATAGAAAGAGAAGCAAACTTACCATTTCTGACAACATGAATGGGTCTTGAGGGTATTATGCTAAATGAAATAAATCAAATGGAGAAAGACAAATGCCATATGATTTTACTCCTATATGGAATCTAAAAGAAGCAAAACAAACAAATATTTAAAACAAGGTAAAAATAAACTCATAGATACAAAGAACAGATTAGTAGTGATCAGAGGCAGGGGGTTGGGGAGTTCACTGCCTTAGGGAAAAGGATCTGGTGGCTCTCAGCACTTGGGACAGCACTGCACAGTACAGAGAAGGAATACAATCTTAAGACATCACCTTCAGAAAGGAGGGAAAGAAGTGGAGCTTGTATCCAGTACCTTAGCATTCAGGACACTTTCCTAAAGAAACATAGCAGGAGGATCTCAGTCCTTGATATGACTGCAGAATTGAGAGAAGGCAATAATCCTAAATTTTTTCCCTGCTGCCCGCCACACACACACCCAAGAGAGTGAGAGGAGTGAGTGGAGCGGAGTGGGCACATTCATAGAAGAGGTTTGAAAAATCTCCAAAATCACTAGCCAGTCAGGAGAACTATGTGTGTTCTCTTAAGAAGGAGCATGAACTTCTTGAGATAGTTGAAGTTGACCCACTGAGAAATTTTAATAAAAGAATGACACAATTTGTTGTACATTTCAGGTAAATCACAGAAGTAGGGAATAAACCATATTGAAGAAGATGAATCAAAAATTTGAGAACAGCTTAGAGGATACTGGAATAAAAGAATAAAGCAATGAGAATCTGAACTACAGAACTGAACTTTAAAAAGTGAGATTTTAAAACATGTTTAGAAAATAAAATAATTAGAATTTGGTGATATGATTGGAGAATATATGGGAGAATCTAAATTGTGGAGCTGACCTTAGAAGAGTGAGGTTTTGAAAGATGTTTAGAAGAATATATGTTTAGAAGAATACAGAAAAAAATTAAACCTAATCCTTGCCTTTAAGGAATTTACAGTCTAGAAGACAGGCGTTCCTATTAGATTGTTCTTCTAAACACTTCACATTCAAAAGATAAGAATATCTGAGGACCTCGATAACAGAAAACCCAGAAGAGAAAGTTATGCTTTCAAATAATTTTATCTATGTTTATTCTAATTATAAAATATAAAATATGTCAAGATAATTTACTAAATGTGCATGAAAGAATTTGCTTTTTAAGTTGCATCAATGTCAAGCATTTACTCATTGGTTGATTGGATAAGGTGACTTTCAAACTTCTTTTAAGTTCCAATCAAGTAAACTCATAGTCAAGTCCTCTATTGACAAAGCACTCAGCCCATTTCCAAATAGTTAAATTTTTTCCTTCATGTTAAGTAAAAAGTATACATTTTTTCTCTTTCTATTATTTTAAATCAAATAACTCATAATAAATGATGGTTGCTTATATATATATACATATATGTTTGTGTGTGTGTGTGTGTGTGTGTGTGTGTGTGTACAGAATCTTCAATCATTTTATTCGTGAATGCTTATTCCAGCATCCTAGATTAGTGGTTTCCAATGCTGCCTTTAAACAAAAGCGTCTCTTTCCTTTTTGTCCTCTAGCATCTCTTTAAATGAAACCAGTTTAAATTCTCATTTTTAATTTCTCATTAATTTCCAATTCCTCACTGTAAGTGTGTTATGTGGATGAAATTCAAACTCACAGGATTCAAGTGAAATTTTAATAAATCCTCTTTACTAGTCACACTTAAAAAAAATAATCACAAGCTTTAGAAATGTCTGTATAGTCATTTACATATCATTTAATCATTGTTTTCAATTTTCTGGGATTTTCTACCCTTTCCATCCTTCTGTCCTTCTCCTTTCAAGTATTCATGAAGTTTTATTACCTAGAGATAAAGCAATTTAAGCTTTTTTTTTCTTTTTCCAATTTGCTCTTTTCTATATTCACAAGTTTGCCAAATTCTAGAAACATAATGATGCACCATTCAAGCTGAGCATACTTTTGTGGTTCAGCAAAACTAAACATTTGCAATTTCAAGATAGTTGAATTAAGCCATTGGTTTTCATGTGATCAGAGGAGAACAGGCTCAAGTGAAATTTTTACTGGAAAAAAAACAGAATGACAATAAAGATACAATAATTTCACGTATAATTATACATTAGACATATGTTTTCAGAGTGTAAATGTATCCTTTCTTTGGCCAAACATCATTAACAAAAATATAAAATATATTAAGTCAACCCTAGCACTTGCAATAATAAAAACAAACAAACAAAAAAAACAAAATTTAAAAATAAGCATAATTTTCAACTGCCATTGGGGAGATTGTCCATCGGAGCTCTGGTTGTTGGAATATCAGCATCAATATTAGAAGAATACTGTAAACAAAAGCTAAATGTCAAGCCTTAAACCATTTCTTTTTGTGTGTCTTTCTGTTGCAGTTGTAAATTCTGTCACTATAAAAGCAGATGATTTATTGTAATTGTGAGGCCATTTTCATCTGAACAATCAACAGTAATGATGTGTTGTGAATAATACAGTTGAAAATTGATTTGGTGTAAATTCTTAACAAGATATTTTTGCCATGCCCTGGGCTTCAAAGAGATTGAACTATCTATAGCACAGATTATACTGCTTTTCTGAAAATTCTCTTCAAGGGTGGAGACTATTTGAGCATCACCATACTTATGCTTTATAAATTAGCATAAAACACAAACTTGTCCCCCTTTTTATGGGAATTATAGGATTAACATTTTCTAAATGTGACTCTCTTTCATTGTATTATATCAGAGGAAATTGGTCCCTTATAGAGGGGTATCTAGCTGTATATAGCTACAAAATTGAAGTACGTCTCAGACTTTCAAAGGAAGTTTTTGAAAGAGGGACATCTCTAAAAGAGTAGTTTCAAAAAAGTGTAAAGACTGTACTAAGTGTCAGGAAATCTGACTTTTAGTTTCAACTTTATTAGTTGTGTGACATGTGATATGTCAAATCCTTTCTGAATTTCGTTTTTGATCTGATTGAATAGGACTAGCCCGTAGATCTCAAACTTGGCTAGACATTAAAATTACTTGGAAAGCTTTTTAAAAATATAGATGTCCCCAAATCTTCTCCAGACAAGTTAAATCAGAATTTCTGAAGGTGAGGCTGAGGCATTAGTATTTTCTTAAGCTTCCCATGCGATTGCAATATGCATCCAACAATCACTTCCTACTCTAAAATGCTCTGACATTTTATAAAACTTGCCATTTGAGAACCTCAGCATGTGTTTCAAATGAGTTCTGGGGAAAGAATTTCCAATGTGAGGTGTTGGTGTTTGTTCTATCAGTTGCATTCATAATGTAGGCTGACATGAAAAAAAAAAAAAAAAAACATAAAAAAAATGAACAGGGAAGGTAGGCAGGCCATGCAAACGAGAGCTCAATTACAGAAGAGCTGTCTCCAGGAGACCAAAGTCATGCTCTTTAACATTCTAAGTGATTGGTTTGTGCAGTGAACCAAATCTGAGCAGTTCCAATGTTTGAAAATGTAATGACTTAAATAGAAATACTAATACACCCTTCAAGGTCATGAAACAGTTCCTTGGCCTTAGGAAACATGTAACTTCTGTGAGCTTATGTAGGTCAATTCAACAGATCCTTGATAACCTTAAGATGCATCTTACTCTTTCCCCTGCATAAAAATATGTTAATACCAGCTTTGGAATCATATTGATTCATTTTTTTTTAAATCTGCCTTTTTAAAATTTCCTTTTTATTTGTAGAATTACCAAGATGTTGTTCAAAATTACCATATTTTCTAACTCTGAATAAAATTAAACAACAGAACTGAAGTACAAAAAGGTCATCAAAACAGGGGACTATAAAAGAAATCTGAGAATAGCTATGCATTGCTAATAATAGCCTAAAATTTAATTTAAAGTGAGTCCTGAAAATGTGTCATGGTTAAGAATTGAGTTTCAATCTTCAAGCCACATGTTTCAAGAATTTACTGTACAAGCTATCTCTAACCAAATTAGTGGGAGGTGGAAAGAGAGGGGTACAACCCCTAAGAATTTGCACATTTAGAGTTCTTTTATCTTTACACTTAGAAAGGTAGGCTATTGAATATTGTATATATAATGTGGTACAAGAAATGTGGTTAATACTACAGCTAACACACAAAGTCTACATTATGGCTACACCCACCATTTCAAAACCATTACCCCTCCCCCTTTATTTCCCTTCAGATTTTATTTATTTATTTATTTATTTATTTATTTATTAACATTTTATTTTTTAATTTTTCCCCCTTTCCTCTGGTAACCGCTAGTCCATGGTCCATGTCCATGAGTCTGTTTGTTTGTCCCGTTCTTTCAACACCCCCTTTTTAAAAATAAATATTCTGTAGACCCCTTAACTTCCAAGTGACATACTCTAACTTCAACTATAATTTGTAAATAAGTGATAAAAATACATTTATAATAATGGAATAAATATTTTAATGTGTATTCATAACTATACTATATTCTTACTTTTTCTTACATGTTACTTAATTATCAGTAAGCTGGGATCACAGGAGAGTGCGATGAGAAATCATTCCATACAAGAAAGTCAGGAAAAGTAGAAGAGCAAAGTTAGAGATGGACTCTGAACGAATAACAGATGAGTCTTAACTGTATAAGATAACAGAGAAATGGAAAATAACTTAATTGAAATAGAGATGACATGCCAAGGTAAATTACAGTTTATTAATGTTGAGAAAAATGTGGAAGTATGATATTCTTGTGAATAGCTAAGCTATTTATATGTATATAATTCACTATATTATGGCGTGAGGTAGTGTACCAAAGCACCACTGGATACATTCAGTATCTGAACTGAAAATTTCTTTCTCTGAATTCAGAAATTCTTGGAGACAATGTTCTTCCTTAAGCAAATGGTAATTGAAGATGTACCAGAAATATAATAAAAGAGGCTGTACAGAAATTGAGGTAATCCTCTGAGGACAATTTCAGATTGAAAATGATCTTATAAATAATCTAAATACATGCAATATATAATTCTCATGATGGATGTCTTAATCTTGTGTTAAAAAACATTTTTAAATATAAGTAGTTTTAAAATAACTTTCATTAGTGTGGCTATGTTAATTTCATAATATTCGGTTCTAAGATATTTTAAAACACCTTATGCCCCATATATGACATTTTAGCAAATCATTTTGCTGCTTTTGATGAAACTGTGCTACTAATTTGGAATTTTTTTGAATTCATGTGATATTAACTTATTTTCAAAGATATGAGTATAAAAGTCTAAGATGGAGCCAAATCCTTTAATATTTAGACTGATTAAATTGTGCTTTGGTCTAAAATTTGTGTTTTAGCTCATTTAACTTTTTTTGCATTTCTTGGCTAATGTCTTCACAACCATTTCAAATGGATTAATCACCAAATGTGGTATTATATAGTTTATTCAGAACCTAAAATCTAATCAATATGTTTTATTTATTAATAAAATAAGAATAATCTATACCTAATTAATATCTTTAATATCTAATAGGTTACAAAGTCACTTTGAAAATTCTTAGTAACAAGTTCATTTTTAAATAATGTAAGTTTTTTGATGAATCCCATTATTATGTATTTCATTGTAATGAAATTGGCTTGGTTCTGTTGTAACTTAAGGTGAACCAGTATGCATATGTAAAAATATGTCACATGTATTCACAACATCTCAATCTTAATGTTCATTTTTTTGTTGGTAGAATTTTTGAAATTAAACAGGATTAAACAGTGAACAGAATCTGTTTTCAACTATATTTTTGGAGATCTACCACATTTTTGTGTCTAGGATAACATGTTCAAACTTTTATTACAGTATATTCCATATGAAATAATCAGTCACTAAAAGATTTATTATGAATTTTGTTATTAACACTGTTAAAAACATTCATTGATTTGTGGAGCTTTCTAAAAAATTCTTGGGGACCACTTGTAGTTCATGAATAAGAAAACGAATTTCTACAACACCTAGTGCAATTTTTTAAGTTAGCTATAAGCCAACATTGCCAACAACCCAGAGCCGGCATCCTCATCTGTAGCAGAAGCAATGACCCCCAAACAGGAAATATCCTTTTCCATGAAATTGTATTTAAAAGTTTCAAATATGGACAACTTCTTCATATTTATTATCATTCATTTTAAAATAACATTTTCTCTATGACTTTTTTATTCCATGTGAACCTTTCAAATTCAAGCAATAAAGCCTTGTTATCCAAAGGAAATTTCATCCACTTATAATGAAAATTCATTTTGACTAAAGTTCATTTCACAGTTAATTTTTGACATTTTTTTGCTAGCTCATTGTTCATTCTTCAAACAATATCTTTGCTAAATGGAAGATAAAAATTATTTCACTTGGATTTCTTTGGTCAGCATACCAAAACATCTTGTATAAATTATTTTTAATAGTTTTATAATTATTATAAAATTATTTTCTCAATATTGTTAAGGTTACCCTTTGTGATCATGGATGCACATGGATGAAGAAAGCAGAAACTTATACTTTTATTAGAATAATTTTTTAATAATTTCAGAGACAATTTTAGAGTTTTCAAACTTTTTATTTGAAATTTGGAAATATGATATATGCCTGCTAACTTTGGTAACATCTTTCTTTGTAAATGTTTACTTATGTTTGATAGGCTGATTACTTCATTAAAAAATAACGTGTGTACATTGGTAAGTATTTAATTGCAGGCCAATCTACAGTATTTAATTTCAAATAATCACCTGATATTTAATATTTTTAAATAAATTAAATAAATACAAATGTATACATGTAGAATTGCTGTAAATGCAACAGTCGTATGCCAGTGAATATAGGTGTAATGTATTGCTCTAAATATTGAAGCACATCTAGCTCCTGCTGCTATCATTAAATTCCTGCATCACCCCCAATTATTGTAATGATAAAAACTGTCCACAAATTTTTCAAAAAACTTTAGAGTATAGTATTTTTCTTATTGAAATCCAATGCCCTACATCTTGCTAATTAAAATGAAACTCTCTATAGAAAACTTATTTCAAGCATAACTCTAAGTAAATACTACCTCATATGTCCAGGTTACTCCTCTGATATTCAGAATTTGAAAGGAAATAAAAAATCCTCAAATCAGAATTTCAAATCCCCTTTCTTTTCTTTTTTTACTTAAAAAAAATTATTTTTTAATTACAGTTGACATACAATATTATATTATTAGTTTCAGGTGAGACAAATTGGATGGATGTAGAGAGTATTATGCTATGTGAAATAAGTCAGATAAATACCATATGATTTCACGTATATGTGGAATCTAAAAAACAAAATAAAGAAACAAATGAAATGGAAACAAACTTATAAATACAGAAAACAAATTGATGGTTACCAGATGGGAAGGTTTGGGGGGTATAAGTAAAAAAGGGAAAAGGGATTAAGAAGTACAAATTAGCAGTTATAAAAATAGTCATAGGGGTGTAAAATATAGCATAGGGAATATAGCCAATAATATTATAATAACTATGCATACTGACCCTTTCGTTTTTACTTCTTTTGTTACCCCTCTCATGTCTCCCCTTCTGTATCTAGTCAAGTTACATTTTATGACCCATCAAAAACTCTCAATTCTGTTGTGACACTCTTTAGTTAAATCACAACTCTGGTGAAAGCCAGCTGTCCACCAAAAAAGCTCACAACCCAGCAGAATGGTCTCAGTTTGAACGTTAGCTTATGAATCTGAAGGAAGAAACTGAGGCTTTTTGGTAGCTCTTCTAAATTTTCCCAAGTCTCTTTCCTCTTATTTTCCTAGACCATTGCCTTCTTTTCTTCCAGTAAGTATGTAATCTTGCACCTCAGTCCTCACTTTTGTCTAATTGTTTTGCTTCTGGTTTCACTGAGACAACAGAAGCAATCAGAAAAGTCCACATTCCTGCCACAATGAATCTCTCCCCTCCCCCTCCTGTTTAGAGGTGTGCCCTCCCTGCTTTGCTGTCTACTAATCCCCAGAGCTGTCAGGGGTCTTCCAACTAATCTCACTAATCTAACTAGTCAATGACTTTGTTTCTTATATTGTTTCTGTATTGTTTATCATCAATTTTTACCTCTAGGTAGGATCATTTTTATTAGCATTCTAACATTTCTTTATTCTAACATGAAATCATATCTTTAAACTAAAACAAAACAAAACTCCACCTCCCCTCTAATCTGGGTCCCATTTCTCTGTTACAATTTATCAGAAATTTTTTGAATCATTTTTTTAAGTTAATTCTGTCTTCTTTTGTCCCATGCTTCCTTTCTTTGTCTTCAAGCAGTCATTTGTCAACCTGCCACCAAAGCTGCTCTTATTAAACTCAGCAAAAATTTCTATACTGTCAAATTCAAAGCCCATTTCTTATTTCTCAGTTTACTTGACCCATTAGCAACTATCAATAGTGTTGATTAGTCTCACTTGAAACTCTCCATGTCCACTTTGCTTCTCTCTGGGTCATCTCCATCTCTAATTGAACTCTCATTCTTAGCGTCTCATACAAACTCCAAATATTGGATACCTCAGGCTCAATCTTGGTCCTTCACTCCCTAAACAGTCTCATGTATTCCCATGGCTTTATACCATGGCGTTATACCATTGGTCCTTCATAATGCTGCTTATTCCTACATTTAGGAATCCTGCTTAGATGTTACTCCTGAACTCTATCTAATTTTCTCTCTGACATCTCAACTTGGATGTTGAATAAGGAAATTTATCATGTGCAAAACAGAATTCTTAATTTTCCTTACCCAAATAGCTACTTCTCAAGTTTTCTCTGTTTTAGCAATGAGAACACCATTCTTTCAGTTGTTATAGCCAAGATGTAGAGACATTCTTGTCTTCTCTATTTCTTTCACACCTCATATCCATTCTATTAGAAAAAGCTTTTGGCTCTAATCTCAAACATATATTCAAACTAAATTATTTTTTACGACTTCTAAACATTTCATATATTTCATAAAACTCAAAAATTCTGCACCCACATAGCTTTACCTACATAAGAAAGCACTTTAAAATTTAGTGGCTTAAAACAATAGCTATTTATTATAGCTTAAAATTCTATGGTCAGCTGGAAAGTTCTGCTGATCTGAGCTGGGCTCACTAACATTTCTGGAGTCTCAACTAGGACTAACCACCTGGTAGACCAACCTCTGGGCCATATTGTTTCTCATCTTTCAGTAAGCGAGCCTAGACACGTCATGGTAGCCAGTAAGGTTCCAACAGAGCAGAATCATGCTAGATCTATTTAGCTCTAGGCACAGAAATCAGAAATCATACGATGTAACTATTGATCAAAACAAGTCATAAAGTCCATCTAGATTCATTGTGAGGAAGAACTACAAAGTAACCCTACAAAGGCATGTGAATACATGGAGGGAATAATTACATTTTGGCATTCAATCTATTACTCTATATAACTGAGAAAAAGATCCAGAAATCCAACTCTTGACAACAAAGGCCTTTTGTAACCTAGTAACTTGCCACCTTTCCAACCTCAACCTCTTATCTCTCTTTTTCTTCCTCATTGCATTTCAGTTATACTGAACAATCTTCCATCTTAAGGTCTCTTTGTTTGTGGTCTTCCTCTCAGCCTTAAATGCTCTTCTGAACCTGCTTGGCTCCTTACCTCTCAGTAGTTTTGTCTCTGCTCCAATCACAGAGCCCTACCCCTTAGTCAACTATTCAAAATGTCACCCACAATCCCTCTTCCCTCTATATGTGCTTTATCATTCTCGATAGCACCTATTATTCATTTAGCTTTAGCTCATTGTCTTCATTAAAGGAATGTCAGCATCATGTAAGCAGGGACTTTGTATGTTTTATATATACCTCATCCCCAGAAACTAGACCAACACTGTCCAATAAAAATGTAATGAAAGGCACATGTGTCATTTCAAATTTTCTACTACCCACATTAAAAAAGTAAAAAGAGGTAGATGAAATTGATTCTAATAATATTTTTAACTTGACCCAATATATCTTGGGTCAAATTATATTGTCCTTGAAATCTGATATATATTTTACCTTTATATACATCTTAAATTAGATAAACACTCACTAGCCACATGTGATTAGTGGCTACCATTTTGGACAGCCCAATCAGAGTTCCAGTAACACACAGGTCTCAGTCCTTACCACTGAGGAAGAAAATGAATTTCCACTGAGTGACAATTATGAGAAGTATTTATTTATTAAAGGCACATTTTGAGGTAGAAGACAGGTCAAGCTGAAAGCGGGCTGATCACGTGAAAATGAGGATAAGTATTCTGGTGAGGGCGAGGAGCATGGGTTACAGCAAAAGAAGATAGCTGTAACAACTCAGAAGCAGAAAGGTCTGAATTATATTTCGGCCATGATGGGTGGTTACAAAGGTGTTCCTAAGTGATTGGCATGTGAAGTCATTTTGATTGACACTTGGCTGCTATATAACTCTTTGCCTAGTGTGCATGTGCTTACCCAGAATTCAGTCTGTTGTAATTAACATTTATGAACTTCCAGGCATAAACATGGTATTATAATGATGATAAAATGAGGCTGAGGTTGTGGACAGGTTAGCATAATACCTTGTGCACAGGCTTCTGTGGCCAGATTAAGCCAGATATAGATTATGGCCTTTCTGTCCTTTGTCTCCAGGGATGCAGGATGGATTGTCTAACTTCTAATAGGGTGTTCTTTGGATGGTCTCTAGGCTGGATCTCTATTCCTTTGTTCCCCTGTTGCTCAAGTCTGACTAGCTACCTAACATTCAGAGCACTTACTTTCCCTCATAGCACTTGCCATGATTGGAAACACAAAATTATTTGAGTAATTATACTTGAAACACAGGACCATGCTGCATCCTTGGAATATAGTATAGTTACTGACACAAAGCAGATGCTCAAAAATACTGAATAATGAGTATAATACATGAATAAGTATGGTTGTTGAATACATGAAATGGAAAAATTTAGAACTAGAAAATACAGTTAATTTCTAGATACTGCTGTTAATTAGCACTTCTAATGAGAACACTGGAAAATTCTGTAAACCTAAGTAAATGAATAAATGAACAGTTTGTGTGTCTATACGCCTATGTGTGCATAGGCATATATACATACATACTCACTGGTAATTATGTTTAGCTTATTGGACTGCAAATTTGTACTTGAAAAGTTTACTAACTTTGAGTAAGTATAGTATAAGTGGGGAAAACACCATAGGGCAGGGTGCAGAGCATCATCAGAAAGGCTGAGCAGATGGTCAGGGAATCTGGCCAGGCCTCATTGTTATGCGATCGTGTAACCTTCAGACACTCTGGACCTTAATTTATTCTTTGTAAAATGACTTAACTGAGTTTGATCTCTATAAGACTCGATTTTATCAATTCTAAAATGGACCTTTTCCCCATAGTTTAACTACTTTGAAATCGGGATGCATCTTAGAGTCAATGGCATTTTACATCCTTGTCAAGTGTGGTTGTGACAAAGACAAAATAAAAATCTTCCCTTGATACCTTTTGGGAGGAACAAGAAAGCACTAATACCAAAATATTTTCGATTTGTTTAAATATAGGGACCTTGAGCCACAAAATTCGGTGATTCTAAGTTATTTCTTTTATTACTTATTTCTTAAGATTTTAAATTTCAAAAAAATAAACACTGATAGAATAGTGTTTTTTGTGTGAATCGTTTGTTTACTTGGTCTCTGTTAATCATTTTGTAGACTAAAATCCCCAGGGCGTTTAGGTTCATAACTGACATAGAAATCTTCACATTATGTTTTCATATATGGCTAACTGAAATGTCATTCAACATACTTATTCACCTGAAGATTCTTTTCCAGTTGAGGAAGGAATCCTCAACCTAGAATTCTTCAAATAAGAAGCTTCAATTCCCTACTCAGCATGAACAGAATACATACTGTGAAAACCTAGAAATAAATGGTTTGCCACTTTTCATATCCTTTTATAACACGGTGGAGTTTTCTTTTTTATGAATCCAACACCATGTATTTACTCAAACCATTATGATATATCTTGATAAATAAACACTATATTTATTATATTTAAGCACCTCAGAAGTATTTGGAGGTCTTCCACGGCTCTATCATTTCCTTTTAAATTATTTTGTGTTTTGACATTCTACGTGTTGTCATTTTCAGTTAATTATCCCAGGAAATTCTCTAGAAAGAAAAAAAGGTAGACGTACACATTCACTTAGACACAGAATTTTATACATAGAGTGAACACCTGGACACATCTATATATCCACCTCCAACAAGCACAGAGACTTTCTTCATTAGGTTTTTTTTATTACTATGTCTTTAATAGTTAATGTTTTTCTATTAGCTATGTCGAATTGTCCTTCTTGGGTTAAAAATAGCACAATTTTTAATCTCCCTCTTCATTCCTGGCTTCAGTTTGTTTTTAAACATATTGATTTAATGACAAATCTTCACTTAAAATTGAGTTTTGCTAATTTTTGTTATGCAGCTACTATTCTTTAAGCAGAGGTGTTTGCACTTAACGGCAACCGAAGGCAGCATGAGCTGTCTAGACGGTGCATTAGGGAGAACAGCTGATGGATTACAAATCTCCGCATTTCACCAACAGAAATGAATTTGAATCCATCAATTTTATTCCCTTATGCCAAATTTAGGAAGTTCAGTTTATGCAGATCTGTCAAAATATTACATTAAACACCTAGATGAACGAGTTAAATTAATTTAATTTTGCAGTTTGCCTTGATTGGGTTAGGCTAGTTCTATGCACAAAGCAAAAACTCCCAGGGAAATTGAGTCTAGTCAGGGAAGAGATCATTGCAGCAGCAGCTGTGCTCAGCTGAATGGTCAAAGTGTTAGAAATCAGTGACAAGGGAAGGGAGGTGCCTAGACTTTCCTTGTGACACCCATGTCTGTCTTTTACTTAACACCTGTCTGATGTCCCCAAAAGAAAGAAACTAACCACAGCAGTGAATAAAATTAAGATGAAAAAAGGCCACTGTGCTTGCAATGCAGAGCAGATCAGTCAGGGCGACCAAAATGAAAGAGAAAAGGGAACAATAATCCTGCTGTGTGGTTATATAGCACCTTTCATCGAAACAATGTGAGAATTCTCTATTTTTGCAGGCCAGCTCCCTAGAGGGCTTTGAAAGCAATTCAGCAGGGAAATAAAAGGATTGCAGAACAGATTTTAGGCTTGAATGATAAAATGGACATTCTGCAAGACAGATTTTACTGAATTGATAAATGGATGATTGAGGCTGTCACATATAAATAAATTGAGAAGGAGTAAAATCAAAAAGAAAGCAGAAAATTTTGAAAGGACGTAAAAATACAAAGAAAACCCAATGACCTTAAAAGAAGGTCAGAGAACCAGCCTCTATATTCAGAAACAGTCAAGAGGATTCAAACCCGGAAACTTACAGAGCTCCTAGCAGGTATAATCAGTACTAAAACATGAGATTCATACATTTTTCTAAACAGTATAGTGACAACTAACATTGCACAGTTGGCAAGGGTTGTGTTATCAAATCATGGAATAAGTAGTAAGTTGATTTAAGCAATTGGTAACCTCAAATCTAGTCTCCCCACCTCCCTTTCTTTTATGGGAGGATGAGCCAATGGAAGAATCACTACAGAGTGGCTCATCTTGTGGAGTCTGGGCTTCTGCTGGAGTTTATCCCAGGTGTCTCTTACAGGTGACACTAGGTCCTACAGGATATGCCTCATGTGGGCTATATATCTTTCCCTAAGGAGTAATGGACAGATGCCTTCTTGGCCGGCTCTGTTTACAACCTAGACCCTGAAGGAGGCTGGAGATTTGGCTATGCCAAAAGAACCTAGAAGTGTTCTCTCTCCTCCTGCTTTTGAAAAACGTCAATCTAACTTATTCTTCAGCCACCAGAGACATTGGTAGGTCTTGCTCGAGGCATTATTGTCCCAAGGAAAGTTGGGGAGGAAGAGGAGTTGGATGATATTAGGTTCGATGTTCAATGCGCTGCTTATCCTGGGCACGGAGAGGTGTTTATTCCATGTGCCTCCCTATGACCCCAGGTCTTGGGCTCCCTTCTTCTTGCAAGAGGTGGTTACTTTCCTTCCTGTGCCCAAGGTGACTCTGGAGAGGTCTTTTTGCCATGGGGAACATCTTTCCCAGGAAACATACCATATGCCCTTTCTCCACTGATGAATATACCAATGAGAAGGAAGTGCAATAATGTCAGGAAGTAAATACAAAATAAATGTTCAGTACCGTCATAACATCAGTTTCTACCATTCCTCTGCAAACTAAAAGATCAATGAATCGAAAGTGCCACCTTATATTCTCAGACATTAACAGAAAGATTATGCTTTTTATTCTTAAGGTTGAGTCTTATTTTCACATTGAGAGAAGAACCACAAGCAAATTTCTAAAACAGATTTCCATTTGGTACTATCTGATACAAAGTAATGATTTATTGGTGCTAGTGATATCTTATATTTTCCTTATGAATTGTGTTCGATGAGCATTATCTGGAACTGAATTTCTCTCTGTGATAGGAAGGTAGTACTTTGTGAAATAAATGTATATCCATGTGTGTACATACATGTGTACATACGTATATTGATGTACATGTGGATATATATAGACACACAGGTTTTCATTCTGCAATATACTGTTACTCAAGAATAATGAAATAATGATATTGTAGTGAGTCATCTACAATAAACTTTTAGGGTTGGTTACAATAAAAATATGTAGCTTAAGTGAAAGAATGTATTTAAGAAAATATTTAGAAAAAAAATATTGTGGGAAAATGCTGGCATAGCTCAAAACAGACATAGTTCAAATCTTAATTCGACCAGTGATCTTGGCTATCGTTTTAGCTTCCTGAGCTCTGTGTTTATTTATTTCTGAAATGAAAATATCAATACCAACATGTCTAGGTTAATGTAAAGATGAAAAATAACGTAAATATAGTGCTTTCACAGAGCACGCATTCAATAACCTGTAGCTGCTATTATTACCAAGGAGCAGCACAATGTAGACTGAAGAGTAGGGGATTTCAAAAGAAAGACACGGATTGGATGTCCAGTTTGGTATTTACTAGGTGGAAAACTCTGGGAAAAATACTTAACAAATATGACCCTCTGTTGCCTCATGTGTCAAATGGGCGTAATAATAATTTCATAGAATGATTGCAAGTAATACACAAGGTTAAATAAAGTGTTTACTTGGAAAATAGTAGCTACTTAAAGAATGTTAACTACCTTGGTCCCCTGCCATACAACCAAACAGATCTACTTTTGCCTAGGTTTGTTTTTCAACAATAAAAAATGAAAAGCATTGCTAATCAGATATCCAGAGAGCCTTTCTATAATTATTCCTAAAAGACCGATGGTATGCTATCAGAATGTTCAATTATATGGAAAGTAGATTTTGTGAGTAGTAGCTTCCAGATTACTCAGGAAATTCTCATTACTTATAAATTATTCTTTTCTCCTTCTGCCTGCTTATTTATTTACCTTCTTCCAACACTGACAAAACATCTGCTTTGTTTAAAGTATGAGCTGGACACTGAAGAAGGGAATGGAAAAACCACTCCACCTGCAAATAACATGTGATTCTCTTAAGGTAAGCCATTTTACTAACATCTTCCCTTCCCTGCTTCATAAAGCCTACTAGTTAGTGACTTCTCTACCGAAATTTCCTCCTTACTCCTCCTTCATTCATTTATTGCATTTCCTTTGTCCTGGCCTGATATTGTGCTAAGCCAAGCACTGATGTCAAAAGGGAGAGGGGCAGTGTAGACAGATTCACATCCAAAGATCCTTGCAGCCTCTCTCTTGAGAATCTCCCAACAGCCTGGCCAGGGCAGAACAAATTTCACTAGCAGCTGCAGCAGTAGTTCCCGGCCCTGTGAGAATGTGACATTGCACTCTTTCATTCAGAATGCTTCTCTGCTCTCTGCTTCCCTTAGATTTTAGTTTGCCTGCCTCTGGGACTCAGATGCTTTTATAGAATTGATGCAAGCCCCTGGGAAATTTATTTGTCCTCTGATATCATCCATGCTAATGCTCCCCTCCATGAGCTCAGATAATCAAGAGTTGACTATACATAGAACAGTGGGGGATTACAAAAGCACTTATCATCTAATGAGAGAGAGTAGAAAAATACTGAAGGAATTTTAAGAAGAGATAGAACAGAAAGAAAGCCACAATATTCATAAATCAACTTATAATGCTCCAGCAAAACACAAGAATTAAAGGGGATATGTTATTGAATAATGAATAAATGTCACTAAGACTAGGGCAGTGTTCCAGTGCCACTAGGTGACAGCAAGCCAGAATATTATGAAAGTGGGTCAGGATATAGGAGAGAGGTTCTAGGGCATTTGGGGAAAGGAAGTCAGGTAACCATCATTCTAAATGATTCTAATCCTTCTGAAATTAGTCCCTTACTTAAAAAGATGGTTTTAGACTATAATTCATCTTGAGTCCACATGAAAATCAAGGTAGGAGGCAGGTCAGTTATCAATATTAGCAGTAGTCCCACCATCATGTATTTTGGGCAGTACATCTAGGGAATTAATGGATAGTGCCAGTGCACAGCATTAGGACACAGATTCACATCATGTTGGTAACATGGGTCCCTCAGAATGCCAGATTTGCCCCCAGTGTTCTTGGTAGTTAAACCTCATCAGTATTCCTTAGTAAAGGAGTGGAAGAAATCACAGGCACATCTATATCATAAAAGAGAAGAGATTTAGTAAGTTCTAATTTTCCATTTTGTATATGCTATTTTTTGTGTGTAATAGGATAATACACTGAAATATTTCATTGTACATTAAAATAATGGTGTCTACTACAGCATTATATAACTGCAGAATTAGTATGTTATCCAAATTCCAGGTGAGTTTTTGTGATATGTGACTTCATAAATACTATTTTCACCTTCTCCACCCATAAACACTAACCAGTTCACAATCACTGGGAACACTGTAAAGCACACCTTCCTAACACCTTTGAATATTGTCAAAAAAAGCATATTTATGCTTATTTTCATAAAGCAATTCACCAAGACTTAATGAGAGTAAACTTAATGCCTGACAAGCAGCAATAACCTAATTACCAGAGTTAACAGAGAGGTAATGAAGGCCTTTATGAGGTAGTGAACAATTTGCTCCTCAGACATTGATGGTTCAGTGGTAGAATTCTTGCCTGCCATTTTCAAAAAAATCAATGTGTCACCAACAACTGTGAAAAATCTGGTGATTCACTAAACAGAAAAAATATTTGGATAAAGCTGGAAAAAAAAATCCAGCTGTTCTTAGATGAGGCACTCCATCTTCAAAAGGAGACACAAAAATTATTAGGATTCTCTGGACATACAAAAGTACATTTCTGAAAGTTCTATCAGAGTCCTAATATCAGAACACAGAAAAGAAAATTAATTTCTAGAATAAATTAATTCCACAGTCATATCTCTTCCAAGGTGGTTTAGGAAAAATATTTCATGTTTCAACCTCACTAGGTAAAAGGTAGCATCAGTGTAAGAAGAGTAGGGGGATCTATCTGGATTATCAAAGGGAGTTCAATATCTTTTTATATACACAGGAAGATGTTCTCCTTAAGTAAGAGAGTCAATAGAAAATTTCTCTGTGTCCCCATCCCTGAATAAATTTGAAGTGGTGGGAAGATTCAGCGGCTTCAACACAAAGCAAAATGTGTTTAAGTAACATAGTCTACCACATAATAACTGGTCTGAGACTACGATGGCAGAGTAGGTGGAGGAAATTACAGAGGATCTGGCAAATACAGAATGAGAGAGAGAGAAAGCAAAGAGATATGCCATTATGTACTTATAAACTTGCTACAAAAAGACTATACTCCCTTAGCAAACTTTGCCCCCAGAGACCAGACAGTGCTGTGATGAGAAGGAAGTTTGTATTTGTTATCTTGATCCTACTGCTGCTGATCCCCGCCCCACCCCCCATTGTGGTCTCAATTTCATATTCATCAAAGACTAATGGTGACCTCCACAGCTGATTGGCCATCTATAAGAATGTGTCCACTGAAAGAAGGCTGAGAATAAACACTTGAGCAACTGCTTTGGTGGGAAGAGCGTAAATCACTACAATGTTGTAAAGCTGAGGAGTGTAAAATGCATTAGCACATATACTTCAACAGCCTCAAGAGCTAAAAGATAAACCATACTAGGCCTGGAGGTAAAACACTGGGTGTTCTCAAAGCACGGAATGTACCCAGAAGATTGTTTTCTTGGGATTTTTTTTGTTTTTTTCTTTTACTAAATCCAGATTTCTTTTTAGTATTCTAAAGGATACTGGTATAGAGTTGATGGTAATTAATAGCAATTTTTGTGTTTATACTATTTTAAATGTGTCATAACTTTTAAAATTAAACTTTGATTTTGAGATAACTGTTGAGTCACAGACAGCTGTAAGAAATGATGTAGAGAGATTTGTGCACCCTGCACCCAGTGTTCCCTCAATGGTAACATCTTGCAAAACTGCAGTAAAGTATCAAAACCAAGACACTGATGTTGATACAGCAAATATACAGAACATTTCCACAACCAAAAGGATCCTTCAACCCTTTATAACCACATCCATCACACTTTCTCCTCTCTTGTCCATTGTCCTGGATGACCATTCATTTCATCTCTATTTTCATAATTTCATTTTTTCAAGAATATTATATAATAGAATTATACAGCTTGTATCTTTTGAGATTGGCTTTTTTCACTCAGCATAATTGTCTAGAAATTTATTCAGTTCATTGCATGCATCAATATTTGTTATTTTTTATAGTTTATGGTATTCCATGGAATGGACATACTTCAGTTGATTTAATTCTTTAATCATTCAATCATTAAAAGACATCTGGATTGTTTCCAATTTTTACCACTTTGAATAATGCTTCTATGAACATCTGTGTATAGGTTTCTGTGAGAACATACACTTTTCTTTTTCTGGAATAAATGCCCAAGAGTGACTATGCTAAGTAATGTGAAATTGCATATTAAGTTTCATAAGAAAATGCCAAACTGTTTTCCAGACTAGCTTTATCATTTACATTCCCACCAACAATAAACAAGCGATCCAGTTTTCTTATATTTTTATCAGTATTTTTTTAGTCATTCTGATAGATGTATAGTAATATTTCATTATGGTTTTAATTTGCTTTCTCTAACGACTAATGATCTTGAACCCCTTTTCATGTGTTATTTGCCATCTGTATATTCCCTTTGATGAAATACCTATTCATGCCTTTTGCCCATTTTCTAATTGGATTATTTCTTTACTACTGAGTGTTGAGGATTCTTTAAATATTCTAGATACTACTCCTTTGTCCAATAGTTTGCAAATATTTTCTTTTAGTGTTTGTATTTCCATCCATTTAATAGGGTATTTCAGAGCAAACATTTATAATTTGGTAATGTACAATTTACCATTTTTTTTATATAATGCATCATGCTTTTGGTATCAAGTTTAAGAATTCCTTATTTAGCCCTATGTCCCAAAGATTTCCTATCCTTTCACTTTCAACTTACTTACATTGTTATATTTGAAGTGAGTGTTTTGTACATAACATATAGCAGGATTTTTTATTCCACTCTGTTAACCTGTCTTTCATATATGTAGATTATTCACGTTTAAGGTAATTATTGATAGGTTAAGCTTAAGTCTGGTATCTTGTCATTTGTTTTATATCTATATATCTATATATATCTATATATATAGATATATATATAGAGATATATAGATATGTTGGCTCTGTTTCTCACTCCTCTGTACTCTTTTTTTACTTTCGCATGGGTTATTTTGACATTTCTTTAGGATTTTATCTTGATATTTATAGTATCATTGTTTTGAATTTTTTTAGTGATCATTTTAAGTATTAAGTAGTAAGTTATATGTACATAACATCATAAGTCTACTGTAATTGATATTTTAGCAAATTCAGTAAAATATGGAAATATTATCTCAAGTCCTTTTAAACTTTGTCTTTTTAAATATAATCTTGTAAAGTATCTCCTCCATATATATTGAGCAGCTCAGTAGTTGGTGTTAAAAATTTTGCTTAAACCATCAGATATGGTTTAGGAAGAATGAGAAATAAAGTAGCTATTATTTTACCTTTATTTTTACCCACCTCAATGTTCTTTCCTTTCTGAAGCTTAAAGTCTTCTTTCATTACAATTTTCTTTCTGTTGAGAGAAATTATTAGCCATTATCTAATGGAAAGTTTGTTAGCAAAAAATTCTCTTAGCTTTCCTTCATTTGAAAATGTCTTGATTTCCTTTTAATTCCTGAAAGATATCTCAATGGATACAGAACTCACAATTGACACTTCTTCTCTTTCAGTATTTGAAAAATATTGTATCACTTCCTTCTGGCCTCATAATTCAAAAGAGAAATTTGCTGTTATTTTAATTGGTATTTCCCTACAAGCAAGACATGATTCTCTAGGACTACTTTCAAGGTTATTATTATTATTTTGTATTAGTTTTCAGAAGTTTAACTATGATGTGTCAGTGTGAATTTGGGAGGTTTACCTTATTTGACATTTACTAAGCTTCTTAAATCTGTAGATGTATATCATTAACCAAATTTGGAAGCTTTCAGGTTTTATTTCATCAAGTGCTTTTTCAGTCCCTTTGCCTCTCTTCTGCTGAGGCTCTAATGATAAGAAAGGTAACTTTTTATTATTTTCCCACAGATTCCTGAGGCATCGTTCATTTTTTAGTCCATTTCTTCTTTGTTTAGATTGCGTAAATTCTATTAATCTATCTTCAAGTTCACTAATTCTACTCCCTGTAATCTGTTAGTAAGCCCATTCAGCATGTTTTAAATTTGGGTTATTATATTTTCAGTTTGGTTATTACATTTACAATTTCCATTTAGTTCTTTACAAATGCTATTTCTTTGCTGAGATTTTCAATTTTTTTTCATTTATTTCAAGAGAATACTTATTTGCTTTATTTGCTTTTATTAAGGCTGCTTTAAAATCTTTTTCAAGTAATTCAAATACCTGCGTTATCTTGGTGTTGGCATCTGTTCACTGTTTTCTCATTCATGCTATAATTTCTCCACTTCTGGTGTAATCAATGATTTTTTTTTTTTTTTTTTGGATATTATGATATTCTGTATCCTCTTTAGTTTTTGTCTTTTTCTTTTAGAAGGCATTCTGTTTTTGAGGTAGAGCATGAGGGCTGGATAAGTATTTATGTTGTTTTCCACTCGGTCTCACCCATAGCACCCTAGCAAAAGTAGGGCACTAACTCACATGCCTCATTGCCTCTGAGCAGCAGTGTAACATCAGCTCCCACTGGGCTCCACTAAAAGGTCCAAATGAAAATATTCTGTGTTGTATAAAATATATTAATAAGTTTTTAAAAAGAAATTAACCTATCCAAATTTGTTGCCATTCTTGCCAGCTCTTGAATTCAAACCAAACCTCGTTGCCTGCATTAGCTCCAGACTTATAGACTGACCTAGGGTGGGTGTTGAGGAAGTAGAAATGGTCATTACTGTGGTACATCTCTAGGCTTAGAATGTTTTGGTTATAAAAAGTCAATTCTGGGATTCCTATGGTCAATTATCTACCACTAAATACCCGTGCGGGTCAAACCATTCTGATCACAACTTTTGCTCTTTTAAATATTATGGAAAGTATGTGGACCTTTTCACTTTGAGGCAAGCTTTACTACTTGATCCTGCCATTTAAGGTCTTAATATAACCACTGAAACATGAGAAACCACTCTACTGCAGTCACAATTGTAGTCACTACAATAGTTTATAAGATGCTGATACTCCTTAACCTATAAAATTTTCTCAGTGTTTTGGTGAAATAAATATATTCTGTGCTTTTTCAGGAAATAAAATTTGGGGGAAGGGTTGATTATGCTAAATTCAATCCATTTTTTCCCCTAAGGTTTAAACTCCTTCTGTTTTATATTCAAATATTTAAAGGACTTATTCAAGCCTAAGAGGAGAGCATATCTGTTATTCTATAACTCTTTGAATTTTTCTTTTTCTGATTTCTAGCTCTTCTTTTAAAGGACTCATCTGATTAAGTCAGGCTCACCTGGATAATCTTCCTTTTGATTAACTTAAAGTGTAGAGATTAGAAATTTAGTTACAGATTTAAATCTGAAAAGTCTCTTTGCCTTTGACATATAATGTAAACTAATCAGAAAAATGACATTTCATCATATTCACACATGAACTGCATATACTCAAGGAGAAGAGATCTGGTAGGAGAAGGGATCTGATAGGGATCAGAGAGTAGAAATCTTAAGGGCTGTACTAGAATACTGCCTACCACTCCCTTAAGTACCATCTCTAGAGGTAATTGTATATAAAGACATTTAATAATAAATGAAATATGTCATTTTTAGAACCAAACATGAAAGAACTAAACTACTTGAATTTTACTGAACAATTGACACCATTTATTAGATAATAAATGCCTTTAGTGTTTGACAATACCAGACAGTGTTAAAGAAACACTGAAAAGAAGATTAGCTTTCTTTCAAGAACTTTTTAATTTCTGCTTTGTCTATGAATTTTTTCCTGTTATAATGTGAAGTGCAAGATACAGGCCTCCTATTTTTCAACTTATGTTGAAAGAATTACAAATAAAAAATGTTTTATATATTGCATCTAATTATCTTGAGAGACAACATGTACGTCATCTATATTTAATTAATATCTTATCAAATTTTACATATTTAAGAGAAGAGCTCCAAAATATATTAATCAAAACTTTATAGAATTGAAAGGAGAAATACACAAATATACAATTGTAATTGAAGATTTCAATACTTCTGTCTCTGAAGAATTGATAGAATAAATAAATCAGTAAGAATATGAGGACTTAATGAATACTTTTAATAAACTTGAACTTATTAACAGAATACAGCAGAATATACATGTTTTCAAGTACATGTGAAACATTCACCAACAAAGACTATATTCTGGGTCATAAACAAAACTTTAGCACATTTAAAAAGCTAGAAATAACACAAAGTAAAAAATCACAATGGCATTTAACTAGGAATCAAAACAAAAAATATCTGGAAAAATCTCCAAATATTTAGAAATTAAATAATATACATCAATATTAATTCATGTTAATAAGTTATTGATAATAACTCATATGTCAAAGATAAAGCCTTGAGAAAAATTAAAAATTATTTTGAACTAAATTAAAAGGAAATACAACCTACCAAAATGTGTGGGCTACCACTAAAACCATGCTTAGAGAGAGATTTATAGCATTAAAACTTATTTTGGAAAATAAGTAAAGTTGAATATAAGCAATCTTAGCTTCCAGCTTCAGAAAGTAGAAAGGGAATTAAAACTTAAACTTTAAGCAAGCAGAACAGATGTGAATAATTTTTTTTAAATGTAAAAATGGAGATGCAATAAAAACAAAACTGGTTCTATAAAAGTATAAATAGAACTGATATCTATGCCCATAGACTCAATAATTTAGAAAAATTAGCTAATTCCTTGAAAAGATACAAACTACCAAAACTCACTCAGAAAAGAAGAAACAGAATATCTCTGTACCTATAAAAGAATTATTAAATTAATAATTTAAAATATTTCACATTTTTACCAAATATTTGGGGAAGAAATATTATCAAATCTATACAAACGTTTTTAGAAAATTGAAGAGGAAATACTTCCCAGCTCCTTTTATAAGGTCAGCACGACTCTAATAACGGTACCAAAGAAAGACATGACAAGAAAACTATAGATCAATGTCCCTTTATAAAAACATAGGTGCAAAAATCTCATCAAAATATTAACAAATCAAAATAATAATAGGTCACAACTAAGTAGAATTCATTTGAGAAATTCACGCCTGATACTATCTTAGAAAACCAATTAAAATAATTCAGTATATTAGCAGACTAAAGAAGAAAGCCACATGATCATCACAATTGATGTGAAAGAAGATTGGACAAAATTTAACACTGATTCATGAAAATAAGAAAATAAAAAATAAAGGAAAATTTCCTTGACCTGATAAAGGGATTATACCTAAAACTGAGTTTTTATTATACTTGATGATATTAATTGTGTGATGAATTTCATTATACTTAATGAAAAGCTGAATGCTTCCTGCATAAGATTGGGAACAAAGCAAGACATTCTTTTTTGCAACTTCTATTCTACATTATATTAAAAATTATAGATAGTGAATTAAGACGCGGAAAAGAACAAAAGGCACACAGATTGGAAAGAGAAATAAATATGTCTGTATTCACAAACATCATGTCTGTGTAGAAAATCCTAAAGCATCTTTATAAAGTTTCTGAATTACATAAGTCAGTTTGAAAAGTCCACAAGATATCGTGTCAGTGTACAAAAATCACTTGTATTTTTATATACTAGCAATGAATAATTAGAATATGAAAATTTAAAATACAGTAACTTTATAGCAGCATAGAAAAAAAAGATATACTTAGATATGAATATAACAAAATATGTGTAAGGTAAGTATGCTGAAAACTATCAAACATTGATGAAAGAAATCAAAGAATATATTATAGATGGATAGATATATAGTGTTCATGGATCAGAAACCTGAATATTGTTAAGCTGTAAAATATTTCCAAATTAATTATATATTCAACTCAACAAAGATCAAATTCCCAGGAGGCTCTTTGTTATAGATATTAATTATCTGAGTCTAAACACATGGAAAGGCAAGAAAATTAGAGGAGTCCAATTAAGTTTGAAAATGAAGAACACAATACGAAGACTAACACTATTCAATTCAAGATTTAAGATGAGACTCCAGTAATCAAGATAGTGTGGTAGTGGTGAAAGGCTATGGAACAGAGTCCAGAAATGTACCTACAGCATCACAATCAACTGATTTTTGAAGAAAGTATAACGGCAGTTCAGTGAAGAAAGCATTGTCGTTTCAACAATGGTGCTGGAAAAAACCTGTACATTTTTGTGTCCAGTGTAAATAATGAAGTTCGACTCACATTTTATTAACTCAAAATGGATCACAGACCAAATGTAAACTACAAAACCATAAAACTTCTGGCAGAAAATATAGGAGAAAATCTTTGTGATCTCAAGCTAGGCAAAGAGTTTTTATGTAGTTTATGGAGTCTTTGGATAAAAAACATTCAACCAGAATAAGAGGGGAAAGCAAAATGAAGTGCAAATTGCAACAAATGAACTCAACTGTATCACAAATGAATAAAATATCCACAATGAAGGTGTAGGGAAGAAAAGAAATACTATTCCAAGTTACTTTAGGAGTCAGTAGTCTGACTGAATACTGTTAAGTAATAGGCAAGAAGAACTGCAAGAAAATGCTTTTACTGTATTTAGCAGATTTGTGTCTTGCTGGAGAATGGGTCAGAATTCTGAAACTAATTTTCCTGTATACTAGGTTTGAAGAAATAAGCATATTATAGATAATATAGACAATGAGAGTAAAATTTCTTACTATCAGAGACAGAAGTTAAAATTAAAGAATATAGGAAGCTTAGAATGGTGAACTTGTAGTGTTGGACTGGAATCAGAGGAACTCATGATTTCAAACCACAGATACCGTACATAGATACAGAAATAACTTAAGATGTGTGTGTGTGTGTGTGTGCGTGCTATGTTGCTATTTATACATTCATTTCCAAGTTCTATCCACTGAGAAGACTAAATGTAATGACATTTTAATATCAGTGAGCACACCCAGCACCCAGATCTTGATTTATAAATACTATTCTCTAATTAAAAGAATCAGAGCTTTTCGATAAAATGATAAATTCCAGAGCTAGGCCAAGAAAACGCAAGAGGAGCCTAGAGCCTTGTGATGTCATAAAGTAAGAAAGTACTCAAATTGAAAGATCATAACACTAACATGAGAGAGCTCCTGTTGGTCAAGGCTGAAAAGTTTTGAGAAATAAAATTAACAAAGATAGCATGAAATTATAATCTATAGAATAAAATAAATACCAAGCTTTCTGATACCATCATGTCACCTTGGATATGTTATGCTTATAAGAACACATCATTTCTTTAGCATCTTCACCCTCAATCTAATTATGAGACAAGATGAAACAAGCACAGACCATAGAATATTCTATCAAGTAATTAATCAGCAGTATTTAAAAGCTTCACAATTATTAAAGACAAAAAGAACTCTCACTAATAGGAAAAGACAAAGATTTGAAGCTAAATACAATGTGGTATCCTGAATTGAATCTTGGAATAGAAGAAGTACATTAGTGGTAAACTGGTGAAATTCAAATAAAACCTATAGTTTAGTAAAGAATACTATACCAAAGTTAATTTCTTAGTATTTACAATTATACTTAGGTTATATAAAATGATATGGGAAGCTGGGTCAAGTATATATAAAAACTCTCTGAATTAGTTTTGTAGTTCTTTTGTAAGCCTAAAATTATTTCAAAATGAAAGTTTAAAAGTTACATATTAAATGTCTATTTTAATATTACCATTATATAGTTATTGCTTACAACATGTTATCAGACTCCTTTATTGATCCTTAGGATAGTATATTTTTCTATCTCTTATGACAGTACCATATTTTGGAAGTGGTTGTCATAACTAGCATAATAATTATGATAATTTTGAGAGAATCAATGAATTCGTTCTTTTTTAACAGGTGAACATCTTCTAAAATAAAAATAAAGTAGTTTTCCTACTTATCTCTGATTCTTCCATCTTCCTGAGAGAATGGATTCTATATAAAAGACCATGCCAACTGTTGTAAAAGGTTTAATTTTTCTTACATTCTATAGAATCACATGTGGTACAAGCTAGAAAGAAATTTAAAGAATGGGTCCAGGGTTACAGAGCTAGTTCAGGGTTTTTTGGGTTTTTCTTGGACAATCTTTTGTTGCATCTCATGTAGTAAATCTTATACAGCATGTTAAGGGTTTCAGCTGGACTGTTTTAATGAAAGTAATAAAATTTGTAATTAATTTTAAATTTAGTAATTGAAGAACAAGGGAAATGCTCTTCAGTGAAGATTCCTTGCATGATTTCTCAGATGGTTTTGCCAACACCAGTTTCACTGAGAACATCACCCTGTTGGAAGCTGCTATCTGAACAGATGAAGCACCTTTCAACCTGAGTAATTACCTCCCAAAGCTATAAACCCTCTGTGTCTAACACATACCAAAGCCTGTCATTAAAATATAAATTACCTTCCCTTTTTGATCTATCTTAAAAGAGAATTATGGGCCTGACAGCTGAGTAGGAGGCAGGGGGTAAAAGAAATCGGAGTAGAGAAAAATGTTGGCTTGGAAAAAGCTTCGCCTCTCCTGAAAATGAGCTCTGCTTTGAGGCTTAGGTAAGGAACACGTTGGGTATTGAAGCAATAGTTGGGAATAGAAATAGGAAATCAAGAAACAATTAAAGCAACAGCTGCTTTCAATCTCTTCCTTTTTGTCTTTTCCTTATTTACTCCTAATGATGCATTTTGTAGTGCTAGTTGGCTACAGAGCAGAAAAAACTAAAACCGGTCACCATCGACTTTTATTTTTCCCAGAACGTTTCAGTACAAATAACTTCAAAACACAAACATCTCAAAAATTAAATTAACCAACTTTTATCCATTGCTGCCCACCAAGTTCCCCCCAGTTGTATAGAAAGGAGGATTGGAAAATACTGCCTAGTAGACCTCTTGGGCAACCTGAACTTCTGTAAAACAATAGCTTCAACAGATGTTTCTTTCATATGATCTGTGCTTGATCTCATAAATAATGTTTCACTACCAGGGGCTTGGCAAAAGGTCAGGAAATGTGTATGATTTAAGGGGAAAATATGGAAACAAAGAAGAATCCCATGACACCCTGAAACAACTGCTACAAATTCCGATGATCAAAATATGCTTTATGTTACAGCAAATAATCTTTGTTTTAAATGTCTAATTTTCAAAGATACTTACACTTTCAGACAAAGGCAGGCAGTGGTTTGCAATAAAACCACACCATTTGATTTCGCAGACAATAGGAAAGAAGTCCTAACAAGACAAGACACATACGGATGTGAAAATTCAGATTCTCCCTCACGTCGACCATAGACTCTTTCAAATCAGCTTTTGGAAATCTAGCCTATACCTTCTCCAACCAGACTTTCAGAAGTTTATTTCAATGTTCTATCTAACTTTCTTCTTATCTGTTCTAGTAATTCTTCTTTTGATTTAAGAACCCAGTCGGTTACTTGTGATGATGCTCCACATGCTGGAAGAGTACCACTCAGTTATTTTCTCTAAAAAAATCTCCCCCTCATATATTAAAAAAAAAAAAATTATATTCTCCAGCTTTTTAAACTTTTATTCAAGGATCCTCTTCTCTTTCCTGGGATCCCTGTGAGTATTAAAGTATGTGTTCTGTTGGAAATATGTTAATAAAATACTTTCTTTTATTTGAAAAAATTTTGTACAACAAATGTGGTAAAAGAAGTTTAGCAGAAAACCCTAAATTGTGTTCTTCCAATTTAAGTACTGTTAGCTCAAATAATTCTCTTTATTATGATTCCATTCAATTGCACCTTCATTTAGTGTCACTCAGAAAGCTGCAATCATTAAAACACAGACTCTTCAGGATCAGATTTCTGAGAAAAAAAATGTGAATTGATATACAGTGATGCCACGCTTACCTTAGTAAAGGAATACACATGGAATCAATGTGGTCTGTCATGAAAAGCATTTATATATATAAAATATGAAATCTATGGTCACAATTTGGAAGCATGCCAAGCCCATGAAATAATATCTTACCCATCTTTGTATTGACCGTTTGCAATCATAGAACACATGCAGTATAAATCGTAAAGTGAAACAATTTTAAGACCAACAAGAGAGATAGAAAGTTATTTTAGTTTGGAATGAAGAAAAATATTCCCCATACTTAAAAGCCACAATGTTAATGTAAATGTGTACTGCTATTCCTTTCAAGAGCCACAGAAATGATCATTCCCCATTTCTTTCATAGGACTACTCTCAATTTCATCGTTAATTCCAACTCCTCAAAAGAACCTATGTTTCTCTTAGGTGTCACTCCAAAGCACAATCTATTACACTTCTAAACTATGGAACATAGTAATTCTTTAGCCATATGGCTTTTAGTAACTGAAATGAGATCCCAGGAGTGAAATTCCTTATATTCAAGATCAGTTTCCTTCTCAAACTTAAGGTATAATAAGATTTGAAATTCAACTGATGAAAGTAAATGCAATTGTGAGAAAATGAATTTTTTTCCCTATAAAATAAAACCCCATAGGAACCTCAAACTCAGAATGGAAATTACTGGTTTTCAAAGAATTCACCCATCTATCTACATCTAAGTGAAAAATGGTGCTCTGTTAAAAGATGTAAATGCTTGTTAGTTAAATTTGTCATCATATGTCACTGTTTTGTATGTACCATCTGTTTTTTTTTCCCTCCCTTATTTTGAATTAAGTTGGAAGGAGTATATTTTGAATGTGGCTGCATTTGACAGGATGTCTCTGCTTAAGTTAGCTTTGTTTTTTAGGGTGCTTTCTATTTAATAATGAATAGATATACTTGCTTGATTTAAATAACTCATTTTAAAGAAGGAAAAAAAGTAATTTCTTTACTGATAATGTTTGATCTTAAAAAACTTTTGCATGGTGGATAAAGATTACTACATTTAATAAGTTTTCCCTTAGGTGGCAATTATTTTAAATCCAGATTTCACTTATTTCTATAAGAGTGTAGTGGTTATTTAGACCACGAATACCTTTAAAGAGATCAAAGGCCTTTAGAAGACTAATGTATGAAGTAGAAATAAACTTTTCTTTTTCAGTGGTTCCAAGAAGATCCTTTTCAAATCAAAGGCAGCAGAGCCCACTACTGGTATACTTATTGAAACTTGTCACTAGTCAAATAATTAATTGGATGTTGCTTGAAGCTAAACTTCTACTCGATAGAAGTAAAGTCTAGGAATATAAATAACATACATTTTCACCTAGCTTTCAATTGCAATAAGGTATTGCAGTCTGTTAAAAACATCAACATTAGGATGGCTCCATCACATATAGCTTTTTGAAGACTGTAATTCTTCTGAACAACTAAGCACTAACTCTGATATAAGTCAGCCAACTTGCTGGAACAGAGCAAAGAAGAAAACTAAATGAAGGGCTAGGAGTTACACGACTATCTCCTAATTTCACGGACTATGTTTTGCCAGTGGAGTGATCAGCATGAATGTAACAGACATATACTTACTATTTGTTATTATTCCTTAAAGAAGACAGAAATTTTTCTTCCCTTTGGCTTTACATGGAGGGTGGTTTGGTTCCTGTGGTTGCTGTAAAAATTATCATGATCTAGGTACCTTAAGATCACAAAAATTTATCTCTCACAGTTTTAGAGAAATGAAGTCTGAAATAAGCATCACTGGCCAAAATCAAGGTGTCAGCAAGACCGTGCTCCCTCCATTGGCTCTAGGGGAGACTCCGTTCTCTATCTACTTAAGCTGCTGGTAGCTGCTGCTATTCTTCATCTTGTGGCTGCATCACTCCAGTCTCTGCCTCTGTGGTCACAATGACTTCTCCTCTATTGTCAATATATAAATGCCTGTTTACCTGTGACTTATAAGGATACATGCAATTGCATTCAGGATGATTCCATATAACCCATGATAATTCCCTATCTCAAGGTCCCTAATTTAATCACACCTGCAAAAATCCTTTTCTCTAAGAAGGTAACATTCACCGGTTCAAGGGATTAGGATATGAAAATCTTTTGGGGACCATTTTCAGTTTACCACAAAGAAATAAAATATAACTCTTAAAAATTTATAATGATGAGCTGATCTTCATCTGATTTAGGGATCTAAAAAATACCCAAGGTAGGACTTAATTTGAAATTATTATGAGGTGGCACATTTAGATACTTGAGATGAGTAAGTAAGTGTAAATCCTCTCTGAGAGAATACACCATTACACAAGGACCCACAGGGAGAAAAAAACCTGAAAGAAAATAAAACACACAAGGAAACAGCATTATAAACAAAAACATATAAGAACAAACATCAAAATCAGACCCACAAATATTTTATATGCAATACAAAACAATCCCTCAAAAATGTTTCTGTAATTCAGACAAAAAATACTGGCGATTGAGTCTCAGAACCCCAAGATACAATGGGTTAGTTACAATAGCACAACTAAGTCATTTTATTATCTTTGCAATCACACAAGCATATACTTTTCATGAGAGAATTTTGAGCATTGCTCATAGTTTTACAGTGGGGCACCATTCCACTAGAATTTCTAGACACAGAATAAATACGTTTAATATGACTAAAGAAATAAAAGTGGGCATCAAAATAATAAGAAAGAAAAAACAAAAAAAAAGAATTTGTAAAAAGGTCATAGAAATTTTAGAAGTGAAAATATATTCTTTGAAACTTAAAAGTAAATGGATAAGTTAAACAGCAGGTTAATAGATAATAATAATAGCTAACAGTTAATGAGGATTTACTATGTGCCAAACAATCCTCTTAACACTTTATAGTGATCCATTGACTAATTTAATCCTATAACAACCCATGAAGTATATATTATTGCTATATTACAGATAAAGAAAATGAGTACAGGCAGATATTTGCTTAAATTGTATAACTACTAGTTAGCAGAACTAAGTTTAAAACCTCAGCTATCTGTCTGCAAAGGCCACTCTCCACTAAAATATTCTGCCAACTTGATTGGAAATAACTAAAGATGGAATTCTAGAATTGGAAGACAATCCTTAATAAATTATCCAGAATGTATGAACAAAGAGAGGGAAACTATGAAAGAGAGATGAAAAACAGAAGACAGAGTAAAATGTTTTAATATATATCTGATTGAATTTCCATAAGGAGAGACTAGAGAAAATGCAGGAAAATTATATTTGAATAGAAAAGTTTTGAGAATTTTCTCAACTGGATGAAAGACATCAGTCCATTCATTCAGAAGACATAATTAATTCTAAACAGGACAAATAAAAGAAACTCACACATAGATACATGCTAGTAAAAATATAGAGCACCAATTATATTATCATTCAAGAATGTGGTGAAAGAAAGACATGTTCAGACAGAAAAAAAAATTTTTTTAAATGCCTAACAGCAGCAGAAATTTAGCAGAAGAAGTTACAGAGACAATTATTCTGGGAGATAAAAAATGATCTTAAAAATAGCTCTGAAAAACAAGTAGGAAAGCCAAGTTTTAAAAAATGAAAAATATGTCAGGTAACCTATACAAGCATCAATTGATAAGTTGGTGATAATAATATTTAATTTGTGATATTAAACCATTCAAAATAGAGATGAAATATTGATCAACAACCTTTGAAAACAATAAATATGAAATAAAGTATTTAAGATATTCTGATAACGATGGACTATGGTTTTCAAACCAATCCTCCAAATTAGACTATATGATAATATGTATAATAGAAAATCCCATTTAAAAAACATGTTTATTTTCATGAGAGAGCTTTCAAAGAAGAAAAGATTTGCAGGTCCATAATTCAGAACAAAGAGAAGTCCAGAGAGGTAAGTATGGCTAAGTATGGAATTTGGAGCCATTTTCCACTCAAGGTAATTTTAGATTCCAAAAGTGATGAACAGGTGCTAAAAAACTGAACTTTTTTGTTTGTTTTGTTTTGTTTGTAGATACATAGAGTGGGGGAGAAAATGGAAATTTAAGAATAGATTAAATTCTTAATCTATTCTTAGATTCTGGTAAATACCAAGACTTTTGGTAAGGATCCTAAAGCACTGTGCTCTGAGAATAAGAACATAAAATAGTCCTCACAGAGACTGAGGCCAGTTTCATATACTTTCAATATCATATTAGACTAAGATGGTCATTATCTTTAGCCTAGCTACTAACTAAAGGCAAAGTCACTTTCTCTGGAGGAATATATTGTACAGATTCTCAAATTATATACACTATTTTCTGATGAAATCAGAAATAGTCTGATGTTCAAGAAGGTAAAATTTACTGAAAACCAAGAATAAAAACAGACCTTCAGAATGTCTAGTAAGCATATTCATCAGGTAGGAATTTTTAAATCACATGAGAAAGAGTCCTTGAAAAATAATAGGAGTCATCTAAATTTAATTTTACCACATATCTTTCAAAATCATTAAGCTTATCAAGGAAAATAAATTAAACCACCTATAAATCACTCTATCAAATAACTGATTGACAGAAAACATTAAAACTTTAATTTTCTTATCATTAAGGATATAAATACCTAAGATAATCACAGTGAAATTTGGCACCCGGGACAGAGAACAGAGCAGTTTAAGTTGTGCAGAAAATAGATAGTGGAAACCTAGAAGATGAAATAATCCTTGAAAGAGAGAATACCGACCTAAGAGGAGTGAAAGTCTGAGACCTGGTAGACATAAGACTGATAACAGGGAAATCAAAAGGAAAGACTTAAAATGTATGGAACCAGAGACTGACATTTCAGGCAAGGAGAATATTTTGGAGGTTTAGTGGATAAAAAAAAAAAAAAAAAAGGATAAAAATGGTGAAGATTAAGTGTTCTAAGAAACAAAAGATGATTACAAAATCAGAAGACACACCAAACCCTCCCTTTAAAAAATAAATCAATAAAAGACATTGAACAAAGTGAAGAGAAGTTCTTGAAGAACTCAGTAAGCGACCAAAAACTCAATCCCATGGCAATATAGAATCACTTCTTACTGCTTCTTAAGAAAATATTTTTAAAAGTACAAAACAAAATAACCTGGGTGATATTTGTACAAAGCTGGTATAAGAAAAAAAAAAAAAACAGAATACTGGAATAAAAACATTTTGGATAATAAAACTGTGATTGTCTCCTTACTCCCCTCCCACCATTACACACACACACACACACACACACACACACACACACACACAAGAAAACACAAGAACATTCTTAATTAAATTTTCTTTCCAAAGAAAAATTAATACCATATTTTTCTCAAAGTCTTCCAAAAAATCGAAGAGGAGAGAGTACTTCTAAACTCATTTTATAACATCAACATTAACCTAAGACAACAACCAGACAAAACACCACAAAAAAAGATAATTATGGGTGAATATCCCTGATAAACATAGATGCAAGAATTCTCAACAAAATATTAACAAACAATTCAACAATACATTGAAAGGATCACACACCACGAGAGAGTGGAATTTATTCCAGGGATGCAAGGAAGGCTCGACATCTGCAAATCAGTCAACATAATACACCCCATTAACAAAATGAAGAATAAAAATCATATGATCTCTCAGTAGATGAAGAAAAACATATGAAAAAATTCAATATCCATTCATAAAACAAACCTCTCAGCAAAGAAGCAATAGATGGAACGGATCTCAAAATAATAAAAATCATATATAAAAAGCCCACAACTAACATTTTACTCAATGGTGAATAGCTGCGTTTTTCTTCTAAGATCGGAAATAAGATAAGTATGCCTACTTTCACCACTTTTATTTAACACAGTATTGGAAGTCTTAGCCAGAGCAAGTAGGCAAGAAAAAGAAATAAAAATATTTAAATTGGAAAGGAAATGGTAAAACTGCCACTATTTCTAGATCATCATACAAACATACTTTTATATATAGAAAATCTTAAATACCACACACACACACACACACACACACAATTGTTAGAATTAATAAGTGTGTTCAGTAAAATTGCAGGATACAAAATCAGTACATAAAAATCTGTCACATTTCTTTACACTAACAACACATTATCAGAAAGAAATTAAGGAAGCAATCCCATTTACAACTGGATTAAAAAGAATAAAATACCTAGAATTAAATTTAACCACGGAGGTGAAAGACCTGTACACTGAAAACTATCAGGCATTGATAAAAGAAATTGAAGAAGACACAAACAAATGAAAAGATTATGGATTAGAAGAATATTGAATATTGTTAAAATGTTCATAATATGCAAAGCAACCTGTAGATTCAATGACATTTTTCATGAAAATAAATGAAATAATCCTAAAGTTTGTATGGAACTATAAAAGACCCCAAACAGCCAAAGAAATCTTGAGAAAAAACAAAGCTGAGGGTATCATGCTTTCTGATTTCAAACTACACTAGAAAGCTATAATAATCAAAGCAGTATCATATTAGCATAAAAACAAACGCATAGATAAATGAAAAAGAATAGAGAACCCAGAAATAAATATATATATGTATGGTTAATTTACAACAAAGGCAAGAATATAGAATTAGAATGGGGAAAGATAATTTCTTCAATAATTATTGGGAAAACTGGAGAGCTACATGTAAAAAAAAAAACTAGATTATCACATCATACATAAAAACTAAATCGAAATGTATTAAAGGCTTGTATGTAAGATGCAAAACCATAAAACTCCTGAAAGAAAACATAGGCAGTAAGTTTCTTGACATTTGTCTCGGCAATAATTTTTTGTATCTGACTCTAAAAGCAAAGGCAACAAAAGCAAAAATAAACATGTGGAACTATATCAAACCAAAAACTTTCTACTGCAAAGAAAATCATCAACAAAATGAAAAACTAACCTATTGAATGGGAGAAAATATTTGCAAGTCATATATCTAATTAAAGGTTAATATTCAAAATATATGAAGAATTCATGCAACTCAATAGCAATAAATAGACAAAGAAACAAACAAAAAAATCCAATTAAAAAATGTGCAGAGGATATGAATTAACATTTTCCCAAAGAAGACATACAGATGGCCAACAGGCACATGAAAAGATACTTAACATCACTAATCAACCAGAAAATGCAAATCAAGACTACAGTGAGCTATTATTTCATCCTCATACCTGCTAGAATGTTTTTTTTTTTTTAAAGGAGAGGAAGAAAAAGAAAAAAAGGAAATAAGTATTGGTGAGGATGTGGAGAAAGGGGAACTTTTGTGCATTGCTGGCAGGGATGTAAATTTGTACAGGCACTATGGAAAACAGTATGAAGTTTTCTCAAAAAATTAAGGATAGAACTATCATATGATTCAGCAATCCCACTTCTGGGTATTTATTCAAAAAAAACAAAGTCACTATCTCAAAAAGATATGTTTATTAGAGCATTATTCACAATAGCCAAGTTTCCAATATAGAAACATCCTAAGTGTCTATCAATTTATGAATGGGTAAAGAAGTTGTGATATATATGAGTGCTATGCAAGCACACACACACACAAAAAAATCCTGCCATTTACGACACCATGAATGAACCTTGGAAACATTAGCTGAATTGAAATAAATCGGGCAGAAAAAGACAAATACTATATGATATCTAAAATCTAAAATACACAAAATCTAAAATACAAAAACAAACAAAACCAAGCTCATAGATACAGAGGTCAGATTAGTGGTTTCCAGCGGGGGAATGGTATGAGCGTAGGTAAAATGGGTGAAGGGGTTCAAAATGTACAAACTTCCAACTAAATAAGTCCTGGGGATGTAATGTACATATTTGAAAATTGTTAAGACAATAAATCTTACAAGTTTGTCACATGAAAAACATTTTTTTTTAGTTTGTAAATATATATGATGACAGATTGTATCTAGCCTTATTGTGGTGTTCACTTTTCAGTGTATACAAATATTAAATCATTATGTTGTACACCTGAAACTAATATAATGTTATATTTCAATTATACCTTAATAATAAATAAATATATAAATAAATAAGCAAGTAAACAAATAAATTTTCTTAAGCATTTATAGATGTGAACAACATATCAAATCATAATTTTAATAACTCAAAAAGAAGCAGGCAAAAAGCAGAAAGATTGGAAAGAGTTCACTGAACTCAGAAAAAGGGACTAAAACAAAAATAAATGTAACTAAATTGAAGAATAAATTACATGATGTCTAAAGGAAAACAGAGTTGATTCAAAATACAATAAGGGTTATTGTGGAGGTTAATAAAACAGCTAAAACTTATCAAGGAGAATATGATAGATAAGGATGATATGCAAAGAAGATTCAATAATGTATATTTGTAGTCCATAAAGGAAAGAAAAAAAAACTCATAGGAGTAATAATTAAAACTATAACTCTAAATATTTTTACATAAATAAAAGAAAACCTGAAACTACTCATCAAAGATGTTGAATTTATACCTAGAAAACTGACCCAGAATTTTCAACTATAAGCATAAATATACAAAATAGATGTATAATAAACATCAAAATGAAAGTGATTTAAAAACTAAGAGAATGTTATGCCTAAGTCTATGATAATAAATATGAAAACCTAGAGGAGATGGATAATTTTAAAGAGAAACACAATCTTCCAAAATTGAACACAGAATAGATAGAAGTCTTAAAAAGGTTAATTTATTATAAATATGAAAGTTATAAAAGTAACTGAATCACAAAAAAAGACTAAACCTAAATGATTTCACAAGGACTTTCTGCCAAACTTTTAAATACCAGAAAGCACCAATGCTTTTTGAAGTCCTTCAAAACATAAGAATCACATGTAACATTGATAGCTAATCCAATAAAGATATTATAAAAATTATATAATTACAAGTCAATTTTATTAGTGCATATATGGATAATTCCTAAATAAAATATTAAAAAGCAAAATCCAATAGTAATTTAAAAAAAATTCTTCATGATCAATTGAGATTTACTTCAGAGATACAAGAATGGTTCAATATTAGAAATTCCATAAGTACAATTTACAATATTAATACATATGAGAAGATAATATAATTATTTCTTTAGATGCTGAAAAGATCTCTAACAAAATTTGACACACAGTTCCAATTTAAAAAACACACTCAGTAAAACGAAAAGTTATGTATACCTTCTTAACACCACGTATATCTAATTTTCAGTCCTAAAACTATCACATTACTTAATGAATAAATTTTTTTGGCATTCCTATGAAACCCTTTTTAAAAACCAAATATTCTCATGTTTTCACTATTTAACATTGTTTTCAAAATAGGTACTATGCCTGTGATTTATCTTTGATTTCTTTTGTTTAGCAAATTATTGAGTACATAGAGTAGATTTAATATTTATTTGTTAAATTAATGATATGCATAATGAGGCAATGTGGTTCGGGAAGAAATGCTTTAATTGACCTTCAATAGAAGTTAGCAGCTTGTTTTTAAGCATCATACTATATAACTGGTGCCCACAACAGGTTCTCTAATCTTGGACACATCATTTCACATCTCTGTTTCTCAGATCCCTCATTGCACAGTAGTTTTATAGTAACTTTTTATAGTAACCGTAGAATACTTATTATATGCAAGGCACTGAGCCAGGTGATATGGATCAAAAGATTAAAATGATCCAGTCCCTGTTCTCAAGGATCTTTCTAGCTAATGGAAGAAAAAACATGAAACTAAAACTTGCAATAGATTTATGACAGTTACTTTGTTAGGAATGAGCACCCAGTGTTGTGGTTGCAGAAAGAATATATATTTAATAACCAAGAGGAGATTGAAATACAAACTGAATCTTAATGGACCAGGTGGAGATAAGCAATCTGACAAGAAGGTAACACAAAAAGAGGACACTGCATATTGAAACACTCAAAAGTAGTGCCAGCGTGGAATGTTTATCAAGCTATAAGTAGTTTTGAGAGACTGGAAGATGAGATATGCATGGAGGAAGAGTGAAGGGTGTACTAGTTTCTACCCTAGACTGGTTTTGCCTGCAAAAAAGTACAGAGTTAGTTAGTAGCTCTCATGCACCCCTCACCCAGTTGAATTATGATACAGCATTAGCATGAGTATGAAACCTCACCTACTACCTAAGGAGAGTGGCAGGAGATCAGGGTAATTTGGGTTTCTAGGAAAACATTCAAATTGTACTTCTGTCCCCTTGTAGGCAGCAAGACAGTTTCCAAAAGATCTGGGTCAAAGAGGGGAGATTTTGTGAGAGCTATAAGACATGCCAGAGTATAGGAGAGAATACAGAGAGAGAGAGAAAAAAATCTAAGAAGACTTAAAGCATAAGAAGGGGACATTGGATAAAGAAGTTTCTAAATTATAGTGAACAAATACTAATTATTTTTTTCTACAGATCAGAGAAGTTACAGCAGGAGAGTGAACCAAGTGTCTGGAGCAACTGCCTAGAGTTGGAACCTTTGATGACAAAGGGGCTGTTTCAACTATGGTGTTTAATAGATGGGATATATAAAGTCTCATTTAGGATGAATGTAAGCCATTAATTTATCTGGATGGCTCAAGAAAGAAAAGAGTATAAGGGGAGAATAGCGAAAGATATAAATCACCTATGTAGTTACAATCCCCCAAATGTACATCATCATGGACTGTTTCACTAATATTTTGCTTCATTTTAGTAAGATTTGTAGTGTCAAAAAGACAAATGTCTTTGGATGATGTGTGGACTCTATTGGAATGACATAGTTACTACAGAAAGTCATGTGCATCTTTTAACTCCTATAATAGTAAGAGAAGAAAGTGCAAGTTAGCAAAATCTAGCATACTGCCCTTCAGTGGTTGATGACACATTCATGGAATGTCAAGGCCATATCAGGGCCAAAGCAGTGATAGTTGTGCCATGGTACTCAACATCTTGATGCATTACTTTGAAACAATGGCCATACATGACTATTCTAGTAGGATGTATTGTCATTTTCCTATGCATAGCTAGTACAATAGAAACATGTGAAATAACAAGATAAGATCCAAACATGGCAGCAATCCAAAACACATCAACATCACTGAGATAGAATCCATTGTTATGTCAGCACAGTTCCCTGAGGAAGCTGTGTCTCCTGAATAGAGGATGTTAAAATCCCATAAAGACATTCTACTAAGGGCAGCGCTGTGGCTTTATTACGGAGCTAAAGATATAGCCATTGGCCTTTTCACATAGAAGTGCAGATTAAGCCCCATTCCATGAAATGTAGAATTCCCAAACATTATCCTCAATCACAGCTTGCAAGTCTATTGAAGCACATGTGCCATGTTATTGTTGTGTATTTTGGATACCATAAGAAAACAAAGTAACTTATTTACATAGTAACATATTTCATGTGAAACTTACTTAAAGGTAATTTCACACAGATCACTATTTCTAACTCAACATCTCAAATTCATGAGGTTAAATAGAGCAAGAAAATTGTGTCTTGGGGATTATTTGCCCAGGGTTAAACAGTTAGTAACTGGTAAAGATTTGACTCAAATCCTTTGACTTCAAATTAATATTCCTTTGATTTATCAAATGTCAGAGAGGTAGAAAAAACATTTATATTTGTAGTGTAAAAATTAAATCAGTAAAACATTTTACATACTTTAAGTTTTATTTGTGACATTAAAATATAATTCTCAGATCATTTGTTTGCCCAACTGGCACAAACTGGCATTAATTTTCCATTAAAATTAGATTCTGATTTGGAAAATTATATTAATAAAATGAAAAAATTAAGTATAATAGATTTTTCATAACAGAACGTAACGGCTTCATTGTTTCAATATCACCTTAGAAATGTCAGGTATTTTTTATAAGGAAAAATATTGCAGTTAAAAAACTGTCTCTTGAAGACAGATTTTATGTGCAGACTTCTATGGTAGTAGTTTGAATTATCTGTCAGATTCCAGGTACCTCAGAACCAAAAAATAGGGTAAGAGTCTTCTTTATAGTAAATTTACTTACTGAATAAAGAAAATCCCAGTCTCAAGGCTCATGCTATTTGACTATGCTACACTTTTTCTCCTTTCTCACACAGGCTCCTCATTGTTATCATCTATTGATCTAGTTCTTCTTCCTTGTTTCTCCCTAGTCTTCTAATTCTTGTCATTTTTCTCAGTGACTTCCACATCCGTATAGATTAACCATCTAATATAAAAGTCTCTTAGTTCCTTGACATCACCTCCATTGAGATTCTTTTTCATGTCACCACACGTATACATTGCCTTAGTAAATATCCAATTTTGTCATCACCTGAAATTTAGAGCATCATTGAAACCTTGACATAAAGCAATTTCCTCTCTGATAAGTATCTCTAATCTTTTTTTCTTTTTAACTCACTAGTACAAATCTCGCTCATGAGAACTTACCAAAACAGACACCAACAGACATTAACAGTGGACAACTCATAGCCTGAATTATTGAAAATTTCAGAATTACTAGGGAATATGAATACACAATATAGTAGAAACTGATGAGAGTTATAATAGAGGAATGTGCCGAGCGCTGAGAGCAGAAGAGAAGGGCCAGTTAACACTGCCCAGAAAGACTGTCAGGAAAAAGGTAACATTTGGAATATGTCTTAAATGTTTGAGAACTCTCTGGAAAGAAAAGACCATTCTCAGCAGAAAAATAAAATTCACACAACAAATACTGGCATTTACAATGTTTCAGCCAGTGATTTATGCTCTGGAAATAGAGTGGTCAACAAGCCATGCAAAGTCTAAAGTTTTCATTTCAGATACTTAACAAATGCAGGAGAAAAATAGTTATGAGTGTTAAGGGGACATGATAGAAAGTTACTGCAGGACTACGTTAGTGTGGATGGTGAGGGACTAACCCATTGATGAAGCGCCATTTATGACAAGTAACATTGAGCCATGAGGGAAAGGAATAAGTGGAAAACTTCCATGGCTAGTTCAAAAAATTTGTGTAATGTGAGAAATAAGAGCAGATCAGATAGATGGAAAGTTAGGGACTTTTAGCTAAATTTATGTCTAAAAAAGGAAAGAGACACAAAAGAATTTATGTCTAAAAAAGGAAAGAGACACAAAAGAGTTTCATAAGTTGTAGTGTAGAGTTTGCAATTAAATGAGAAGGACCTAGAAGCAGAGCAAAGAAGACAGTGCAATTGTCCATCCAGTTGAAAAAAGATTAACACCTGAGCCCAGATAGTGGCAGGTACATGGAGAAGATATTTCTCAAGAGAGATGAAGACAGTAGATATGTTAAGACTTAACACATGAAAATTGAAAGATTTAAAGATAAAAAATGTTAAAGGAATTAATAATGACAACTAAGTTCATAGTTTGGGTATTGCCTGTGAATGATGATATAAATCACCAAGATAAGAAATTCAAGTACTAGAATAATATTTGTTTTCAGTGAACAGTGAGTAAGTGAAGAATAGAAGGGTACTTTAGTTTGACGCATGTTCATTTTGTGACACTTGCAAGATACCCAGCAGTCAGCATATAATTAGAATTACAAATCTAAACAAAATAGGAGATTTCAAAAAATCAGTAATAATGAGGAGAGAAAGTTATACAAAAAATGTTTGGGATTGGTAGAATTTAATATGAATAAATCCAACACTTAATCATCAATCTCAAAATCTTTCAAACATAAATCGAAAAGCTTTGTTATACATAGTTCTTTCATTTTAAAGTGAGGATTCTCTGAAGACATCACCCCCATCTAAAGCTTCAAGAAAAATTCCCTTTGTGAAATAGAAAATCCTTCAATCAACCAATATTCTTTTAAAATGAAAAATAATGGATCTAGCAAATAGGCTTTAAACTTGAAAATTCTTGACCTATTTTAATTCTGTTAATCTCCAAAGTGAATTTCATGGATGCTTAGATTCCAAATTCAAATTCTAATTTGTTCTCTGATTTGTGACTTACATGTTTGAGTACTCTGCATATAGTAGAGTTACTTCCTTGTGTCAAATACAGAAAATAGAATTCTCATTATTGAGACATACAGGAGAAAAATTAGGTTTCTTTACTGTGGAGAAAAATTGTGCCATTATATAGTTTAATAGAGAATGAATGACTCCTATTTTCTAATCATGAAAAATCAGAAAGTTGTAAAATATATCCGTGAATGCCAAAAATAAAAAAAAAAATAAACCACTGCATGACACAATAAAAAAAAGTCACTGGGCTTGGGGTCAAAATACCATATCCAAGTCTCAATACTACCATTTATGACAGCAAAAATGTAGGCAAGAAATTTAACCATGAGAATTTAGGCAAGAGATTTAATCTCTCTAAACTCCATTCTTTATCTGAAAAATGAGAATAGTACCTCATTTGTGGGGTTACCATGGTAATTAAATGAAAATGCATGTAAAAAAGCAATGTATAAACTATTTAGCATTATACCATGTAAATTATAGTTAAGGATGAACATTTAAAATAAATATTAATTAAGCAGGAGATAAATAATAGAAAAGCCTGACTGAAATTAAGATCCAGACATGACTTCAGAACCTCGGAAGATTGGGTCTGTAGCTAGTTCCAGTTTTATTTCTACAAATAACTGTGACTCAATAGCCCTGTAAGTAACTGGAAGCTAAAGACAGTTATTTCTTATAGTCTTTCAAGTTAAATGGGGTGCTGAGAAAAAGAGGAATGTGAAGAAAAAGAGGATTTAGAAATCAGTCTTATTACCTGAATTATATGAATCAGAACAACTCAAATCAAATGGCTTAAATATCAACTAGTTAAGTGAGGAATGTAAGCTCTGAATCCTTGTTTAAAGGTAAGGTGAAGCTCTAAAAGTAGTGGTTTAAAATTGACAATGCAGTAACTTTCTGAAATATTTGATATGCTGAAGCTCATAAGGTACTATTAATTGCTAAAAAAAATCAGACAATTGATCCTAGAAATAAATGCTTTTCATCCAAGGCAAATGTTGGATTATATTTTGTAATGACTTAAAAATAATGTGTATTAATATTATATTGTTTTAAAATGCATTTATCACTAACCAGATGCAATGTTAAAGTTATTTTAAAGAATTAAAAATCTCTGTTTTGGTGGATGAGATATGATACCTAATACAAAACTGAAAACTAAAAAGAAAATTTTAAATCCTTTAATCTAAGTCGGAAGTTCTCAAATCTAGCTGCCCATTAGAACCACCTGGGGAGCTTTGTGAAACTACCACTTTATGGGCTTCATCCCCAAAGCTTCTGATTTAATATGTGTGGGCAAGACCTGGCCAACAGCAATTTAAAAAGCTCTACAGGTAATTCTAATATAAAAACGATGCTGAGCATCTCTGATCTCAACATAAGATGTATGGCCTTTTCATAGATCCCAGAGCTTTAACACATTTAGACCCTTTAAGCATTACCACCTAAAGTCACTGAATAGACAGAGTGAATTGTGACAAATAATATTTTCACTTAAAGAGACATGAAATCATGCCATGCCCTAACTGCTCTCTATTTCTTAGTTTCTCCACACACTGCCTTAACAAACAGAAAGATTAATATCCTCCACTATTCTGTTGAACTTCTGGCCCAATATTACCATAAACAGTAACTCTACATCAACTTTGTCAAAACCATCCAAATTATAGCCTCCCAATACACAAATTTCAGTTCAGAAAATTGCACATTTATTTATTTGTAAGTATATTTTGAAGAACATTTACTCTAGAGGACCAATGCAACCCTCCTCAAAGGTATTAGATTTTTGAGGAGTCAAGTTAAAGTTTTTATGGCAGTAATGAACAACTGACTATCTTCATACTTTTCTAGAACTTTTGGTTCTTCTATTAAATACTCTTCAAAACAGAGCACCTAATTAGCAGTATATTATGTAAATATTATTGGTTTTGTCTTTAGGCTATTAGTTACATCCCCCTTTATATCCTTCATGCAGACATTCTATAACTCTCCATGGAGATACAAGTCCAGTTCTTTATCCTTTATAACACATGTGTACACCTATTATCTAAAAACAAGAGCCCTAAACTTTAAGCAAGGCCCGCTACATGTGATTGGCTAAACTGCTAAAGAACTCCTGCTGAGAGCAGAGCTAACATACTTTTTACAGTATTAACTGAATTCTAATTTACTAACCACTCACTAATTTAGATTTTAAGATTTACCCCAATTAGAAAATAGTTAAGGGAAAGCTAAATAACTGGCTTGGTTTTTATAAAGTTTTAAATTATATCGCTATGTTTGGTTAGAAGACAATAAAAAATTTTAAGCACATACATTATTTTAAATAAATATATAGTATGTAGTACATAAAATTATATAGCATACATAATATTTAAGACCATTTTATTATTACATTTCATAATATTAAAACTAATGATATCCCATAGAACTTTCTGTAACAATGAGAGTAATGAAAACGTTCCATTCTGTATGAACCAATATGGTAGCCTCCTAGACATGTAGCTATGTGGCCACCATATTGAATTTGGGGAGTTTTATAAAACTACAACTTATGGGCTTCTCGCATATCTCACATTTGATATGTGGCTAGCACAACTGAAAATTTTAATTTTTAGATTTAATTTTAATTTACTTAACTTTATTTTGAATAGCTACATATAGACAGCCATGATTTAGACAAATTTTGAATTTTTCATATTAAAAATGATAAATACTGTTATTACTTAAATTATGTATTTAATACACATTTTGATTTGTCAACAAATTACTATAAAATGATGATATGCACTGGTAGAATTTTTAACCAAATATGTGTTAAAATGTAGATTATGTAATGATATGAAAAACTGACAAGCACATGTGTCATATATACTATATATTTTATTTAAAATAAGGTGTCTGAAATTCTTGTCTTTTGTGGTTTAAAAGTCACCTAGATTCTTTTGATAATTTTCAGTTATTGTTTCCAAACTACGACTTATGTAAGAAAAATTTAATGTGATAATTTAAAGTGCAGCTCCTTAAATAATCAGTTAAAGGATTTGTGAATAATCTTTATTCTCAATTTGTATAATCATAACTATACATTTTATTTTAACATTTTTCTGTTCTTTTAAATGCTAGAGACATCCTAATGCACTATAAACTAATTTCAATGAAATATACAACATACTGATAAAGTAAAGAAAATCATAAAAGGAATTATCAGTATTTGTATCATTTTTGCACCCCTAATTAACTTAGGTTTCGAGAACAGTCCTTAACAAATGCTTCACTATTAATATTAATTATTTCATTTAGGATTAACAATAAAACCAATTTAAAGCTATATACAATGGACAAAATTATTATTCTTGTTAAAAGTGCTTGGATGAGTATTTAACTGATAGATCGACTTATAAATTATTCATCTACTATTGGTTATTCATTCAGAGACATCTCATATGGTTCCAATTAAAAGGTGATTTTTTAAATCATCCTTTTCTTTGTTTCTTTTTTTAAATAGAAGTGGCAAAACACAATTTTTAATAAGGCATCCTAGCATTTTTAAGAAAGTCTAGATATTCTCTATCCACTGGTTAGGGAGTATGGAAGAATACTGGTTAAGATTTACTTGATTTCCTTCCAAAGTCCCTTTAGACATGCTCTGCACAAGAGCATCATCATCAAATGCTGCAGAATAGTATAAGAAGTCATAGATGTCTTCCTTATCGAGGCATGTACACCTTAGACACATTCATGGCCAAGGCAGCTTTCCAGGAGATCAAAAGTAGTTTTTGGATACGATCACATCTCCTCACATTTTTATTTTATTTTTATTGATGGTAAATGATTTTAACAGATAAAAGAGACCTAAGGGTGCACTTATTTTTACAGGTGAATCACTCATGGAACAATTCCAAAATTTATCAGAATCTTGAAACAAGTGTAAAGAAACAGAAACAAACAAACAACAAACAAAAATACCATTGCAAATTGTGTTGATATTATGTTTAAAAACCACTTCATATAATTTGTGAGACGTGGAATATTTAACAAGGAAACTTTGAAGTGAGGGTTTCTGGAAAGATGACAGAAACACTTAGATACAGAGAATTACATATCCTACATATGGTCACACAATAGGTAGAACAGTCAGGATTCAAAACCTGGTAGTTTAGCTCTAGAATCTGTATAATTAAACTCACTTTAATGACACTAATACCAATAGCAATAAATAATAATACAAAAGCTATTTCTTTAAAATGATAATTAAATATGTAAAATGCATGGGCTCAATTAAGGGAAAAAAGAAGAAAAGCAAGAATATACAGTACATGATTGAGACTCAAAGGAGACAATTACAGATGTGACTGAGACAAAGAATTATAAGACTATTTCATGAAACTTTATAGTCAACTGTTTGGAAAATAGAGAAAATAGCTTAATAGTCAAAAAAGACCAAAATTAATTCAAGAAGAAGTAGACCACTTAAATAGGCCAATTACTCTAGAAAAAGTTAGCAAAGTAATTAACATCTACCATTCAAAAAAGACAATTGAATCAGAGAGTTTCAGAGTTGAATTCTAGCTTTTAAAAAACAGACATAATTTAAACATAAAACTTTTAGATAATCATTAAATGAGAAATATTGTTTAATTTATTCTCAATCAGATAACATAGAAAACTCTCTGGTGCATTTTTGAAGCCATCTCTACCTATAAACTGTGATTACAAAAAAAGACAACAAATAAAACCTTTCACTTATAAACATTAAAATATTTTTTTTCTCCTGTATTACATTCAGATTATTACGTCTATTTTTTAAAAAAATATTTATTTTTTAAGTAGGCCATGTTGTCTATCTTTAAAGATAATATAGGGGTTATTAAAATATTTTTATAGAAAGTAGATATTACATCTGACAAGGGTGAAAATACTGATACACATATAATTGGGGAAAAAGAAAAGTATAGCCATTTTTATTGAGAGAAAAAAAAGAACAATTTAGGTGTACTAAATAAATGGCTATAGATAAGAGGGGTTGTTTTTTTTTTTTGGTTTTGGTTTTTTGTAATCATTTGGCCTTTCTCTGCTGGGGCATCTGTGGAGAATATAGGGAGGCTGATTTAAAGTTTCTGGTAAATTCTGGATCATGCCTGTAATTAGGTAGCCAACTTTGATTTCCTTTTCCCACCTTCAAACAGATCTGCATTAAAAGTCTTTCATAAGCCAGGTAATTTCTCTTTGCTTTAAATTCTCCTAAATTTTTTTTTCCTATAATCTCAAAGAATTTAAAAATTAGTAGGAAAAATTAGTAGGAAAAAAAGAACAAAAGCAAAAATATACAGTACATGAGTGAGACTCAAAGGAGACAATTTCTACTATTAGAAATCATCTAACCTACTTAATATGAGGAAAGAGACTCAATATTCAATATATTCGCTAAGAATATGCAACTTTCAAGGAGCAAAGCCACAATATAAAACTAAGAAATTCTATTTTCAGATCTGATGCTCCTTCTACTCCCTTGGATTTTTTATTCACATGATGACAAGCAAAGAAAGAGACAAAGTAGAGTGTAAACGACAAATATAAAATAAGCTTAATCTCTCTCTCTCTCTGTTGGGGTGTGTATGCGTGTGTCTGCGCTTAAGAAAAACTTTCCCTATAAAAATAAGGACAGGTGATAGAGCGAAGAAGCAAGTCTTATTTGGCAGTTTCTTTCTCCCATGCTATATGAGCTTTTTCTTTTCTGTTTCTAGGTAATATATTGATTTATATTGACAGTAGCTTCCTCTTCCTTTTTTCTTTCATTTCAGTTATTAAAATTAGTCCTAAATACTGACTGAATAGATTTTCTAGATCTAATCCTCAACTTTTAGGGAAATTAAAATTCAGTGCATTTTTGCTCTAATATCTAAGAAAAACTCAATTGTGTATGATTTTATTATATTTTAGAATGGCTACTATTTACTGAAAACCACATAAAATCCAGGAAGAATCTTTGAATGTAACTTAATTATCAGCAGTAATCACAAATGGAAAAGAAATGTTTCCAGTTTATTTTGAGAGATCAGTACAACACTTGCTGCTGATTGCACTCATTGTCTTTGCTTAACTGAACATGAGTAATCTCATCTCTCCATTTTACATCATAAAGCATCCTCATTTTAGAGTTACTAATATAATTCTGTTTTCATGATGTCTCAATTTAAATGTTACTCTTGGAACATCTATTTTCAACAAATAAAAATTTATAACCTTATGTAAGTGATTAAAATAAAGTTATAAGATTTTAATAATGTTTTTCAAATGGATCTGAAGATTAAAATATTGCCATTTTATTCCTTCTTTCTCATGCCTTCATACCTTATGTGAGATTATATAAGGTAACTTAATGGTTACTATAAATTGTACACACACACACACACACACAAAAAGACACATTATTATCCCTAACTTTTGAGTTATTTATATTTTATGAGTTTTTACAAAGTATAGTGAAAATGAAACACCAAAAAAACTTTAGAACTGTGAATATATGCTTACATAAATTCTTCTCATAGATAAAATCCTAAAAAAATTTCACAAATACACTTCTTCAGTGAATAGCCAACTCTCAATTAATGGTTTTTCCTTATTTGAGAAATGTGAATAAAAATATGTTTTGTGCATGCAAACACCTATAATGGCTTTTAGGCTGGTCACAGCTATATCACAAAAACAAGAAGAAAGTAGCTCATACCTTTGTTATAAAATGGTATTCCATATACAACTTATGTAGATTGTGTTCCCTAATTCAGTGCAATTTTCATACTGGTCTAGATTCTGGGATTGGAGGTTTATAGACCATGTATTAAATATAGCTCTTTGACAACAACAAAGAAAAAGGAGTTCATATACTGGCTTTCATTTCTTTGTAGCACCAGAGTCCTTACCAATTCTATCTTTGGCTATGATGGTGGAATGGGTAAGGGGAGATGTTTGGACAAATTCTGGAACCACTATCATTTGGCTTCATGTTTTAACATAGGCATTGAAATACAAACTAAACATTATTTAGTGGTTAATGCCTTTTTCTATTTTTTTTACCCATGACTTTTAATATATATAGCACCAAGAGAGTTAGATTAACAGAAAATCTATAACTGAGAAGAAAATAAGTATACTAAAATAAAGATTTTCTAAAAAAAATATACATTGCAAAAGAAACATTATTTTTAAGAGTTTACTATTTAAGAGAGGCAGAGCAATATATATGTATATATGTATATATACAGATATATATGTGTGTGTATAATAAAATAGCATAATATATTATAGTGTAATAATAGCAATAAAAATTAAAACTGTGGTATCAAAATAAGAAGCAGGCAATAAGGAGTTTTTATTCAGATAACACACCTAGAATATGTTGAGTTGACCTATTGCAATCAGAATAAACTATTTTAGGAAAAAGTCAGTTGTCATATCATAGATCATGCTCAAATGATTAAATAATATCAATTATTACACATAAATTTAGATTAAAATTAAAATAAATAAATCAAAGAATTTAGAGCCCATCTTATTTCTCCTCAGTTTTTAAACTAAGCCTTCATCTGTTTGTGGGCTACCTAGAGAGATAATGTAGGCAATTTAAAATTTATGAAAATTATGTAACCCTGAGTCTTATAAACATCACACTGGAGCACACTTGTATCTTTTTTTTTTTTTTGATGCTCTTTGCTATATGACCAAAAACACCTGACTTTAACCTTTTCAGCTTCTTTGTTTTCCCATTCTATCTGTTGGATTTTGGTAGTTTCCAGATTATCGAATGCCGGGTTTTGATTTGCTAACTATCAGGTAACTGGTATTAGAAAAGAAGCAAAAAGAAAATGCAATTTCCTTAAGAAGAAAGTAATAACATAAATGGAGCTTGCCCTTTCAGACAAGAAAAGAATAATTGTCTTATTTTTTGAAAACACAAAACCTATTATTGTTAGTATGGGTTGTCATATAACCTTTAGAATCAGGTGTAATATAAATGCATTTCAATAATAAATGACAATTGTTACTATGGTTACAGTATGTTTCTCTGATGAGAGACAATGTTCTAAATCAATTCTAATAAAGTACCTTGAGGCTTTATGAAACTACAAGCTACAGAATTCATTAGGACTCCTTCCTCTCCTCCTACTTCCTTATCCTGAACACCATACTCATCTGTTTCCAAAATTCAAGGGACTCTTAATCTTCAATATAGCTCATAAATATTCCTTTATTTTCATCCTCACTGCTATTTATTTAGTTGAATCTTTGCATTTCTTACCCAGCCTTTGCAATGGACTCCTGATGGAGTCTGCCTCTCATCAATTTCTTCTCCAAGCTAGGCCCCATATAAGTTAATCACATATATTTTACTCCTTTTTTTCAAAATCTCTCACACAGTATTTATAAAAGTATAACAAAACATAAAAGGCTTTAGCATAGAATTCGAAGCATTTGCTCAGCTCTATGAATCAACTGATATTATTTTCTTTATTCTCTTATCATGTCCACTCTTGTCACTTTATTGTGGTCATACCAGGCAAATCTATGCATGTATGATATTTTGTATGCCCTTCCAAAGCTGAGCATCGCTTTCCTTATCTATATGTCTGATTCTAATCTAGTTCAATTTAATACCTTCTTTTCCATTAGTTCTCCCTTATATTCAAGAGCATAATTATCATGCATTTCACTGCCCACAATTTGTTTACTTTTCACTTGGATACGAATTTCATCATTCTGTCTTACACTATAGATTACAAATGCTTAAGAATAATTGTTATTTTGTCCTAATATTGTTGCCTTTCTTTCCTTCAGAATCTAGTATTTTACCTTATATGTGAGGTGCTGTACAGTATGTCAAGGTGGCAAAGTACATGGCCTGTGAAGTCACATAAATGTGGGTTCAAATCTTGATCTCATATTCTGTAGCATCGGATCTTGAACAAATTATTTAGCTTCTTTAAGCCTCAATGTATCCCAGTGAAATGGATAAGTTTATAGGGCCTGTATTAAAGGATTCTTATGAAGGTTTATTCAACAAACATTTATTGAAACACTTCTTTGGTGTAAGCATAGACCAAGATATATAGTGGAGAAAAAAAATAATAATGCCAACTCCAAGGGTTTGTGTAAATACTGAATGATACAATGCATATTTAAGTGCTTTATACTTATGTTGTAAGTGCTAAAAAATGGATTAGCAATTGATAATGTTGTTGCTATAATGTTTTATTTATAAATCTTCACCAAATGTTCTTTACAAAACTACTAAATGCTAGAATCTATGGTTACTCTAGAAAGAGAGAGAAGTAAACATGGCTTTTAAACTTTAGAGCTTAATTAACAAGGAAGCAAACTAGTAAGCAAGCAACATGGTGCGGAGAGATGAGTGTTGATGTATTGAGTATTACAAGAACACAGGGATGAGATATGATTCCATACCAGTGGAGGAGAAGAGGTTAGAGGAAGACACTTTTGTTAACTCTTTATGGTCTAGTAGAATTTTTCCAGATGAAAAAGTTAGAAGCTCATTCTAGGCAGAGAGAGGAACCTGTGCAGAGGCATGAAGCATGAGAAATAAAGATCTACATGTAGTTGGGTAAAACTAGAAAATATGGCCAGGGCAGGGACACCCGTGGGAGCTGGATCATGATGAACTGTGAATGTCAGGCCAAGTTTGCAATTGATTTTCAATTAAAAGAGAAGCTATTGAAAGATTTTAATTAGGTTAGTAACATAAATGGATTTGCATTATTGAAGGATTATTCACTCTAGTTTTGGTGTGAAGAATAAACTGAAGGAGAAAAGGCTAAAGGCACGAAGAGAAGTCAAGGGAAAATTACAGTAATTCATGAATACTGTACCTGAAAGGCTATAATAAATGTTTATTATGTAAATCAGCAATTTTAACAATTTACACCCTTCAAATCCAAGAACAGAATAGCTTCTATTATTTTATTATTATTTAAAATTGGCCCACAGTATACTTGTCTATTCTTAAATATTTAGGATGTATCCACTAAGGGCCAGACATTACTCAAATATAACATGGTAATGTGACTAGGTAGAATTAAAAAATATAGTTCTAGCTTTTCAGAAGCATATTATTTGAACATTAACCTAACACAAAGGATATAATAAATAAATATTAAAATAATAAATAAATATGCACATAATAAATAAATGTAATAGATTTTAAAATGCTAGGTGCACTTTGAAATACACATGGAATGATAAAGAGATCATTATGACCTGGGCTGGTCAGGAAGGCTTCATGTAGATTGACCATGAGGGAATTTTGCTAGGTAAATTTAACTTAAAAAAAAAAAAAAAAAAAGCGAATCATTTCATGTTATTTCTTAATTATTAAAATTGAGAGAATTTGGTCAGATAGGCCATGTAATAGTTGGAATCAAGATTAACATTAAGTAACTGCTGCTACCGTTGGCATTTTTAAGGCAGGTACTATCATAAACATAGTTGGGTATTTCTTGATCAATCATCTTAGTCTCAAAATACCAATTAGCCCTTGTAGATGCTAATAATATAGGCAATAAAGAACAGATGGCCACATGATCAGAAAACAGCTGCTATTTTCCTGTCACACCAAAATATGTGAGCAATGTTTCTAAACAAGAGCCCTGCAGAGAAATTGTGGGATAAAACTTTCTGCTTCAGGTCCATGCCGTGTATCTTCTATCTAAAGCTGCTTAAAGGCATTTACAGGCAGTAAGGGCCATAATGATGTTGATGATCTCCCCTGTGTGGAGTATTCTAAGATAACAGGCAGGTCACCTTTGGCAGGCCAGCCATCTAACTTTGGGGGATAATCTCTTCAAAGCTCAGGATGAGTTCCCCAGCATCATTCAGTTTTCTGCTCTTAGGATCTTCAAGAGTTTTAGGAACCAGGCTGGAGAGATACTTAATCTAAATGCACTCCAGTGTTCCACACAAATGGGATCATTACCATCAACAAAGACAAAAAGAGGATTTTCCTGAGTTTACTTGGAATAGCCATTTATGCTCTGTACACTGCCTGCTCTGACGTTTTGAGTTCCTGCTTAATCTCCTTTCACTCTTCCCCTTCCTTATCATTCCCCCATCTTACTCTTGTGCCAGTAGGAACAAAACAGAGAGAGAATATGTGTCAGAATCTTTAGCAATAAACTCTACTGATAATGTCAAAAGAATTTACTGTGCATGATGCCTTCTGAAATATTTTTCTTTACATTCATCTGCGTAGATATTCATATTATTTATTTTGAATCAGTCATATAAGTTTATAGATTAAACTCTCAAATGACTATAAAATAACTGATCGTTAAGTATCTAAAGTACTGATATAAAACTTCTTGTGTGTTTAGATGGTCAAGGACTTAAGGTGCGTAACTTGCAGAAAAGGCAAAGTTTCAGATCCGTGTATCTGAAACTTGAGCCAAAGCAGCTAATACACGGGCTCAAGGAAAATAAACTTTCTGGGGCCAGCACAGCAGTGTCCAGAGTGAGATCACTTAATGTAAGTTTATACAATTTTAGAAAATTTCTCTCTGAGGATGGAGGGCAAAGTTTTGAGCTACTACTCAAGCAATACTCCTGGATATGAGAATGGATGAATGATCCAGAGTAGATGTTGTTTTCATAGCCATGGAAGCTTTTCCACCTCTCTCCCTTCCCCAGCTACCAACGGGCCCTCCACTCTTCAATATGCATAGTAATTATTTCAGAGATTAGCCAGTTACATACCAAACAATTCCATTTCTTACTGGCTCACAGGTAGACCACATGGAGTTTGGCATGCACATGGACCTGTATTTTAGGTAATGAAATATGAACATAAATAATGTGGATTTCTTCCATGCCTGGCCCTTAAAAATCTCCCATGTGTTATCCTCATATTTTTCTCCTTCCAGATGCTTGGTCTAGACATTCTGATGTAGAAAGCCAAGTGCTAAAGATAAAAGACACACAAGATAGAAGAAGCTCGGGTCTCTGAGTGACTTCTTTTTATTCTTCGTTAGGGTAATTCTAGCTCAGTTTGGTTCTCCCTCTGAGAGTTTCATCCTTACTTGAGGAATGGTCCTTACCCTTAAGGTTTGGCCTTCTTGAAGTCCCAACTTAATGCTTGAGTAATCTCCACTCAGTCTCAACCTGTGGTAGGTAGCTCCATTCACTTCTCATCCCAGTCAGAACTCTCTGCTGAGGTCTAGCAAGTTTCTTCTGTTCTTGTATAGCCCAGGGCTTGGACATAAACCTATAGTGAACTAATGAACAGCCACATGGATATCTACCTCCATCCCCATGCCCCACAGAAAACTTTCATTTCTTCTTGCCCTTCCCTGCAAATTTCTGTCACTCCAGCAGCCCTGAATTACAATGTCTGCCACTTACATCTCAGTAAAATTGTCACTCTTCCCGGACTCCACCTCATCGCACCAAAATTACTCACTGAATATTCTGAATATTACTGAAGCATTGCAATCTACATGATTCTCTACCTCTGTGTCACTAAAAGTAATTCATTCATGTGATTATAATGTTTTCTTTAATTTATTTTTATAAAATCTATAATTTTGCAATTTTATATGCATCTATTTTGTCTGCAAGTTATAAGAATCACTTAAGAGTGTTTATAATTCAGGGAAAAAATATTTCTTGTTTTAAACATGGAGAAAGCATGATATAAACAATACGTTCAGTTGCAAATTATAAAGAAGTTATTGATTAAAGATGCTTCTCATAAAAGCAGGGACTTTAGTGGTATTTCCAGACATGATTTTACTTTAACGTAATGGGAAAGAAAAGAATAAAGAAAAATTCATAAGTAAAATCTTAAAAGTTGATTTTAAAAATCCATGAAAGTGATCGTTCTGATTGGAAAAGAGATAAAATATGATTATTGATATATACATTTTTATTAAGAAATATATTCTCTCCCAAGCACATTTTTATAATGAATGTGTATCACATAATGAAAATGTTTTTTTTTAAAGAAGGCCATATAGTCATATATTGATTCTAGAAAATCTTTATAATGAAAACAAGAGAAAAAATAGCTAAGATGTAAAAACACAGTATGTTAGAGTCCTTGAACAAAATTTTATAAACTTTCTGCTATCATTTAACGTAATAACAATGATTGGAGGTGTAAATAACTACTTAGACACTATATGGTAGATGTTGGGTTAAACATATATTAAATGTATTTATCACATGACAAGTAAAAGAAAAACTATGTTGAATATAAATATTTAAATTAACAAATGAAAAAAATTCAGTTGAAATTGTTAAAATTATCCTAACTTTCATTATTATTTGTCTGCCCTTTCATTCTTACAATAACTTTGGTTCAATTAACTGATAATTTCCCATAGAACTTTTATTCTTATGTTTCAGAAATTAAACAAGATATTGAAACTGAAAAGAGACAGATGAGCAAAGCTTGCATTTTTAGGTGTCTTAAAGATTAGTTTGAGAAAACTCAGCTAAATTGTATACTTTTGATGTCTCAGCTTTCAAGTCAATCTAGGCTCGGAGCTCTGGTCTAAATGCAAGGACATCGGATACCTCCATTTCAAAGCTTTTCATTTCTCGGGATGAGGTGTTCAATTTTTGAAATGTAACATTCCAATTCCCTCATGATCAAATGGTTTTTGAAAAAGAACAGAAGCTTCTGAAACATTGTTATAACCAAAAAGAAAAAAAATGGAAAAATAACTACAAAAGAATAGATTCTTGCTAAACTAAACCTAAACTAAAAGGCAAAGGGACATATTCCAAATTGTTCCATCCAAGGACAAAAACCAACAGAAAACAGAAAACCTTTCAGCAGGGGTAAAACACTGCAAATAAAAGAAGTGTCCCAAGCTTGTGTGTCTAAAAGAGCTAATGGTTATGTAAACTTTTTTATATAGCTAACTGAATATAAAGAAATAAAACCATTGAGCAATGGTAACTGGGCAGAGGGGTGTGAACTATTAAGACTATAATTATTTTTTTGTATATGTTAATAACTAATTGCAGTTAAAACACTGTAAAATTTACAGTAAAAAACAATGCTATCCATGTATGCATCCATATACATAAATCACACACACACACAAATATATATATGTGCTTAATTAAATAGCATAATATTAATCAATTCATAGTTCCTTTATGCAGTCGTTCCTTAATCATTCAGCAAATGTTTGGCCTTTTATCAGACAGGCACTGAAGATACCATGAAGATGCAACATGCATGATCCTTCACTTATGGTTTCTAACAATCTATTAGAGGAGATGGACAATATTTACATAACCCAAATGAAACAATAAAATTTCAGGTAATTAATATGGAGGATAAGCATATCTGTCTTGAAGTGAGAGTTTGCATGGTTGCAAAAGAAAGTCATTTAAGGAAGCACACTCTGGATCTGTTGTAATAAGTTCAGTCATTCCTGAGACTGAATCCAAGTGTGTATTCTAGTGATTAGCTGGTGGTTTCAAATTTTTCTTGTCAGAGTACTATAACTTTTAATCTCTATATTAAATAAGATTACAAATGATAGTACAATTTAATTAATAGAGTTTTTAAAACAGTTTACAAATAAGATCATCCAGTATTTCACATGGGCATATTTTTGAGGATCATTAAGAAAGTATTATTATTCTTATAATTCTTATATTATTTTTAAGAAATGTTAATATTACAGTAGCAAAGAATAGCAGTGTCACATTCTAAAGACCAGCATATGCAGGGTGACTGTCAGACAAAGAATGTATAGTAAAAAGCTCATTTTCTAAATACTGAAATATGAGTTTCAGAGTCTTTGGCAGAAACAGCTCATGAAATAGCAACTCAGAATTTACATAAGTAATGATTTCTAGTTTTTAGTTGTGAGCAGGTCCTAAAAAATCTATATTTGATAGTCAAAAAGAAAATAAAGTTCATACAAATAAAACCATAAAACAGCTTCCTGCTTCAATTTCTCCATACTCTTTGCTCTTGAGTTAATCTTGTATAGTCCTGTCTCCTCCAAAGACTAATATCCACAGCCTTTTCCCCTTTTCTTTACAGATTTTACAGAATGCTCACTCAGTTGTTTAGTAATTATGTGAAAATAAGATTATTTTATTATAGATGCAAAGGAGCTTAAAGTCAAATTTTAAACAGAATTAATAATTAACAGGTGCATAGCGTCTCACATATTTCAATTCATGTTGGCACAGTTCATGAGCATTTGGCTTTCACAGAGGAGAATCTCCTTCTACTCCCACCGGCAGCATCCAATGCATGGTTAGAGTGGTTTTTTCAGTCTGGCTGCCAACTCCCTTAATGAGCAGTAGGTCAAGACTCTTCTCTAAAAAACTACCTACAGACTAAGTCAGACAATGTCCCAAATATCTCTAGCCTCTCTAACAGTAGTTCTCAAAGTGTAACCCCAACCAACCAGTAACATCAGCACCAGCAGAGATGTTGTTAGTAATAAAAATTCTCAGGTTCTACTCTAGACATTAATCAGAAACTCTAAGAGTTTGGTCTAGCAATCTGTATTTTACCAAACCTTCCAGTGATTCTGATTATACACTCAAGTTTGAGAAGCACTGCTTTAGGGCCTCAAACTAGTTTCTACCATCTTTGGGCATAAATTTGCTTACCAGCTCCTCTAACTTTTTCCACAAACTCTTCTAAACCTCAGCATTTCTCTAAAAATGTTCATCTCTTCTATAGGCTCATCTTATCAATCTATTCTTGTATCCATATTCTTTTTGAAAGATCCAAGTTTTGGGCATATATCTACCACATAGAATCACATTGCTCTGAGGCTTTTTCCTCTACTACAGACTCCTCCTAGTCCTTTTATAGTAGTGAAGGTAGTAGCACCAAAAGAACCCCAAAATAGTGGCCTCACCTTTACTGCTACTACTATATATAAGTATATATTTTTAAGTATATATATATATATATATATATATATATATACTTAAAATATATAAGAATATATATATATGTATATATATATATACTTAAAAATATATAAGAATCTTAGGTCATATAATATAATTATCTATTTGCATAGAATACAAATGTGTGTGTGTGTGAATGAAATATATATTTTAAATTGAAGATAATTTGTATAAATCCAGTGTTGTTCTGATTGGAATCTGGGGGTACACAATAGATCCATAGATTGAGAGAAGTCTACGTGCATTGTAAAATTAATTGTACTAGAATTATCCTAGATATTTCACCACAAGAGTTAGTGTTAAATAAAATAAAATAGTCTGGGACTACTTATGTGGGATTAAATTGGAGAAGGGGATGAGGAAGCCACAGTAATATGTAAGAAAGTGCTGAACTAAGATTGGAAATTTTTTTAATTACAGTTATAGGAATATGTAGAAATATATAAATAAAGTATGTGCATAACATCACATGAGTATATTTTGTTCAGTCTTTGCATTCACATACTTAAGATCCATTCTAGTATTTTATTGACATCATGTCCACAAACTTGTGGTAGCTAGTGGAAACAAATAACAAATATACATATAAAATCATGTTGCTCTAGGTGAGAAAAGTATTGAAAATAGAAGAAACTATTTTCAGTTTATTTAAAATGTTCTAATAAAAACATTGTTTAATATGAAATATATATATTTATATATAACTTGAGCCACAATTTAGGCATCTTATTTATTAATGTCCACTAGTTCTGAGATTTTTATTATTTAATTAGATTTAAGTGTATATTAGTATGATTTTTTTCAAAGGAAATTGTCAACCAAGAAATAACCATGGTTATCTGAAAATGTCCTTACTCAAAATAAAGTTTATTATGTAGTGTATGGTTACCTATTTGCACAGAATCAATAAATGTATTGCTATCAAATAATTCTCTTTGATTTATTAACTCCATTGTTCAAAATATCTCCAGGGAGTCTAAGCCTATTTTTTTAATTAGCATTATTTAAAAATAAACACATTTATTAATTAAAGTTTCTCCTATGATTCCTATTTACTGAATAATGTCATCATCTTCCAGATCATGGTTCTGATTTTAACTCAGGTTCACATATCCTACAAAAGTTTTCTTTTCTTGCCTAAAAACTGATTTAAGAAAGCCACTTTCCAGATTTTTAAATTTCATATGCTCTTTCCAAAAACTAATCTGCCTGAGAAAGAGCCAGTCCTCAAGTATTTCCTCCCCACTTCCTCTTTCACAATCACATTTCTCCATGGTAGCAATAAAAAGTGTACCCTTACTCAGTTGGCATTTTACTATCATGCAAAGACCTTTAGAGAACCAACCGAAGGAATAATTTTGCACCTCCTTTAACAGAAGCGCCATAAAAGCATGCCTCAATAGTTTTCATTAAGAAATGAAATTCTCAATAAATTTACTTTTTATTTTTATTATCAAAACTTCTTATTTGTTATGTTTTGATCAAATGTATAGTATTAATAATGGTTATAATAATACAAACAAGAGCTTTAAAAAACAGTTTGGATCACAGGAAGTTAATAGAACCAAATTTTCAATCTGCATTTTTAAAAATGGATAGCTGATCCATAAAAATTTTCAAGCATAAAAGGATATTACTTTAGGATAAAAGTCTGTGAAGAAATTTGAAATTGAAATATAAGTTCAAGGAGAAAATTGAAAAGTATAAAACTTCCAATTATTAAAGAATCAGTTAGTTTTCTATTGTTTAAATGAATAGTAGAAATAATAAACCAGTTGATATTAGTATTCCATTTGATGCACTTAAAATAATGCAACAGTTTTATTTTAAAAATTTCAATATTTAGTGCATTCTGACAATTACAACCTTTAAAATTATCTAAACTTATAATGAAAATTTTTTATTTAAAATTGATTTAAAATCAATTTAAAATTATGCAAGTAGTTAAGTAATTTTTAACATTATTTTAAGGAGCACACAAACAAAAAACTATTTGAAGACCACTTCCCTATGTCATTCTGAATTATTTAGCTTTCAATTTACCTATTATTTGTTTATTTATCTAATCAACATATACAAAAAAACTAATCAATGTTAGTAATTGGGATAAATGTGAGGATTTGGGAGCATAGGATTACCTAGAGACAAAATAAGAGTACTTAAAATCAAAGTGTTCATAGTCGAGAAAAATAGCAAGTAAAGAAATGGTTAATACATTATAGTGTCATGATGAAGATAAATGCAAGCTCCTATGGAAACAATATGAAGACCATGAAACACAGGCCATTGTGGGGTGGGCAGTCAGAGAAGACTTCCAAATTTCACAGGTTATATGATGATCTGTTTGCTAAATATTAAAAGATTATTAAAAGTTGTCCAACTAAAGCATGTGTATGTGTGTGCCTGTTGCAAGGTAATGGGAATAAATCCAACAAGAAAAATTAAGCTGGAGGTGAATGTGTGTGACAGAATAATAATTTGGAATATTCACTTGTGGGTTATCATCAGTTCTTCTCCTAGCCTTGTCCCAGCAACATCTTCCACTCAAAACAGGAAAACTGAGTCACCACACAGAAATTGGTAGGCTGAACTCAGAGAACTAAGGAACCAGACTCTTAGCTCCCAAATTCAAATCTTGATAAAAGTGTTACACAATGGGTTTGAATGAAGATACCATCAAATTGAAAGAGTTATTTTCTGGTCCACATACCAAGAACAGGAATGTTTGCCAACCTGGGAGGAGAGCATGTTTGGAGAGGAAGGTTCTGGAACTCTATCTCTTCAATGAACTCCTTGACACAAAGGCATAGTGTGGGAATGCAGAGAGGGTGGTGTGGTGGGTCTGGGGAGAGAAGTTCCATAGCAAGCCCTACCCAACTCTCTGACTCCTCCCAGGTGAAGTGGGCAGGGATATTGAAATTCCCAATGGCCCCAAGTATCACGAAATTAGTAGAGAGAAAAATTCTCTGGGACTTGCCAAAGGTACTGCCCAAAAAGTCATAAAGGAAATGGTTTCCTTTATGGAACCTAAGGAGGTTTGACCACCAGTTCCAGGGATCCAAGATGGGAGTGGCATGACTATACCTTGAGAAGCCAGCTTGAAGTCCATTCAGATCCAAATTTGCACTTAATGCACCCTCTGGCATGCTCACCCTCCTGTCCCTAGAATATCCCATTGAGGAAAGTGGTCAGAGAAGACATAAGAAACATCTTGATTTTGATTGTATTTAAAACCTGAATTGACTGAAAAATGGGTGATTTGAACAGAACAACCTGAAAACTGTCTAAATTAAGTTTTCTGACAGAATTCCAAAGTCAGAAAATCAAATTGAGTTGTTGAAACAAAGAAAGTTATATTTTGCACATCAGAGTTTATAAGTAGGATATGTAAAACTACCATACATGAAAAGCCTTGTATGTCCTTGTATGTCCGACTAAGGAGCTTGGGTTTTGTTCTGAAGGCAATGGGAAGCAACTGGAGAATTTTAAATAGAAAAATAAAAGAAGCAGATCTGGATTTTATAAATCCAACAGCAATATGGAGAATGGATTGGTGAATTAGGGGATGGTGATGTCGAAAACCAGAGGAAGAGAGCTCAGCAAAGAGCCCTTTGACCTAAACATGGAAAGAAATAATAGCACAGAAATAAGCTGTGACAATGTAGATGGAAAAGAAAGGATTAATATGGGGATGTTTAAATGACAGATGTCTCCTCTCAGTTCTGTCCATTCAACCTTAGCAGTTCTATCATTGGGCAAGATTCTGACCACAATACTATCACTAACTACTCCCATTTAAGCCAGTTTACTGTTCCTGTGCTGGCCCTGACAGCTCCTAGATTCATTTCCATTTGCCATCACATTTTGTTTTATTTTACTCCTAGTTCTTAAAAGGTGACAAGTGATAAATACATATTTACACCATTTTACATATACTTATATTACATGCATTGACCATATATCATAGCTAAAGTGAAATATAAATTATTTCCAAATTAGAACTATATATTTTAAAACAGTATTGGTTGACCGAGTATATCCTTCTATTCATAGAGCTATTCTGCTCTTCTGAAAAAACATCTATCAGAATAGTGTATGGATTACATATAGTCTCTGATAATAGAATAGCTGCATTCAAATCTTAACTTTAAAACTTGTTAGTCTCACGATATTTAATAAATTAGTTTATCTCTCTGTACCTCTGTCTTATCCTCTGTAAAATGGGGATGATACTGGTACTCACTTGATTAGTCCATTTAAGGCACTTAGCCCAGGGCCAGGAACAAAGAAAACACAAAATAACTGCTAACAAATGATTGTGTGGCAAATTTGACATCTCTTAAATGTGTTTAAATTTTCAATTGTATTTAACACTAAGAATTTTCTTCAGCAATATATGCTAATATATATTTAAACAAGGTGACCTTCGTATTAAAATCTGTGGGTACAAAAGAGCGAACAGCCACATAATTCATACATTTCTCATTAGTCTTCACTTTGTTTTGGTCATAAACATACAGTTATTTATCTTTCTTGACACTAACTCTAAAACACATTATAGAAAGGCAGGGTGGAAACTGTCCTTGTATTTTATGTGGTGCTGAGTTCAGATGTAAGCATTCAATTTACAA
>CM053502.1:123967134-124120521 GCA_028627145.1 Eidolon dupreanum | reverse complement strand
TCTATTTTGCTATATAAATACACATAAGAAAATATACAAATTGTTTCCACTTAAGTATTTTATGGCATGTTTATTCGTAGACTTTAAAAAATAAATGTTCTTTTCTTTATCAGACTACGTATTAACCAATATGAGAAATTTAGTTTAAAATCTACTGTAATCAAATATTGATTTCTATGCCTTCAGATTTTATGTCTTTAATTCTCCCATACAGAATACTTCAGAATACTTCAAATAACTGTATAAACTTGGAACATGTGCAAATCATAATAACAAACATATTTTCTAAAAATAAGATCAATTTTGATTATCAAATGGAATTTCAATAATATTTAAATACCTGAGATTTTGATAATTTTATGGAACTAAATTGCTATTGCTTCTTATGAATCTGTTCTTGCTAAAACTCTGGATCTATAAATCACAAACATAATAATCAGTCGATGAAAAATCATTTACTAACAATTGTTATTCACTCATCAAGCAACTGAATACCTACCATATGCCAGCTAATAAAAAGCTACTTGATGCCTCCCTGTCCATGGAAAGCTCACACTCTAGTCGGGGTAGAAGGCATGGCACCGAATGTTATGAATTAATTCATAAGTGTAGCAGGGTGATTTATTGATAACACCAATGCTTTCTTTTCAAATTTAGTAATTCTCTTCTGCCTGGTAACCCTTTCCCAAATTTTCTTATCACCACATGGGAGCAACTGGGACTCTCATCGGCATTCTCCTCAGAGAATGGAGGTGCTAGGAAAGGGTTTAGAGTCAAAAACAAAACAAAACAAAACAAAACAAAACAAAACAAAACGATTAAAGATCACCAAAAGTCAAATTTATGCCATAAATAATGGACTTGGAAATAATTAATGATGGTATAAGAGTCAGGTTTTTATTTAGCTTGTTTGTTTTTCATCCTAAGTTTGGTAAAACTTCCATAGCATGAAAAGTGAAATAAATACTCTAAAGTCAACAGACCTGAAGGAATCTTGGGGGCTTGACAAGAGGCTTCAGAGAGGAATGTGGCATGAACCAACGACAGGAATTAAATGGGAATGTAGACACTCAGAGGATATCAACAAGAACAAATGCAAATAACTGAAGACCCTGTTCCTCAGTCCCTCTCCCAACAGTCCCCGTACTATACTGGGAAATTCTAATAACTGAGAAAATGGAATATACTAATTTTTTTTTTCTTGAGGGAAAGTGGGGTTGGGAATTTAAAACAGAAGCAAAGTTGAGTTATACAAATGGAACTTTTCTGTACCTCTAAAATTTGTGGATATTTAGAGAGTAAAATTAGAAGAATCTTTCAAAGTGTTTAATGTAGCGTTCTCTGCCAAAAATTTTAAAGTTTCTGAAATTTTACCCTTCTTCCAAGTTAGCTTGCTATAGATATGTGAATGCTGGTAAAAGATACAAGACTCAGGTTGGTGATAACATATCATTTATTATTTACAACAATAACAGTGGTCAAAATATCAGCATTTTGGGGACCAGTGCTCTGAGCGCCATTTCTCACATGGCAAAGATAATAAGGCCAAACATGAGCAGTGGGATGCATTATAAGAGAGCAACTCTGAATTTAGGGAACTCGAATCTTTTATAATGAACAGTACACGTCTACCCTTTGCTCTGGGGAAAGATACCATCTTCATTTTCCAGGGTTGTTCAATATTATTCATCATAAAAAGAGGTGCACAACAAAGGGCAATTAGTTCCTCACTCACAGAATATATAAAGACCTGAGACATTTGTCTGCCAATACCATACTTAACAAATACTAAGTAAATATTGGCTATTACTGTAATTATTATTGCTATTAGAAAGTTACTAATGGCATATAACCTACCAACTATATCGACATTTCCTGGCATATACTATACTAAAAAGTTTTCATTCAGTAAGCATTTTATACAATCAAAATGTCAAATTAAGCAATTCTTTTATGAGTATAATAAAAAGATACTACCAAAATCAGCTAAATTTTTTTTTTAACTCTGTGAAAGTCAGATTTTCCCATAAGAATAGAAAACATTTATGTGATTTAAGATCCCTCTTTGAACAGAGGAAAAAAGAACTTTAAGGATATTTCACAATGCTTTGATGAGAGGATGATGGTTCTCTACTTATTTTAGAATAATAATATCCCATTAGTTTAATTATAATATAGATTTATCAGTCTATATGTACTATATTTGCTGAACTTGTTGGCAGGATGTTTTTCAGTTTAACAATTAAAGAAACTACAGGTCAGAGTGCTTTAAGATCATGTATACCATTTTCTGCCATGTCAGTGATAACTCAAAAGGAAGTACGCTTCTGTGCCTTAGAACTCACTTTTGTGTATTCTTCTGGATTCTGCTGTCTCCTTTCAGGAAGTAAGCTATTCAGGACTATTTCTGTAATAAAATATGAATTTTACTAAATGTAAGAGACTCTTTTCTCTTTTTCTTTTTTGGCCTAACTTAGTTACAACTTTAATATGATCTCTTTAATTCTAATTACCTGGTAATTTGTGCCAGCAGAGTCAACAGTACAGAGTTCAGCGCTCTTTGTAATCAATTTGTGTTTTACCCAGAAATCAGTCTGTCCTCAGCTTCCATAATAGGTCCAGAAAATATATAAAGAAAACTCAAAAAGGAAGGACAGTATGGTATTTATATTATTTAAAATCAAGATTAGACTTCTACGCTTTTAACAGTTTGTGAAAATGAGAATCTAGGAATTCTGTTCCAAATTTTTTTCAGCTGAATTTCAGCCCCCCTGATGGCATAATGTATTTGGTCTTTGACTGAGTAGTTTATCTTATGAAATAATGTTCATGAGAGTAAACATCACTTACATTGTCTCTGGTTCAGTGTAAATTAAGATTCCTTATCTTTAAAAAATATTTAGTTTGAATGAAAGAATAAGGCATTTTTTTCCTAAATAATCAAGTTCACAACAGTAAAAATTCTATTTGTTCAGGACAACTAAAGAATAAGTTCAGTGGTTAATAATACTGTCTTTAAGCAAATATTAGCAAATGTGACATATTGACATTTTTCCAATGAAAAGATAATTTAGAGAATATAATTGAACAATGACAATAATTTTCCCCATTATTATTATTATTCCTCAGAATAAATTTGCAGTCATTCAGGGTCATAATTCATATTGAAGCAAAAAAATCAATAGGACTATGAATATAGAGGATATAAAAGATTTAGCTAATTATGTGATTGACATGAAAGTATTTTTTTAAATAACTCTAATGTTTGCTATCTTGGTTTTTATTTTGATATTGTTCTATATTGTTCTATCAAAATTAAAGTTCAGAATAAGTTCAGAATATGCAAAGTAGTTTATTTTTGCTTTATTTATTTATTCATATTTATTTTGGTAAATAAATAGGTATATATTCAGAAATTTAAAAGATTTTTTAAATTCCACAAGAAAACATTTGTCTAAATACATGGTATTAACACTATTTTTTAAAATATCTGCTGGCAAGAGATATTGGCAGAAAATGAAGCTATTATATTATAAAATATAAATGAATAAACAAACAAACAAATAAATAAATAAGTATTTGTGACCTAAATAATCCATTATTTTAAAAGGTGGGGAAAGGTGCTATCTCTTTCATCCCCAGTTGGGAACTATATGGTATATCAACATCAGTTAATTGATCCACACAAGAATTTCTCAAATTGTGAGAGATATTAAGAGGCACAAATTATAATTATTTATTTTAAAACTATGTACATGAGGCAAATATTGCAGTGTTATGGAATGAATTGTGTCCCCTCAAAATTCATATGTTGAAACCCTAATCCCAATACATTAGAATGTGCTATATTTGGAGATAAGATCTTCAAAGAGGTGGTTAAGTTTAAATGAGGTCATTAGGGTGGGGTCCTAATCTAATATGTTTGATGTTCTTATGAAAACGAAGAAATACCAAGAATGCACACAGGGAATGAAAAGACCACTTGATAACATAGCAAGGTGACTATCTCCAAGTCAAACAGAGAGGCCTCAGGAGAAACCAAACCTTCCAGCACCTTGACCTTGGACTTCTAATTGTGAGAAATAAATTTCTGTTAAGATATCCAGTCTGTGGCATTTTGTCATGGAAGTCCTAGCAAACTACGACACAGTTTCAAATACTTTTATTACATAATAAACTAAATTTAAGAAATGATATGATCTTTTAAAGAATATCAGCAATTTACCTAGGGACAATGTCTTTCACTGTGTTCTTTTCATCTTTTTCCTTTTAAGAAGAATGTATTTTTTTAATGTGTTGACTTTTGTTCTGATATAATGTTTAAATATATCCATAAATTAAGTTTTCACCATTTCTGCTGCAACCGATTTATCTGCTATATAGATTTTGTAATCTACTTTAATCCAATGTCCATGTCTCCTTCTGGTATTTTATCAGTGTAGTTAGTATGCATTTTAAAGTGCTCCTTGGCAAAGTCTGTGTGGGAAATGCTGATTTAGCATACCTAAAATGCAGCTGCGTTCTCAGCAAAATTCATGCCCTGTAATGTAATGTGAATAAACAATTGACAAATAATGATGGTTAAATATGTCCTGTCCTTTCCCTTTCCTTGTTTTCCGATCAGCCTTGAACAAACACACTTTCTAAGCAATGCCTCCAAAATACAGTGTTGATACAAATGCATCTTAAGCTGGTTTCCCCAGAATTAAGTATCAATTATTTTAACTAAATGTAATTTAAGTCACCTCATCTTTAACAAAGTATTTTATATACTAGAATGCTTCAGGACGTATGTTGACTGTGGTTTCACTCATCTATTGTTTTAAAGACAGATGTCCTACAGAACAATTTGAATGGTCTGAAAGTTTATAAAATCCTCCTTTCTGTTAGTCAACAGCAAGTTCATTTTATACTATACTATACTATACTATACTATACTATACTATACTATGCTATGCTATACTATACTCATACACATACACATACACAATGGATATCAATATCTTCATACTATATTCCTTTAGCAAGTACAATCTATATTTACCAAGTTTACTTATATTTTTCATATTAAATCAATCCTGTTTCAATAGCCACTAAAAAATAAGGAATTGCAACAGAACCACCTTAATCTTAAATGGTTTGAAATCAGTCTCACTGGGAAAACTTTTTTAAAAATTTTATTTGTTATTAATATTTTGTTCTTTAGGCATGTGTATGTGTGCGTGTTTCCATGATGTAAAAAGCCATAAATTACTGATCGGATTAGAAATGTATTCAGATGTCAGCTTCCAATTTGCATTATAGATTTTTGGATACGGTTATGTAAACTAAAGGAAACTAGAGTCACTTAAAAATACTATTTACTCCCTAGTGTAACAAGACAACAAAGAATGCAACAATGTTCGTGTGATTATTTCTACCATATTAAAGAAACTTAGTACCATGGCAAACTTTTCAGATTAACAAAATATGTTTAGCTGTAAGTAGATCCAAGCTCTACTGATAGTGCCAAACATTTTTGTAATAAGGGTTTCCCTGCATTTCTGCCAGGAAAATCAAAATGTGATCTGATTCACTACATAGCAATTTCAAAAAATGTTGGAACTCTTAGAGAATATTTTTTACTAAGTTTTAACTAATCCAATTGAAATCTCTAGCTTGCCTAGTGATGAAAAGAAGTGAGATACTAAAAATATTCCAATTTTCTCTTTGAATAAGTAATAGTAATTGAATTCTTAGTATGTGCCTGATACATATATTATTTAACCCTCACAACATATAAAATAAAACAATTATATGAGAGGTAGGTTCTATTATTATCTCCATATGGGAAATAGAGGGGGTGCAGGAAATGTGAGGGAACTGTCTATCCCAGTACAATGTACAATATATACAATGTACCACATTGTATATATTGATAAAGATATATATTATATATAAGATATATATACTTATACGTACATATAAACTGAAGGCTGCATTGTATACAGAGATAGATAGATGATAGGTAATGAGGGGCTACATTGCACATAGGAAATTTGAGAATAATACAATTAAAAGCCAATCTGCTTTATATTATTAACATGAACTGATGGTGACAAAATATTCTTCCCAGAAAAAAAAAATTAGTTTTTTTTAAAGTAAGTCCTAATCTATTGCTACAATTACAGTTGATATTTAAATCAGCTTATTTGTTATCACTTACTCTTTAATAAGCATTGTATTCTACATAGTTATTTTAAAGTTGAAAGCACTAGCCATGTTTGGATGTGAATTAAATCCAAGAGTATCATTATACATGAATATACAACATATATTGCCATGGATAGCCATTCACAGCAGATGAGTTGTTAGTCTTCCTCTGAAAGCATTCATATTCTTTCTCTAGAAAACTAAGATTATGGTTATCTTTCTTTCCATGTTTGTACTGCATAAGTAAATATGTACATACATACATGCATATACACATAAGGCAAGGTTGGGAATTGGATGGAGGTTTGAGAGCATTTGGTACTATTTTACTATAGAATTTTTACTACCCAAGATGTTTTTGTGACTTTTACCATACTTATTGATACTGATCCCACTTCTGTCTGCTCTTTTAATTTTTTATGTCACTGGAGATGAGGACTTTGTCAGTGGGAAGCCACACACACTGGTTTATCTATGGCCTCGAACCAATGTCCTCTTATTTTCTTCAGTTACTATATGCACATTTTGCATTTTATTACTCAGCCATTCACTCCAAATTAGAGTACAGGTTATTTTGAGAATGATCTACATAATCTCCTTTCCCTGAGAACCTTGCCTCCCCATTCACATGATAATAGGGGCAAGTTCTCAGCAGACATGTTTGTCCCATGGGACACTACTTCTTGAGCACACCTGATAAGTTCAGGAAGGGAAGCCAACCCACCTTGGCTAAATCAGAATCCTTTCATCTTAAACCTGTGATTGGCAACAATAGATTATATTCTCAGTTGGGAGTAGCTTTAATGCAGAAGGAAGGCAAGAAAAATTTGTGGGTAATGTGGGTAACTTATTTTCTGCATAGATACTGAAAAGCACACAAAACTTGTCTTTAGGGATATAGAGAGAAGACCAAAGCAACAATGTAAGGAGTGTGTGTGGTGGAGAGGGAGGGAGGGAGGGAGGGAGGCAGAGAGAGAGAGAGAGAGAGCGGAAGGGAGACATGAACAAATATGGAAAGACTTCAAGCAGTTTTTCAGCCACTGATTCTGATGTCTTCTAAGGTCTACAAGGAACTTGTTGTATAACTATAGGCTTTCTATTTCGACTTGGTCAAGTTTTTTTGTTTGCCCCCAAAGACCAAAAAAGTAATATAGTTTATTCCTATACATCCACTAAGGTTGAACTCTGCTAAAAAATCAGTATGATAACATTTACAAATCCCTTTCAATTTCAAGTTCATGGAACAGGCAATTTGCTTCTTATGGCTTTACAGATTAACACAAACATTCCCAAAACTGGCTTAAACACATTTACCTACAAAGGAACCATACTGAAAAAAAAATCTCTCTCTCTCTCTTTCACACACTCACACACGCACAATATACATATGTTTATTATTTATATATCCATTTGTTATTCCTTTCAAAGTTAGAGTATTTTGTAGAGATAATATGACACTGAAGTCCTTCCCAAACTGAAGGTTTATAAAATGGTATTTAAAATATGATTAAAGAAGACAATTTAGATGATACCAACAAACTTTATTTAACATTTCATGAAGTAATCTCTTTTTGTGGAACTACAAAATGGATGGGAAGCAAGAAACTTTTATAAAGATAAAGAACAAAAAACATAGTCAACCTTGTTTGGAGTAAGAAGGTCCAGAGTTGCTTAACATTTAGGGGGTTGGCTGACTTAATATGCATTTCTGATCTAGTGGAGCCTTTTCGGGAACACAAACATATCAAAGTTTCAGTTTGTCGATGTGGCACCCAGGGCAGGAGCAGCTCCATCTTGAGCCTAGAAGGTTATCTTAACAATGGTCTTAGTTCTGTCCCATCTTAGTTCTAATTAAATTTCTTAGGCCTGTTATAAATATGGCATCCATCATCTTCAGATATTCTTCTTTAATATCTGTAGGCCATACTGAGCATCACCTTATAGTCTAGGACAGTGGTTCTCAACTAGAGATGATTTTATTCCCAAGGGGACATTGGTAACATCTTGAGACATTTTTGTTTGTTACAACCCAGAAAAGGGGGAGCTACTGACATCTCATGAGCATAGGCAACACATCCTGCCATGCACAGCATAGCCTTCACAACGAAATATTATATTCCTAAATTCAATAATGCCAAGATTAAGAAAACTTGGTCCAGCTACCAAGTACTCATCCTAAAATCCAGGAACAGAGTTAGGCTAGCACTGATGTACCATTTGTGACAAGAACAGAGGCAAGATAGCTAGTAGGACCCTCATAGATGGGCTGAAGTAAGATAACCATTAGCAAAGTGCTTTGACAAAATAAAGACCAAGGAATGACATAGCTAATAAAGTGGCATCCATATAGATGACCTGGAAAGCCACATGACAGACAGGCCTCAAGACATGACTATTATCAGCACTCTTTGACAGAGATTTATGGACCAATTCTAATGGAAATGTAAAGCTTCCCAAATCTTTGGCTTTACACATGGAAAGAAGTAACCACCAGCAGAGAAGAAAAAGCTGTGGGCCACATCTCTAACTTTGCTCTCATCCAAACACTAACAGACTGCAATCCCCATCAGCAGCAGCATTTTCAAACATGAAAGAACTATACTATACAAGTGTACTTAGGTATAGCTCTGCTAATAATCAAGCAGAAAACAACGTTTAGGTAGAGGGAAAATTGATTAAAACAGAATTGTAGACAGGAGCATAATTCATGCATTCCTGAAGTGTAAACTTAAAAAAAAATCCTCTACCTAAATACTGATGTCATTGCATGAAAATGTTGCCAGAGCCTGCAGTCTTTGTGCTAAACGAATGCTATAATAGTGTCTAAAATTTGAGCACATTATTTCAAAATCTAGTATACTGATTCATATTAATGACTACAAACAACTTTAATTCAAATTGGTGAACAGTTGGAAATAAAAGATAATTTAATGGAATTCTAGTCAATAAACATTAATTATTTTTCCTACTTCTAGTAAATTAATGTAAACACACAGCAAATACATCCTACACTATGTCATAATATCACTAACTCATTTTCTTAGCTTTATAAGTGTGTATCATCACAATTAGGCTATAACTCTAAACTAAACTAGATCGTTCTTTATAGGCCTTGAATCAGTGATTTTCAAACCACAGGCCCCAGGTCTATTGTAATGGGTCTGCCAATCTATAAATTTACATAAAGCACACAATCTTCGGAATAACATGTCTCCCTTACACTGTTTTTTCTCCATATGTGTTTATGCATGTAATCCATAAAATAAATATTTTTACAATTACTTAATTAATACTAACATTTGTAATCAATAAGTTGTAGATATATGATTATCATCAGCTGAGCACTTTTTTTATAATTTAAAAATGAGTTCTTATCTTCAAAATGCTAAGAATCACTGTCTAATGCTGAGAGAAATAAATTTCTGTTTTTATGTTCCTTACATTTATATAAAAAAAGTCAGTTAACCATGGGACATTTCTTCTGATTCCACGTTTGTTCACTGTGGTATTCATAGCACAGCTGTCCAAATCTACCTTGGAATTCATATTTTCCTTCAAGATCAAAGTTTAGTGTACTTAGCTGTGGGCTTTGTTGATCCATTCCTCTTGAACTTCGTTTGGGCCCATAATTACATGCCCAATATAGAAAAAATGTCAAAAAAGAAACAGATTTCAATTTCAAGCTTCAGAGGAGTTCTGATAATAAAAATGTGGTGAAAATGATGAAAACTACCTTGAATGATGCACTCTTGTTTTTAGGGACAATGTATAGTACTGTGTGGCGGCTGTGAGAAAGGATACATGTCAATTCTGAGATTAGGCCTTTGCCAAGGAAAGTTGTCATTTAAAAAAAAAGAATAACTCTTTTCGATGCAGAAAAATGTCCAGCCATGCTACTTGCTATGCAAAAACAGTGGGATTGCTTCCTGCATGCCAGAAGCAGGGCAAAAGTACAACACACCCACTGCCGGGGCCCATTAGCATCTTTTGTCATAATACATGGCAAATGGACCAGTAACTACCCACTGCCAATTAGAATGATGATGAGCCAACCTAAAAGAGGCAGGTGAGCAGACTAAGTGCCCCTGTGGTTTGCCAATTACCTAAATTATCTGCGGTAGTTTTAGTGCACGGCTACTATGAATACAAATATAAAACACTCTAGTATTCAGGGGAGTTAGGCGCTGCTTGGTATCAAAAAGCAGAGAGAAAATAAGCAGGATTTTCAGAAGCTGAGTTCTAGCAATTGTGATAGCCAGTGTCACCCAGATGAAATTCTATCCTGCATTTTGTTTGACAATTCCGTCTCCTCTAGGAAAGGCTCCCGAAACGATAAAGCATAAATTCTGCGCTCAATGTCACCAATCAATTGCACAAATCGTTTCTGTGATTCTCACTAAATGGACATTGAAACGATCTACAGCAGTGAATGAAGAGTTAGTATCAGAAGACTTCAACTAAATAAAACTACTTTTACCCCCCAAAAATCATTTGTAGCATTATAGTAGATATGGGGAAATAAAAAGAAAGAAAAGGCAAACAGGAGACTTGCAATTCCTGCCATGCCCTCAATGTATAAAGAAAGATCAGAAAAAGAAATCAACAGTGTCCTTTGTCACAGTTAGTGACAATCATGAAATCTGAGCAACAGCCTTGTGAAAAGATTTCATCTGAGAACTTCTACTTTGGGAACAGCCCCTGCTTACATTATCAGCAGAAACTACTTTCAATTTTCCATTGTTCTCACATTTGCAGTTACCAGGAACAATGAGAGAGCTTGACACAGTTTTAAAGGCAATGTAATATTTTCTATTAATAATATAAAAAAACATGCTAACTTATGTGTTTAACATTTCCCCATCTTTCAGAAAATCACATGCATACTTGCCCCCGAATTTGGCATCGGGTATGAGTACATGATCTGATGCCATTTTATTCATGTTCACTTAAACTTCATAATAGGTTAGCATATAGTAAATGATTTCAAAAGAAGGGTGCCATGCTCAATGGGTAATATGTACAGTGGCTGTGCTTAATGTTAATAGCAGCACTCAGGAATCTGAGTTATATTGCTCTGGTACTGAACTAATATGTGATCTTTGACAAGTCACTTAATCTCTCATCATTCTTAACTGTAACTATAGTTTATCTAAATTATAATAACAGATAATAATACCTTGCTTGGAGTAGTGTGGTAAGACTTGATTAATTGTCATGTGTGAAGCATTAAGGTCTTTGGATAAAATGTATTACTAAGGCATACAGCATTAATATTATTCACTTATTAACAATGTTTTCTTGTGTAATGGTCCAATAAACTATCAGTTTAAGACACATATGGTGGATACTGTAAAGGTATAGTAATAGAACGATACTGTTAAGGTATAGTAATAGAACGATAAGCATTTTACTGCTTCTTGCATATATTCGTGGTATACAAACTAATCTACTTTATAGAATATTCAATATAGTTACTAAATTCCACACTGACTGTTTTATTATGCTAATTGATAATCTAGTGTGCTCTAAAGATTAAAGAAAAATGAAATTAAACTGAAAAAATCAAAGGGTAACAACTTTATAATGCCTCTTTAATTTAGCAAAATACAATTAAAGTCACACAGTGATAGAATTGACTGTGAATACTAAGATGACTATAATTGACAAAGTAAATGTTACAGAGCCAGGCTGAATAAAAGCAAAGGAAAATGCCAATACAGTTCGGCACCATGGGATATCTTTGTAGGCTCACAAAAATGAACTATAAGACGTCCATAGATGTCACTGAAGAGAATGTTCTAAAGAAGGCTATGTCACTAGAAAAGGTTTTTTGAATCAAGTAAAAAATGCACATACTTAAAAGTAACACAAAAGTTCATTATTGTCTTTACTAAAAGAAAAAATATGCTGAGGAAGAATTAGTCTTTACTAAGTTTATCTGTGTTACTTCATATTTGTAGACACATAAGATTCCTAAGGCTGTATTCTTGTATTCTTAGAATTTTTTTTTTCACCAAAAAACTCTTTAAGGGTAGAGCAACCTTGATGAAGGATAAATTATTTCTGAAGAGTAAAGTTCTAACTTTTTAAAATTAATGCAAATATTATATTTTACTCTATAATATATGCTTTCAGACATCAATAAACTCTTCCCCAAATATTTGAAATAAAATTGACACACTAAGACAGTATGTTGTGTTGCTCCTACATCTGACTATATCCCTTGGCATACCACAAGAAAAGACAGAAATATACTAGTAGAAATTGTAAATATATATACATATATTTGTATACATATATATAGCATGAAGTAAATAAACAGGGGACAGTGATAGAGGAAAGATAATTGGGAACATATCTTATTTTAAGAGAATGGTACCTTTGAGGAACAGGCTTGTGTGAGAGTAGAAAGAGTCAAGAATAACTGAAAGTTGATTTGAGATGCTTTTCTATAAATGTATGTATTTACTTGTAATTAGCTAATTTATTATAGCATTGTGAGTTCTAAGAACGCATGTTTCACAGAATTGACTGTATCAACTTTCTCAGTGTGATGGGATTATGGATGATATTTTAATAAACTTTCTTGTTGGATTCTTTTTATAATGTTTGTACTATTTTTATGATTAGAAAAAGGAAAACACTATTAAGATTTTTGGCAGAATACATGGTGTTGTTGCTTCCTGAAACATTGAAGATTGTTCCAAAAATTCCAAATTTTCTCTCATCACTGATAATTCTTATGCAATATGTAAAACTTATATAATTAAAATACAAAATATTTATATTAATAAACACTAGAGTCCCAGAAGCACCATGTTTTCTACTTTTGAACGATACATCTGAAGCTGTCATAAGAATCATGAAAAAAATTTTAAAGCAACACAGTGTCTCCTGAATATATCAGTTGGAAATTGTTTCACTTTAAAGTGAAATTTCAGGAAGCCTGCTTCTAACTAAAGACAATAAAACACTCTGGATTCAGGACAATACTTTTATAAAATAGCTGTATATCTTCTGAAACTGAGTGCCAGAAATAGCACGAAAAGCACTGATAATGCAAAATTCCTCCTTCACACCTAAATAAATGAATGTTTATCATGCCTGCCAAGGATATCAAAGGGAAAATGAATTCTTACTCTTCACATAATATTTCTAGAAGGGAAGTATTATTAGCAACAAAAATAATGCAAAAGAGTAGGACAATGGCAGTCAAGATTTGCATGTCAGTCTGTATACATAGGTCTCTGCTCAGGTGGATTTCTTCAGAGCCTCGCTTCCTCCATAAAAGATTTTGCCATAATTACCCATTCACTATGGGCCACCTAAACAAACAAACAAACAAACAAACAGAAAACAAAAAAAAAAAAACAGCAACTCTCTATAAATTTGTCAACAGTGGTTTATGCATCAAATATTTTTCCAAAAGTTTTACTCTTCCATAATGTATTTTTAAATTTATATTATAAATTTCTGCTAAAGAAAGAAATGTATTTTTCAACACATGGCATTGTACATTTAGTTAAACCAATATTGGGCCTGTGGAATTTTTTAAAAATTAGTTACTTGATTACATTAACTGGGATGTAGTCTGATTAGCATTGTTATTCAGATTAAATGAGAATGCATATAACTTTCCAGAGATATATCATAGTTCTTTAAAATATGTTATTAAGTAAAAAGTTAAAGCAGCATTCTTGATATTCTTATTTTCAGTAATGGTAATAGTAACAAAATCAACTTCCTGTGAATTCATTCTATTCTCTATTATTTTAATATTAGTTGTAACATTATTAGCATCTTGTACTAGAAATAGATGAAGAAATTGTGTCATTTTAGTAGACAGTCAAGTGTATTTTTAAGAGCAAAACATTGACCAGTAATATTCTCATAAGAGTGTCACAACAATTAAGTGAAATAATCCATGTGATACTATAACTAACATATACTAAAATTTCATATTGTAGTTAATATTAGAATTCATCTCCAAAATAATGATTTTCCAAAAAAGAATACTGCCATCTTTCAGACTTCAGCAAAACTGCTATTAAAGAGGCAGAAATAACAGTTAAATTTTATAACTATATATAAGTATAATTTATTTTTTCTTTGCTATATTGCTATTTATTTAGGGTATCTTTTATTTCTAAGTTTACCCCAATAAAAGATAATTAAATTATTAAGCTTCTGGATAAATAAATTTAAGACTCTGCCTCCACACATCTGATAATGTTGACTTCATTTAAAATGTTAGTTGAATTTCATTTTTGACCTTAATAATGATAAAAAATTCTTTGACTAAATCTTTTACTTTCTAGTAATTGTTTTAGAATTTTCTAGAAGTTGAGGCATAAAACATTGTCTTTCAATACACAAGCAAGCAATGCTGATTTATTTTCTATCATTAAATAATATACCAGATATTTAATTTTAAAGTGTGTGTGTGTGTGTGTGTGTGTGTGTGTGTGTATACATTTTTTTTTTTTTAAGTAAAGTAAGCTGTGATATCACAGATATTTGGTCTTTTTGTCTACAGTTCCTGGGTTCCTGGCACAGAGTTCCCAAAACTCTTGTAATTCCTAAGTGGTAAGGGTGATAGGAGCCTCTTTTGTTCAATCAGGGGATTCTTGGTGGGTCCAAGATAACTTAAAAATGAAGCTAGAAGCCAGAAAGACCAAGTCTTGATTAGAAGCTTGGGACTTTCAGGCCCACCCCCCCAACCTCCAGGTGGGGAAAGGGACTGAAGATTGAGTTGATCACTGTTAAGGACTGAGATTTGTGTTCCCCTAGAATTCAAATGTTGAGATCTTCAATGTGATGGTATTAGGAGGTGGGGCTTTTGGGAGGCAATCAGGTTAGAACCCATGGGAATGGGATTAGTGTCTCTATAACAAGAGACACTATAGAACTTGCTTCCTCTCTTTGGCTTTCCACCACAGCAAGATGTCCATCTGTAAACCAGAAAGCAAACTCTCACCAAACACCAGATCTGCTGGCACCTTGATCTTGGATTTCCTGGCTTCCAGAACTGTGTAAATAAATGTTTGCTGTTTAAGCTGCTCAGTCTATGGTAATTTTTTATAGCAGCCCAAACTGACTATCAATGACCAATTTCATTAATCATGCCTACATAATAAAACTATAAAAATATTAAACGATTGAATTCAGGGAGCTTTTGGGTTGGTGAACACATTCATGTGCTGGGAGGGTGACGAACCTCTACACCATGGGACAGAGTCTCCTCTGCTTGGGACCCTTCTGGACTTGGTCTATGTACCTCTTCATCAAGCTATTTATCAGTATCCTTTATAATAAACTGATAAGTGTAGGTTAAGTGTTTCCCTGAGTTTTCTGAGCCATTCTAGAAAGTTATTGAACTTGAAAAATGGGGAGGGTTATAGGAACCCTCATCTTTGTGGCGCAGTCAGATAAAAGTATGGGTAACCCGAGAATCTGATCCTTACAACTGGCTTCTGAAGTGAGGGCTTCTTGTGGGACTGAGTTCGTAAACCTGTGGAATCAGAAGCTAACTCTGACTAGTTAGCCTCAGAATTTAATTAAATTATAGGACACCAGCTTGGTCCTAGAATTGGTTGATGTCAGGAGGACAAAATAACCTCTCACAAGATCTTGACTTAATGTCTCATAAATTTATCCAATTTTTTCTCTTAGTTCCAAAAAGATCCCTTTTCCTCCTTTTTTCTTAAAGAAAATAACATAAATTTTGTTAATTTTAAAATTATTTGCATTTGTATAGTTTGGAATTGTTTTAAAAGTCTTTCAGAAACAAAAGAGCTTAAAATTCCTCAAATCTGTTATATTGAATCATGAAAACTTCACTCATTAAAATTCAAACTTTTAACTTGAGATACTGAGTCTCTAAGTAGTAATTGTTTTTTCCTCAATCGGGTAATTCATAGCTATCTCATACTTTAATTACAGTTTAAAATTTTAATTTTTTCCTGAAATGTTAATATTTTTAACATCAGCTCAGTAATGTTATTACATAAGTTGAATGTATGTGTATATATACATAAATTTTTGACCATATATACAAAGATAAGCAGAATTAACCTTTGAAGTTTTATATACATAACATTCAGAGGGAAGCCTCTTTTTATTATATGCTATAATTGTAACTATTTCATAATAGCATTCAATGCCTATGGCAACAAAATAATAAGGACAGTAAAAGGCTTATTTGACTGCATATTGCTTGATTTATTTGTAGCAGTTGTGGAAGCAAATTTCTGTTTGCCAAGAATAGTAATAACGTTGTAAACATCTACTTTTTGGTATAGTTAAGTTAGAAATGCATGAAGGAAAAAATGTCCCTATTAAAAGCAAAAACAAAAAGCAAAAGGCAAGCAAAAAAAGAAGAAGAAGAAGAAGTGAGCAAGCAAGCTCTTTGTTTAACAAATAAATAGAAGGAAAAGCTTGTGTTAATTTGGGGATGTTACTCAAGCAAATGTTTTAACAGGATTTATAGATTTTTAATAACTTCCTCTTAAAACAAAAGAATGGCAGCTTACTTGAAACATTCAAATTGTAGTTCTATATTTCAGATCTCAGATTAAACGTTATCTTAAATATTACTTAAAATTAATAATTGAATCTCTTTTCCTTATAACACCACAGTGTTTTTAATAATGATATAATTATATTATATACGAATACTCAAAATTATTTATTTTAAAACTGATTCTATACCAAAAAGCATTTTTTTTCCATTCTAGATGTCCCACATACTCCAAGTTGATAATGTCCCCTCTGAAATATGGTTACCACAACTGAATATGATAGTCTGAAATCTCACTGGGTCTGTAAGACTTTAGTCCACCCATTCTCTCATGTGACCTTGATCTCATTCTTCACCATAATATTATATTAAATTTCTAGTAGCTGCATCATTTTGTTGAGGTCAATGAAAAACACAAGTCATTTTTACCTTAACTAATATTTTGTCAAATTTCTTTCATTTGAGACTCAAGAGATTGATTTCTTAATTGTATAACTTTGCAATTATCTATAAAGTTTTTATGCTATTGAGATCATTTTATATCTTAATTTTATTATCCATTGCATTGAACATATTTCCTACTTTTATGTCATCTAAAAATATGAAAAACACACTGTATTCTCATTCAATATTTTTAAAGCCCTGAATTTTATTTATTCCCACTTGAAACTCTCCAAGTAACTCTTGAACATTTTATGACTCTGTGAAAAATGTTTCTCTCACATTTTTTTTGTATTGAACCAAGGCCATCTGACTCATCAGTAAGTTCTGTCCAAATTAACACCATTTTATAAATCAATAGTTTCTGAATATGAATGTCTATTAATATACCACTAAAAATGAGAATAAGGCTGGGAGGACCTAACTTGTTCTTAATGTATCCATGCCTATTTCTACCAACCACATACGTTATTCTAAGGTTTCACAGACCTGTAACTTCATCCTTTACTCTAGAATGTTAACAAAAATCAATGTTAATCATTATAGACAGAATTCTCTGGAATTTGTATTTCTATTCATTGTTTTAAAATGAGATAATTTTTAACCAACTTTTCACCTTCTGGGAACTCTCCTTTTTCCATAATTTCTACAATATTATAGATAGTGACTTTGACGTGATCTACAAACTATTTTAGAGCCTTAAGATTCAAGGAATTTTCAGAACTTCAGGGTAAAATAAATAAATAATGTAGATTACCGGTAATAGAATTCAGAATGACTGGAAAGTTCTGAGACAGTTGACAGCAGGCCCAGATTCTGGCCTGGGTTAATTCTTTGAAAGTAGAATTATTTGTTGAAATATATGATATTTAGTATATCATGTGTTCACTTTAAATTCATTATTTGTTTTTAGATACCTGTATATGTCTAATAGATAGTAGATGTTTAGGAAATGTTTGTTGAACAAGTAGGATCTAATTTATCTGAATCTGGAGATAACTCATTGAAATCATGTAAGTACTCCTTTACATTCTCTATTTTGGGGGCCTTAATACCTCTGCCAGATTTGTCTTACCCTTGCTAATGAAGATTACTCTCCTTAATTTAGGAAAGCGAAAAAAATAGGTATTCCAATTGATATAATTTTAACTACTTTCTCTATGCCATCTGTTGTGAATTGTCGACAAGCTATGCCTTTCCATGTTTTATATGAAAGCATATCCAGAGATTGAGCTGGTGGTAATAACCTTTTAGGTTTTGAATGAAAAAGTAATAGGCGAATTAAAGCTGGACTTAAATCCAAATACTTTACAAAAAAGTAGCTAAATTGTGGCTGTATAGTACATCTTCACATTTTCCAGCACCTTTTAGACTAATCTTGGAAAATATCTTTTTCAGTGTAATAGAATCTGCAAGCACTCAAGACTTGAGGTTATTAAAGTGAAATGCCTGAGCACAGTTCAAAGTGAAGATGAGAATTTAAAGTGAACACATGATATGCTAAATATCATACATTTCAAATATACCACTCTATATAGGTTTTCCTACTAGTGTAGTTGAACTTCTAAAAAATGATTAAGAATGTGTTAGACAATGCAGTAAGCAACAGAGAAACGATGATGAAGATTCAGCATTGGGCCTTTAACTGAATCTAGCAAACTAGGAAATATGAGCAAAATAAATATAAATGTGATAGGAAGAGTATGATGGTTGAAGTGATACACATATACAGAAAAGTGTAAAAGTTCTGATTCATAGTATTATAGGCCAATATGAGAGTTGAAGAAAATATTGAAATGGGTTTTTAGGGAAAAGTGAAGTTGACTAACTAGAAAGAGACATGAGAGAAGACATTCCAGACTAAGGGAAAAAGAAGAAATAACAACGTATGGTGAGTCTGAGGATTCAATGTGGTTAGGTCACTGGGAGAAAGTGTTTTGAAATGAGTCTATAAAAGTAGACTAAAGACAGGTTATGAAGGTTATATAATCCACACTAAAGAGTTTGAATTATTTTTTACCTTGTAAGCAGCTGAAACCCATAAAATATTTTAATCATTGAAAAGACTAACAAATAGCATTTTTTTTTTAATTATCTTAATTCTTATTTCAAGCAATTTTTTTAGGGAAGCAACTGAATTAATGTGGTAGTGCAAGAAAAGAAATATTACATATTTTCTAGTTTTCTTTCCAGACTGGGCAACTTAGTAGAAAAAAAAGTTATGAAATTATCTGATATAGAGTACAGGGAGGAGATAGGATTTGAGGGTGAAGTAAAGTTAATTTGATTCAAAGTTTGTAGTAATCATGAGATCTGCTAAAGGAAAAGCTCTTGAAAGTTGGATGCCGAATGTTTGATTTTCAGTTTCAATAGTCACCCTGGTGGTGGGAAGGCTGTCTGAGAGGGAGTGAGGAGAAAACCTGGCCTTTGATCACTTGATGCCAGAGGGAAATACTTTCTACTGGGATTGTTAGAGCAATCAACAATCTCAGGAGAGATTAAAAAGAGCAATGACTATTCATGCCCCTGGAAACTGACTTGAGTCCACAGTTGTCACAAAGCCCTCTATGCCTCTATACTTTAAAACTCAGTAAACTGTACAATTATTCTGAATCCATCCCAAAGATTGTTTTGAGTGTGTGTGTGCGCGCGCGTGTGCGTGAGCACGCACGCATGCACACAGGCATAACGACTGACTGAAAGCAAGAATGATGACTCACCACAGTCAAGCTTTAAAGGACAGATTTTAAATAGATTTAAAAGACAATAGATTTAAAAAGATTTAAAAAGATTTAAATAGGTAGTAAGTCACTATTTAATAGTTATTAAAGACCTGGGTGTGATAAATGAAGTAGGAGACCCTGTCATAGGGGAATAAGACTAAGAGAGGAGACAGGCAGGCAGGAGAAATAGATCATTATAAGGCTTACTCTGTTGCTCGGATTTCACATTCGTTTATTAATGGCCGAGCATTATAACCTCAGCTGCACGTGGTCAGATATTTGTCCTGTTTATCACCATATCCCAGTGACTGGAAGTGTTCCTGGCTCACTGTATGCCCTCAGTAAATGTTTATCTTAATTGATTAATACAGCATGAAATAAGGATTATGATAACAATTTCAAAGATAAGGAAACAGATGCTAAAAAAAGGTTAAGTAACTTGCTAAGAGTATATAGCTAATAAGTGCCAGAGTTAGGACTCTAAGGCTAAGAATACTTGTATAAGATTTGCTATTTCAGTCACACATTTGCCTTTTAAATATCATTCACATATAAACACTTTGAAACCGATATGTAGAAAAAAACAGGTGTGGTCTTTAAGCTTAGTACGGGTCAATTTGTACAGCTGAAACAGGGAGAAATTTTAATTGTCATTCAATCCTCTAAAATGGCAATGCCCTTAAACATAGGGGCTATTAGTAATACAAATATGAGGTCCCCAGGATTGTGAAAAGCCTGCTTAACTAAACAGCAGGTCTCCAGAGGCATGCCTGCTTCCAGAACTCTTTCTGGCTTGGCTGTCATCATGTTCATATAAACGGTAAGGCCTGCCAACCCCTAAAGAGCTAAGCATCTATAGCTTGTGACAAAGGTTCTGCAATGAGAAACACTATATACTATGTATTCAAACTCTCCCTCTTTCATATATTCTGATCACTACATATTAAATAATATCTGAGCATTTAAATGGCCTTTTAAATCTGGCCTGGACTCGGTCTGGAAGACAGAGACCGATCGTTTTTCACTGGAAATACATAGAGCAAGATATATTGGTGCTCTAGAATCAACCCTTCAAGTTGAACAAAATGAAAAGTATATTTTCTTGAACTGAAACTTTTCCAGGGCTCAAAGAAATTTTGTCAACATTTCTGAAAATCTATAGGAAACCAGTTAAATTTATGTTCTACAAAAGTCTCATATTACGAAATGAGTTATAAATTAAATCAAAAATACCGATCACATGCTGTCATCTCCCTTTCTCTTGTTCTCTCATCTATTTGTTTTATTAATATTCTCTTGTTTTTAATGGCACTCAGAATATTTGTATAATACATCTTTCTATGATAAACATTGATTTTTAAGGAAAGAAAAATCAAGTTAAATAAATGATACATGCAATAACATTTTTCTTGTTTACGAAGTTAAGTCAGAGAGATACATTGTTTCTAATATTGATTTATATAGGAATGAAAAATGTCATAGTTTCATATTGGTCCATGAATTCTTATTCCAGAATTAAGGATCCAAGGCCAGTCCAAACTGAAAAAATAAAACTCAATGAAGAATATAAATAAAACATATTTAGGATTATAATTAATTGCATAGTAAACAATTTAACCATTTATAAAATACTAAAATCTATTACTATAATATTTATTTTGTTTTTGTTGTTAAATGCCACCATTAGTGAGTTGTTGGGTATTATAAAAGTAGCAATTCTGTAGCCCAGAAGCCAGAAACTTTTTCTCTACAGGGTTAGATAGCATATATTTTAACTTTTGTGAACCACATATAGTCTCTGTAGTATATTCTTTTTTTCCATTTAAAAAACGTATTTTTAAAAACATTCTTAGCTCATGGTCTGGATCTGGCCAGTGGCCTATAGTTTGCCAACTCCTGCTTTCCTGTTCTAGTTCTGTCTCTACAAGGCAAAGCTCAAAACCCCTTGCTGAAACCCTCGACTTGTATATGTGAAAGAGGAACTGTCTGCTAAAAGGTGAGAAAAATAAAACTTTCCCAATTCAAGTGCTTTTATTTTCCATCACAATTGCATGCACAATGACTTGTACATTCACAAGTGTAGACAGTTTCAGGGTCTGCTTTATGCCAATGAAGAGGCTCAGGCTTTCTCAACAACAATCTCATACAGAGCAAATTCTCAATCATATAAAGACTCGGTTCTAATAATACACGCAAATGAAAGGGTCAGTTTTATAGTGAACTCTGTGTATGTGAATCACACAAAATCCTGGTAGCATGGTGACTTTTCACTTGGCAAACGGTCATTAAGTGTTCTCACATCTCAGGCACTGTGTAATGTCTAGGAGATCCAATGAAGATCACACCTGGAAGGCCCCTACCCATGTGGCTCTTGAAGTAGAGAGAGGGAGACAGAAATAAACATGTGTGCAATGGAGAACATAAATAGAGCCATATGATAACGAATAACAATGTCTGGAAGTGAGGGTCAATTGTTTGTTTGTTTGTTTTTAAATACAATGTTTGCAGATTGATTATTGAACTCAAATGTAGCAATTCCTTCCAGGTGTACTCAATTCAAGTCCACAATATTCACACAAATTGAGGTTCCACATGTGAAAATAAAGATATCTCAATATATTCATTGCTTTCATTCTGGGGTGCTGAGTATAAATAGGACAGTCAGGGAAGAGTGCTGATTTACTTATAATATTAAATGTTACATAAAAAATACCATCCTCTAATGTGAAAATTATCAAGAAGAAATAACAACTGCCATAAAACTTCAATAACTCTTTCTAACAATCTAATAACCTTCATAATTTTCACAGAAAGATCTTGGCAGCTTACCTCAGTTGTCAGCAAAAATATAATATCCAACAGATATTATTTTTAAAAATTCCCAAATTTTACCAAAATGTACTATATGCATTTACCAATGCATTCTGAAGTATTAGAAATAGGTAAAAACTGTCCTTTGAAATAAATGCAGAATATTAAATATCTCTAATTTCACATCCTGTGTTTTTCTCATTTTTGCTAATCCACAAAATAAAATACCCTGTAGTAGATCTCCTCATTATTTCAAATTACCCGGCTTTCCTAGCATTATATTTCATTCACTTACCATTAGCACCTTCAGATCATGCTACTTATTAAAACTGGCATTCATTCTAAATTGATTTATTTTGCTTTTTATGTCACTAAATTTATTTTAAATATAATCTTAATTAAGCAAAATAACAAGATAAAGCACATAATTTTTCTGCCATAAATGCTGCCTTTGGAACTTAATTGAATTCTTGAGGTACCAAGTTATATTTCAAGACAGACTTGATAAACTTCATAAGAGAAAAGTTGAAGAAAAGTCACTATGATCATTTTAAAATGTGGCCTTTGCAGAGAAAGCAAAAGAATTAAGACAGTTTGGCACTGAGAAAGACCATCCAGATCTTCTCAAATGCAATGAAGTTTTGAGAAAAAGAGTAAATAGTTTTATTATTCACAAAATTTGGATTATGGCTATATGAAAATAACTGATATAAAATGGAATGGAAGGAGAAATTACAAGAACACTAGGAAATCTACCATAAAGATATTATAAAATAGGCCCTTATGGATTATCATTAGATATGAACATATAATAAAATTCAATTCCTGGATTTTATTTTTAGTATATCATAGAAGTCTTCCCTCTTTCCTTCCTATTTCCATCAGGAGGAATTTCCCAGAGTAAGTCTTTGTTGTCCCTTATTTGCTTATGTGAGTGGTAAATCTGAGGAAAACAATTGAGCCTGCTCAGCTTGAGTCCATCAGAATTGTATTCTTCCCTTTTTTGGGGGGGTGAGGGGCAGGGGGTGGGGGGGCACAATCTATCCTTGAGAAGCAGGCCTCACCTCTCCTCTGTACTTTAGTATCACAGAGAGGCAGTATCACCACAGGAGGTCTCTTTTGTTCCAACACTGTCTGGGATTGGGTGAGCAAATTGATATCCCTTAGGGATGGAATATTAGCCAGATTCTTTGATCAGTTCTTTCTCCATCTGTCTGCCTCCTGCGTTTCAATTGGTTCTGAAGTGATAGAATTGCTACTTACTTGTCCTACCAAACCCTAAAGAGAGAGGGCGCCCCATGAGATTCAGCATTAGGAAAGGGAGAGGGTCTCAAGACTGATTTTACCTCTAACAATCTACTTTATTATCCCACAAAAGGTCTGCTCCAACTTCTCCAAATTTTATTTTCCCATAACAGTAATGTTTATATTGGTTTTTTCCTAAGGTTCTCTGTATTATTGATCGATCAAAGTGACCTAAAATGATATCCACCTAAAAACATTTTATTAAAACTAAAAAGGCATTTTATGTAAGTAAAATGTAACTATCATTAACTGACTACATACTATGTGCTAGCTACTGTGTGAAACATTTTATATTCACTAACTCACTTTTAATTTTCGCAACAATCCCATGAGATATCAGTCTTAACTCCTTCAACAATGAAGAACCCAAGTTTTAGGGATCAACTATCTATACCAAGGTGATATAGCTGTTAAAATGTAGATTGGGGGATTCATCTAGGTCGGTGTGGCTTTAAAATTCACAAGGTCACTTACATCAAAATTTCTTGATATATCTTTCATATACAAGTTAAATAAATTAAAATATTCTGACACTTGTCACATGATTTGTCCACCAAAACCCACTGTGATTTTCTTCTATATATTTATTTGTACATACACACACTAATATAGTATAAAAATTCAAGGATACATATACATGTATTTTTAATATAATATTGATTTTATATATTAAATGAAATATTAGTTATATAGTTATATATTAGTTATATATAAATGCGTATACATTTTTTTCTTTTTTCTTTTCTCTGTCTTCCACATTTTTTAAAATCACCATTTAAAACTTTAAAGTATATATCATGACTAACTTCAGATTGAAAACTCTGGAAAGTAACTACCTCATAGTTTACTATGAACATGTTAAAGAATTCACAATTTGGATTTAGATCACAGGAATAAAAAACAACCTATAGGCAGAAAAATTACTAATGCTTTCTCATTATAATAATTTATCTTCCTAGAGTATTAAATGACTTCATATATATACTTTTGTTAAAAAAAAAAAAAAAACGAGAGAGAGAGAGACTTGAATCCCCAGAACGACTAAATCTTGTAAATTGGAGAGGCTATCAATTTCTACTTTTTAGCCAATAATAATTGAATTTCGCTTATGTAATTTTTTCAGTTTTGTATTCCAAAGACAATGAAAATATCCCTTTAAGAATTTTAGTATTTCCTAAAGCAGTATTTGAATAATGGCAAGCTTTATGTCCTTGCAAAAAGATAGAGTGACTTAGTTTATACTTCCTTTTATGTAAATCCACTTTGGATTCAAAAGTAATGTGATCTGTAATTAAAATACCTGAAACAAGAAAACACACCATAAAAAGTGTTATGAAGCATCAGTCTCCTAAAAATCATTATAGACTTAAAACCACAGATTTGCATTAACCTGCGGAAAGATCCAACATTAAAAAAAAATAAACAAAAACATTTTAGCATTGTGTAAAGTGAACTAGAAGAGTGGAATTTGACATTCTGGAGTCCCATTTCAGCTCCGACATTTAAACTTGTATGACCCCTGGCCAGATAGTGGACCTCTCCTGGTGTCAGTTTCCTTCCCATTAGTCCACTCTGAACAGCAATTGTGAGGCCATCAAGGCAACCTTCCTGCAACACACAAAGAGCATAACAAATAGTTATTATAGTAATGAGAATGTGATGTTGTATTCACATATTTCCAAACAAATGCTAATAAAATATCATATTTCCCCCAGATGATACAGAGCAATCAACAGCTTGATTGTTTGAACTAAAAATCACCTTTTCCATAAAAAAAGGATTAACACATTTATGATCTTCCCTTTATTCTAAGCTTTTACATAGCTCTCCTTATTTCTTGTATTATAATGAAAACATTTTATAATATTATTATTTTTAGGTATACTGCTATACCTTAAATCTGAAGAAACAAACTTGAAAAGTAGGGTGATTTATGTGAAATACTATAAACAATGGTTTACTAAATTACACAAAAGTATTGTTAGGTATCTAGTCAGACATGAGCGACAAGGGGGAACAAAGGAATAGAGGTCTAGACTGCCCAAAGAACACCTCAATGGTAATAGAATTCTGGGTACACGGATGCACACTAGTTATTGCCTAATGTCAATCAGGTGACAATCAAGATGACCTCACTTGCAAATCACCTAGGAATGCCTTTGGAACCACCCATCGCGCTCAAATATAAGGCAGCCATTACCTCTTCTGGGTCCTTTTAGTCCTTCAGGGCTCCCCTCCCTTTTACCCTTTTGGGCTATCCTCCCTTTTTGGTGGCCTTCGGTGGCCTTTTTGCCCTTTTGTAGCCATTTTCACATCTTTGTGTTGGTTACAGCACTGGAACCATGTACATCTTTGGGGTATACTTTGTCTTTCACTATCTGCCTTCTTGGGGCATTCTTTGTCTTTATAAAACATTTTTAATAAAACTATTAAATCTCAATGACCTGTAATTCTTCACTGCCTCATTTGAGAAAGAACTGAGGAAAAATACTAACTACGCATCTGCGTCATCATTATCCCTCTCCCTCCCCCTACTTTTGGGGTGACACCGAACTCCAACTGGCCCCAATGGTGACAGTATGTCTAAATGTTCATGTGCTTAATAAATATTTTCAGGGTAATATTTGTTATGGTGTGTTTTAAAATGTGGTAAACAGGTCTTTGTTGTATAAACAATGGTTATGTTTTTCATAAATCTACCCATAAATAAGGAATCTTTTACGGGTAAGTGTGAAAGATTTTGGACTTTCAGGGCAATAACAAATATATGTAAATACACACACATACACACATACATATATATGTGTATATAAACACACGTATATATATGTATGTATATAATGACACACACCTCAGGGGAAAACATTTTTGATGTATAGTCATCATTGACTTGATTATAAAAAATGGTGTCAAAATTTCAATAAGGAAAATTAAAGACCATATTAGAAAGCAATATTGAACCATTATGCCTCATTTCCTAGCACATAGGTTGTCTGATTTTACCCAAAAGGTGGTATCTGAGATTCTAAATCTATTTAGAACACCTACCAGGCACACTTATGTCTTTAATAAGTAAACAGTCTGTAATGCTCCCTGTAATTTTTCTGATCTGAGAAAACCATAAAGATAATACCTTCCACTAGACCAGGATACAGAGGCATTCTAGAAATATGCACTGTTTTGTACAAGATCTACATGTGAAAAATTATTTAAATGCCTTTTGAAAGTGAGCAATTGCAGTATTATATTTTACTATGAGCAGACTACACTTTGAATTTTGTTTTGTTGCTTTGTTTTCTATACTTCCTTTTAACCTTATCTTCCAATTAACCAAAAAATATATACCTAGTATATTTTGAGGTACATTATGATAAAACAGAGATATTATAAATATCACATATTTACAGTGTTTTATTTTTCTTTTTGTTATTTATAAAATAATATTTTTTTCTGTTATTTGCACAGATTGAAGCAAACACAATTGTGGCCCCTTTGGGCAAAAGTTCAACTAATTTATTAACATTCTCTTGGAAAGTACTGACTTTCTCAAATACTAGGTTAATTAATATATGTAGTCATATTTGGTATATCCCCTGCTGTGCATCAATTCTCAGAGTGATAGTGAAATCTTTTGTAGGATTAGGAGTGAGCTGTGATCTATGAAATGCTCTCTCTGCTCTAGTGCCACCCACCAAGAAGGAACACAATAGTTACTTAATGATCAGAGAGATAGTAATGAAGTTAAATCCAAGTTACTCTTAATCTTTAACATTTGATTTGTATGTGCACAGGACTGCAGGAAATGGATGTTGGACCAGAAGTGTATCATTTTGCAGAAAGTTCTTAATGCTAGAGGAGAAAAGACATAATCTATGCAGTCAGACACACAGGGACACCATTGCCAGCTCTGCCCATCACTACCTACTTATTAGACATATTACTCTATGCAGCCAGCTTGCACTTTAGTTTCATCACCTATAAAGTAGGGGTAATTATTCTTACTGTGTAACATTCTTAGAAAGATTAAATTTCATATATGTGTAAAATTCTTAGCTCATAAAACATGCTTCATCACTGTCTTTTCATAAATGTTAGTGCCATTCATTCTGTCTTCCTCTTCTTCATTTAAATTAAACTCAACAGTTGTTTACTGAGCACATTGTACAACATAGTAGGCATTAAGGGACACTGCCTTCAGGTATCTCAAAACCTAGTGAGGGAGATACTTACACAGCTCATTGACCCATATACACAAACAAATGAGGACACAGCCAACAGCTCTTTTCTGTTGATTGTATCATCATCCTTCTGTTCCCTTTCTTCCCACAAAATAAACCTTACCTGACCATCAGTCATCAGATCCCATCAGATCTACCTCCTTAATATCTTTTACCTCTATTTCTCTTCGTGTCCCTCCCTTTCTGGCCACTATTTCATTCTTTTCATATTTCTACTGGCCACTGATCTAATTCAGGCTTCTATTGACTTAATTATTGCAAGAGTTTCTTAACAGGTTTTTCTGCCTCCACATTTTCTAATTCATACTTTGCACTACTTTGATTATTATCATGACAACAAATTTTATCTCCTTTCCCTACTTACTAAAATCTTTGACTTTCCCATGCAATATAAAGCCCATTTGTTTAAATCAATAAAGACCTTGACCTCTTCCTACAACTCTATCTTCTACTAGCTGGCCAACCTATTCCAGGTCATAAAGAAAATAAATGTTCTTTAAGCATGACTTGCATTCTTTTACTTTCCCTCCATTTCTCAAGTTGGAACTACCTTTAATGACATAGCTCTTCCTTGTTACTAAATATATTCTTGTCAAATCTCATCCAAACTTTGTGATGCTGATCTGCATTGTTGACATGAATTTTTCTTTCTTCTTGTCATATCTATATTATGACCATCTTGAATACTAACTTTCTTAGAAATATATATGCATATACTCTATATAGTTCCTGCACTGGAATGTAAAATCCTGAAGGGAAGTGAATATCAGACCCAAATGTGGATTTCCCCAGGCATTAGAGTAATGCTTTGCTTTTTTTGGAGAGGATTAAAAAGAGAGACTCTCAGATAAACTGGGTTTAACTTCACCTGGGCAAATTTTCATTAATCTATCTTACATTTTTCTCTTATATACTTAGATATTACCTTTTTCAACTCTTTAACATAGTTACCTAACCTTTGACTAGTGAGATTCAATCTCATACTCCCATACACAGTTTAACAATTTTCTTTTATGAGTGGAGTATATAGTTAGTCACCTCCCTATATTGACTATAGAAGAATCATGTAATGTCATTTGCCCAATCCCACCTTTATGAAATCCTGAACTTACAGTAGAAATTTCACATATTGATTAAATGAATTGACCACAGACTATACCAGATGTGCACAAGACAAAGGTAATATTACCAGCTGGGACTCATAAAAACAATCACCTACAATTTGGGTGTTCCATTTATCTATTGATGCACAACAAAATACCCCAAATCTTAGCATTGGCTTAAAAAAATGATAACACTTATTTTGCTCACAAATCAAGACTTTATTTGTTTTGCACACTTTGCTTAACATAAACTGCCTTGGCTTAAAGACTGCATTTATATGGATGGTCAACTGGAAATTTATCTGAGGCTGTTGTCAGAGCACCAATAGATGACTTTTTCAAGCGACTTCCAAGCAGCATGGTGGCTGGATTCTAAGAGCAGGCATTCTAAAAAGAAGAGGTGGAAACAAAGTGTCTTTTATGATCACCTCAGAAGTCACACAGCATCATTTCTCCTGTGGTAACAGCCCCACTCAGATTAAAGGAAGAAGGTACAAAGATCCTATCTCCTGGTGGAGAAACGTCAACATTATATTTTAAAAAGATATATGAATGGGAGAAATTGATGTCCAATGTCTGGAAAACACAACCTTTCATATTGAGCTTGAAGATGACATCTACAGGCATAATCCTGTCTTCTGATAATGTTCTGCTCTGCATATTACAGTATGTGCATTGTTATGATAACAATGGAGAGGAGTTAGGATTATTAAAGACATTGCTCTATAGAGTAGAATTTACTCTCTGGAGTTGGAATTAAGACATTTTATAACTAACTACAAATATTCTCAAGATCTAGGCACTTGTTTAAAGATTCAGATTCCTGGAACCCAAAGGTTTAAAATCAGTAGGTCTGACTTAGTGACAAGGTATGTGACAAACCACCTCAGTGCCTCTGAGGTAGTTGATTTAAGACTCACACTTTGAGAAACACTGACTTCTTCTATAATTTCAGTACATACTGTATGATAAAAATAATATATTTGTATGAGTTTTTTCAATACACAACTAGTGTTTTGGAGGGGTGTACAGGGGAGGGGAAATGGTCATGTTGAATAGCAAGCAGTATAACCAGCTGTGCTGATGTTTTATTTTCTTAGCCTTACTGTCTTGGTCTTTAGAAGCAAGTTACTGGTATTTGCCAAATGAGATATGGGATATGGGACATAATAGTTGTCGAATATGGGTAATCTCTGTATATATTTAATTTTAAACTCCAACCCAATTCTGTATGCATTTTTCATAAAAGAAAGCTGAATTTTAGAGACAAGAAACTACACACACAGTCAGAAAACTAGGCAGAGGCAGGGCCAGGATTCAAAATTTCTCTGACTCCAAAGATATTGTCTTTTTGTCCACTATACTTCAACATTCAGCATCATTAATATAAAATCAAAAGTTGGGTTCATATTCTCCATCACTTATGTGAATAATTTACTTACATCAGATATCCTGCAAGGACCATGAAAGGCTTTTCACTCCCACTGGACTAAAAAGTCTTTGATAACACTTGCCATAAATAGGTTTCATCCTGAAGTCATCTTGTCTCTGCAATGCAGCACTGAACACAGAGGTTTGACCAATTACTCTTTGAAACGCTTTACAAGATAAAACACTCCTCTTTCTGAAAAGGTTTGACACCACTTTTAGGTAACCCTGTTCCCATAGCTGAAGATGAATCAAGTTGACCTGCTGTCTGGGCAAGAATATAAGTTTCTCTCTTAAACTTTCTCAATTCAGTAACCACTTTTCCTTCTTAAGTTTTTATTTGACTTTAGCACACAACATAGACTATCTGTACTGCAGGAATCTGTAAGAATTCAGTCATGAGTTAACTGCCACCCAACACAGACCAAAGGCTCTCATAAGCCATATGATGTAGGAGGCAGTACAATGGGCATGTTAACTGTCCCTTCACCTATTCTTCAGACACTATCCTCACTATCAAGTTTAATCATCAGAAAGTGGAATACCTTGGCCATTGCCTCTTATCCCCTGCAGAAAGGCCTTCACCGAGTACAATTTAATATTATGTTCTCAGCCTGTAAAGTAAATCAATACCAGAACCATCCATTTGAACGGTATTTTTGTTTCTTGCAGACATTGTCTATTATGTTATTCAGCACCACTTATATAAAGAACCACATGATAAATTTCTCCCAAAATTTGGTCCCAGAAAAAAGTTAGTTTCTCTAGATGAATGGGCTTATTTTCTTCTGTCAAACAAAAAGGAAAAAAATATGTGTAAACCAATGTGTTTATATTCTTGCCTTTCCTGTTAGAAAACTTAGAGCCATTTTGAGTGCCCAGCTATAGTAATTCGCTTAAACTGAGAGGCTGTTGACATCTACCTGGTCTTGCTTCTTCAGAAAATTCATGATCATCTTACATTTTAATTATACCTTTGCCATTAAAATATTTTTACATTAAAGAATAGATTATTAAGAATGTAGTGTTTGAGAAATACAGATTAAAAAAAATTAAAACAATATCTCCCAAGATTTAATGGTTCTTCACTCCAGTATTTTGTAAATTTTCTTTCAATAAAAGTTGCAGTAACAGGTTTTTTTGATTAGTACTAGCATGCAGATATTAGAAACCCAGAAAGTCTTTTTTTATTCAAAATTACCCTTTTCAGCTTTTATACACACGTTAGGGAAATCATGTCTTTGTCAAGTGTTGCTGTCAATCATTTGTCACTTACCAAAATGGTGGTAAATAGTGTAGTCATGTCACATCTGGACAACTTTTAACCTCTTTGTTTCTGTAGCCTACATCACTCTGGCTTTAAAAAAAAAAAAAAAAAAGTTTATAATTCTCTCCAAATGTCTACAAGAGGATTTTGAGTAATAATGCATGAAATAGTGCCCAAACCTAGATTGTCATAATGTATTGGCATAGCTCTAATACTGTTTTACAGATTGTTAACCTAAACAAATATCCCTTTAAGTGAGTGAGAGCATGAAATTCAGGAGATAACGTGGAAACAGAAAATGTGAAAAATTATGCTGAAATTTCTCTGTATAAACTAAAACTACAGATGAATCTGACCATATTCTCTCTAATCTGTGATTAAAAGTGTATTGTAATTAATAATTTGGCTGCTTAATCAGGAATTTCTTTGGTAACCAAGCCTTCATTTTAGTTACTCTGGACCCTAACATAATACAGATGTTTAGAAAGATTATAATCTCAACTGGGTCACTTGAAAGTACTTTACCATTCAATTAACATTTTCACATAATTTGCCTGAACTAAATATAGTAAAGGATTGTTTTCTGATTGTAAAATCAAAGGAAAGTAAAATCACCTTTATGGTGAAGTTTTTACATTATCTTTACAGGGTAAAGAGCTCTAATTTTCCAGGTATGAGATTCCCCTGCCCCCACTTCCATCCCTATTCACTCACTCATACACATATTTTCAGAGAGGAATCCTTTCACTGATCACGGTGCTGAAATAAAAATTTGCTCCAGTGTCTCTCCCACCAATATGGATGTAAGCCATGTGGGGAACCATACTGTGACTTACAAAACAAAGAACTTCACTAGGCTTCTGAGATTCTTTGTGAGGAAAAAGTGAACACTTTGCCCAATGCTTCCAATCGCTTAACTGGGTTTTGCAAATAAATAATTTTTATAAACAGCCGTGAAATGAATACACACAACACATATACACTCATACATACATACATAGTGCATCTTTGGGTTTATAATTTTTAAATAAGATATCTCCATGAGCAGTGTGTGGCTCAGAGCACCATCCATATTTCCATCTACAGAAATGTCAGGTGCATCACGTACAGATGGATGAGGGTCTGTCCCTTCATAACAGGCAGTTATTACCACTCACAGAATAAAAAATGCTTTTTAATCGTAAATTCTCATTAACTGAAAATTAATTTACACCCGTAAAGGTGGTATTTAACATACATTACAATTTCCTTCCTGGTGGCATGCCACTTCCATGCAAACAAAGAATAAATGACATGGAGGACATTTATATAAAATTAACTGATCTCTCTCTCCAGAAAGATGCTGAAAATGATTAGATGATTTTGACTCCACAAAATTGTTTGATTAACACAAGTAAATGAATAGGATTATTTATGCTCTAGTTACTAAAAGGCTAACACCACCCCCAAGATTCCTTTTTTAAGAGACTATCCTTCACTAAGTCCAAGCTTGGCTTTATTTACAAAAGTGAAAATCTGTATTAGGGAGACACCAAAAATATGTGCTGTAGGGATTTCATGCAAGTAATATTTTATTATGAACATAATAATAAAGTTTGTTAAAATTCATTTTTAACTTATCTCATTTTTTTAATGACAATGGAATGAAATGAACTTTTCTATTAAAAAAATGAACTACTAGAATCTATGGGGAGCCTACATCTTTAAAAATATATATATAACCATTTCAGTTTTATAGCATGTCCTACACTGGAGACAGTAATGCATCTCTGTCTCATTTCATTCTGAGAAGCAAAATATAAATCATGTTCATGTTTCTCTTAGATGTGTGAGATCAAGTTTCCAATGTCTACCTTCTCATTTTTTTTCCCATCCACTGTGATAATGATGACAGTTATAAAAATACTTTATACTCCTTTCTTTTTAGTCAATCACTGACTGAGTAGATTAGGTGAGGTAATTCTTAAATTTAATGAGATTTATGTCTTTCCCAGCTCCCAGTTCATGGAAGTTCACGCACAGAATGGCCCTTTTACAAACTTATGCCCTCACTCAAGAGCAAAACCTGACTGCTGTTCAGGCAGCTCCTGAAATGTAAAGAGAGGTGTAAACAAATCCAGAGACTTCTTCATTTCTACAGATTTGATGAAATTTATCATGGGAAAAGAAGAACTTTTTTCTGAATCAATATTTAATTGATTCAGAATTAAAGATATAAAAGTACATTTTTTTCCTAGTAATACAAAAACAGAAAATATAATTATCAAGCAGACTTCTCAAAGAGAGTTTCCCTTAGGTGGGAAAACTGGACGACAAGTTGAAATGACAAAACTTTATAAAAATCATAGATATTAGGACTAGGAAAAAGTCTCTGATGATGAGGGCTAACAGTCAACAAGCACTCATCTTGGGCTTGGTGTGATGAAAGAGTTTTTACATGGATAGCTCCTTTCATACGCAAAGGAAGTGTATGAGGAAAGTATTATTATTACCCCTATTTTGTGGATAATCAAAGTAAGGCTTGAAGAGGTTAAGAAATTTGCCCAGGGTCACACAGTTGCCATGAGAAGTGCTTGGAACAGCACTGGGAGAGCCTGGCTCCAGAGTCCAGGTTCTGTCACTCTTCTTGACAGGCTTTCTAAGTTAACCCCTTATTTTCATTGAAGCAGAGTGGGGTAATAAAATGTCCTGAACCATTTAGCTATGTAGGGGCACTACCAGAACTGAAAACAAGGCCAGCTGGGCACTTAAAAAAATTACTTCTTAAAAAAGGAGCCAGGACAGATACCATTCCTTTTGTGACACAAAAAGCAGAAGTACCTCGGAAGCAGCAGTTTGTGGTTTTAGTGTGCCATTCGTGTTAGCCTAGTTCCAAGTATTTTCCACTTCCCCCCACCCCTGCCGCTTGCCTCGTATCCAGCCTCATAAAATACTCCTGTGTGTATTACACTGGCTGAGCACACAATTGTCATGCAGGCCTGGTGCGTGTAAATTGCCTCTCAGTGGGTGGCTATTATATTTATATTGGTTTAAACTGTTTCCATTGCCAATCCATTATGCTGGAATTCCCCCTTGCTGAGGGCAGCTGTGTTATTCTTTTCTTTGACTGAAGCCCAAGAACTATCTCTCCAACTCTTTGGGAACCAATCCTTTAAGGGTAAACATGTTGAGTCAGATGGGGCCTCTTCTTATCCCACTGCCACTTGCTAAATGAGGAACATTTCCCTCCGGCCCCGACCAGTTCATATTGCTCATTTTTTAAAGAGATAGAAATTAGAGTGGAGCAAGAAAGTGATGTGATGCCTATTTATGTAGAAAGTCAAAGGAATGTACTGGGAATAACATTGTACTAGTAACTCCGCTTCCCTAGAAGGCAAACAATTCAAGCTTACCCAAGAAAGAGAGTCCAGATGGCCCTGGGTATATCTATATGAACACCCTTCAAGTAAAATGCAAGTGTATGAGTGCTCCTTTCTGAATAGAATCTCCTAGCAAACACTTATGGCTCTCGGTACCAAACACACATTCTTTAAATAAAAGTTCCTTGGTTCTGCTTAGAGTTGACTAAAAGTCAACTGGTAACTAAAACTGGTAACTAAAAGTCAAGAACTGATTGAACATCAGTAATATATACTTCTACATATAATTGCAAATCAATAATGTGTATTTCTATTTCTATAGTGATATGATAAAATTAGGAAGCAATATCACAAGTTTAATTGTTTCCTTAAGTGCTAAATTAATCACTAATAACTGATGACTATTGATAACCGACCCACTTGCCCTATAAACACAGACCCTTCGTCATAAGGGAAATAAGAGGAAAAATTTGGATATATTAAACTTATTGACACATGTGCAAAGACAACCCCAAAAGCTTTTATCTGATAGTGTGTCAGATTCATCATTTTAATTAAAAATTTATACCAAAGAGCAGTAGTTGTAAGAATAAATACAATTAAAAATAATTCTCCCTGTTAAAAATGGAGAGAGATTGCTCTCTTCTCTCTCTTCCTTAAAGCATTTACTTTAAGAAACTTAAAATTCTAAGGAATTTCTCCTTGATTGGAAACATATATACAGTATATTCTTTTGAAAACTAGGTAAGACTTTTGTCATCTTTAAGATCCAGAAATATTTTCCTCAAGGGCTCAGGCACTATCTCTAAAAAACGTAAACATCAAAGGATGTAGCTCACCAGTCTCCCAGTCTCTGAGGGAGGGTAGGAGACTAAATTCAGTGGATACCTTGCTCCAAGTTGCAAAAATACCTCCTGACATGGAGATATGAAAAGTTCGGCTTTCATCCAGATAAAGCCAATTAGCTAACACAGGTGGTCATTCCAATGACCAGATAAAGTTAGAATGAACTATGTGTGATGAACAAATGGTGCTGTCAAGTCCTCTTACCTGAGGACTGGTTATTGTTTATCTTGAAACCATGTATAGAATGGAGTATATATATAGGCTTGGATTTATAAGAAAGTGAGTGTCTTTCTGTCTTTGAAATCTCATGATTTCCTGTGATTGACATTATTCTGCTTGAACACTTATTCAAAATAAAAGTTAATTAAAAATAAAATAATAATAAAAAGTAATAAGCAATAAAAGTGAGTAAAAATTTCTCTATTAGTTTTGTGGAGAGCATTTCTGGATTGGGAGAAGATCTTGTTTTTAATCGTACTCCTCAAACATTGTTAAGTTTTGAAAGGAGAAAAATTTATATGGACTGTGGAGGCCTTGTGTAATGGAGCAGGTTTTCTTTTAAAAGATCTGAGTCCTCCCATCTAATATACCAAATTGCACTGCACAAACCAATCTCTGTTTAAGTCAGGACCACAGTCAGACATAAAGTGCTTGTTCTGCTTTTTGCTTGTAAGTGTAATGTACTTTGGGTTCATTAAATTGACATTACCTTGTTATACTAAAGTCTCTACAGCAAAAAAAGAAAAATAAAGCTTTTCACATGTTCATGAGAAAGTAGATGAGTGTAAAGTTGAAAATTGTTTCAAGGAAATTTTAAGGAGACCAAAATAATTATATATACATCTATCTATCTATCTATCTATCTATCTATCTATCTATCTATCTACACACATCTATATATATATATATGAAATTCACATGTATAACAAATTGTAATAAAGTATTTGCTATGTGAGAAGGGTAATTTATTTAGACTGAATTTTGGTTCTTGCAGTTAAAGTATATGTCAGTCATTCCTAAAATTTAATAAGTATTAAAATCAACTGGGAAGCTTGTCTTAATGTGGTTTCACAGGACCTGCCCCCGAGATTTTGGTTCAGTAGATATGGAGTGGGTCCCTGATATCCTCATTTTTCAGAGCACTTCAGGTGATCCTGATGCAGGACTTTAAATTAAAGAAATGCTGACATATCCAGTAAATACATGACATTCCGAATTCCAGCCTAAATTGGAACTAAGACAAATCTGTCCTGATTTTTAAATTAACAAAAATAATATAGTGAATTATTATTCTTTTATTCAAGGACTATTTAGTTGTTACACTATTTTTATTTTTATATGCATAACCAGAAAAGGAAGATACTTATGGAAAGAAATAAAAAATTAAAATGTTTACATTAATATTTCAATAAAGTTAAAATAAAATCTAAGGTTATATTTAAAAGCATTAGATTAGTTTGCAATACCAGAAGCCAGAGAACAAGAAAAATAAAATTACATTAAAATAAGAATTAAAAAAGAATAATTTGGCCTTCAAATTCCACACCAGAAGTTTTATAAACCAGTAGAAACTTTATTTAATTTTGCTGGAAGAGAGAATCCAGCATCTGAAATATCAAACAGATAAGTCTTCAATGAGTGGAGAGAGGGCTACAGCACCCCCAGAGAGGCATGTGTGGTACCTGGATAGAGCACAAACTTAAGGATTTCTGGGAGGCAAATTCAATGGGAATTACTTTGGAAATTTTTCCTTAGAGGCACAAAATTTTAGCTTATGCCACTATGGAAAGATTAGCACTGTTGAAATAGAACTCCCTTGGTGAGAGTTGGAGCAGAACAGTATCTCCTGTTAAACCTTCTGTAGGTTTCCAGGTAACTCAATCTCAATTTCTTTGCTTTTTAAAGCCCCCAAAGCTTTATAAAATGCTGCTGATATACTTTCTCTTATGAGACAGATCAGTACTGTCATATAGAAAAGTATCCCTGACTCTCTCTCCATGATACCTCCATTATTAACACTACTTTCTTATATTTCAAATCAGTAAAGTTTTTAGTCATAGAAATAAGATGCTGCACTATTCGACCTTAGAAAATGACAGGCTATCTTCTAACATAAAACAAAACAAAATCCAGCGTAAACCCAGTGTGTTGTAGAACTGCATCCCAATGTTCCTTTCATTCTTTTCCTTCTCTTTATCCATTTTTATGTCATTGACACCTGATGCTTGCCTCTTGTCTGTGTTAATACTTTAGAATTCTTTTTATGTCCTTGTAAAACTATTAAACTTTAAAAAACATAAGTAACGAACGCATTGATTTATTCTATTTCTTCATTGACTTTTTTATCTCAATTTCCTACATAACATATTCTAACTATGCAAGAATTTTTTATCCCTATGCTTTACACTCAAGCTTTCTTTCTCTCCTTGATTCCATTTATTATCACTCATTTTTACACATTACTTATTTTCCCTGTTACAGTCTGAATTGTGCCCCCCACACACACACACACAAATTCATATGTTGAAGTCCTAATCTCCAGTAACTCAGATGTGACTATATTTGGAGATAGACTATTAAAGTAAAATGAGGGCTTATAGGTAGGCCCTAATCCAATATGACTGGTGTCTCATTAGAAGATATTAGGACACAGACCATGCAGACTGAAGGATGACCGTGTGAGGACACAGAAGGCACCATGTACAAGCCAAGGAGAGAAGCCTCAGGAGAAGCCAAACTTAACAACACCCTGATCTTGGACTTCCAGCCTCCAGAAATGTAAGAGAATAAATTTCTGCTGTTTAAGCCACCCAGGCTGTGGTAGTTTATGATGGTAGCCATAACAAACTAACATACTCTGTTTCCATCTTTTCTTGTCTTTCTTTAGGTCTATTAGAGTTCATCCTTGTTTTTTGAATATTTAGAGCAGCAGGCATGCCACAGCTCTTCCTCACTTTTCTTCTTATAAATTATATATTTACTTATGTTCCTTTCTATTGATCAACACATAAAATATTAAAAATATTTGAAAATGTTTATTTAGTGCAAAGATTGTTCTGTGAGGGTCTCAACTTCCTTGTAGTATAGTTTTACCCTCTATAAATTGTAGATAATAATATTATTAATCTCATATAAGACCATTGCAAAGATTTCATTTATTAATCCATGAAATGTCTAAAACAGTGTCTGGCGCATAATAAGCCAAAGTAAATATTGGATGTTGTTATTATTATTGTTTTCTTTAATTCAATGAGTATCTACTGAGTGCTTATCTTGTGCCAGGAACTGTATTCATGGATCTCTCGGTCAGGAAAAATGACACAATATACAAACTAACCAATACATAAATAAATACTATCACATTTTGATAAATACTATGCTATCAATTTTAAAAAGTGACATGATACATAGGGGTGGCTATTTTAAACTGAGTGGTTTAAAAAAGAGCCAGCCACGTGAGGCCCAGATGGCGTTCTAAAGAGAAGCTGTAGGAGTGGCTGGTGCAAAGGCCCTAAGGTGGAAATGAGTTTGGCAATTTTAGGGAGTCTAACAGAAGTCTACTGTGCTGCAGTGTAGTGGGTAAGAAGGCGAGTTACACAAAATGAGGTCAGCTGAGGATATAGGGAGGCCCAGTTTGTATTGGACATTATAAACCACTGGAGGCTTTGAAAGGTTAATCAACTTCCCGATGTCAGCACTACATACTATTTTTTTGGCAGAGCTTAAGAGGAGCTGGACTCATGAATGCCTGGAATTGGGGCCTCAGTGTCATCAAGAACCTCTCTCTCCTCAACTTGTTTCTTCCTTGTTCTGCATCTTATCTACGTTTTCTCCCTCCTGCCTATTGTACTCTAAAAAGGACATTTCAAGGAGAGTTCTACTTGGCCCAGCGTGGGACTCAAGTTCATTACCGACACAATCACCACTATGAGTCATACATCAATCCCTGTATCTAGGTAAATGACAGCTCAATCTAGGATCACAAGTTTTGAAGGAGTTTCTCAGAAGAAGGAAGGTGCCAGAATAAACCAATGTATTTCCTCTACAGTCTAAAAGGAAGCCCCTACTGGAAAGCAATGTGTAGGCATTGGACTGTAAAAGGGAGCTCAATAGGGGAGAATGGGAGCATGGGACTGCCTAGCTCTGGGAGCGGGCTGCTCTTCAGCACATTCTTTCATCTCAGTCTGAGCAGGTTTAATACAACTTTGTGATAAGGTATACTAAATAACTTTTATTCTTATGTCTAGATTTTGTGAAGTTTCTTCACAATTAGGTGTTATTATTTTATCAGCAGTCTAGAACTTGGGACTTTCTCAAACACAACCCCTGTGCATTTTCTGGCTGGTCTTCTCACCCCTCAACCACAGAATATGACTGACTGTTAGGGAGGTGGTCAGGGCTGATGAAGTGCTGAGCTGCTGTGCAGCACACTGCCATGTGACTAGGGTTCCCCTGGAGGGGAAGTGCTAGTGCATGTGCACTTTGCAGAAGCTGCTGTGAACTTAAAGATGCTTCTGATTACAAACAGTTACCAAAATATAAACTGTGCATTTTTTTTTTTTCAGTCCTAAGAATTTACCATGAGGAGACACTGGATAAGTCAGTCAAAGTAAACATGCAAGGATGTTGTTTATAGTAAAAAATAATTTGGGAGAAAAAAGAAAGGAAAGGGATAGCTGTGGTAGGGAGTCTGTTTAATGTGTTGTCTGCGAAGGAAGGAAAGTAATTCATTCACGTTGTCAGTAAGAATTCTCACCTCAAAAAGAGACACTTGCTGGAGTATCTTTCCATAGTACAAAAATCACCCTACTTTAAGGTTCATCTCTCTCCCCCAATCCACAGAGATATACTGCCAATAGTTATCCAGTCATTCATTCATACAACCAAGATATAATGTGTGACTGCTGTAGATGATAGATACACCAAGGAACTGCAGCTCTGTTTTTTTTGTTTGTTTGTTTGTTTTGTTTTGTTTTTTTTACTATCAAGTATAGTGCTGCTATAAACATTTTAAGATATGCCTTTGGTTGACCATATGTAGGCCCTATTTTATATATGCCTAGGTATGCAATTTCTGGATATTCCTATGTTCAACTTTACTATATATAAGAACAGTGCTGTTGAATAGAAATGTGATGTAAGCTGCAAATATTATTTATAATTTTTAGTATTTACATTAACAAAGTAAAAAGTCATAGATGAAAAGAATTTTAATAACATATTTTATTTAACTCAGTATATCCAAACTATTCTCATTTTGACATATAGAGTTAATCTTTTCAAAAATTATTAATAAGATGATAGGCTAAAGAAGCTGTGGTACATATATACAATGGAATATTACTCAGCCGTAAGAAGAGATGAAATACTGCCATTTGCGACAACATGAATGGACCTCGAGATAATCATGTGAGGGAAATAAGCCAGACAGGAAAAGCTGAAAATCACATGATATCACTTATACGTGGGATATAAACCTAAAAGCAACAAATGAACAGGACAAACAAACAAAGACTCAGGGACATGGACAATAAACTAGTGGTTAGCATAGGGTAGCAGGTGGAGGATGAGAGGGAGGTAGATAGGGTAAAGGGGGTAAAGTAAAAAGTAAAAAATTAAAAAGAAAAATAAATTATCAATGAGATATTTTATATCTTTTTTTTTCCCCATAGGAGATTTTTTAAATACAGTATATGTACAGAACATCTGTTTAAACCAGCCACATTTCAGGCATACATGTGGCTGGTGACTACCAGACAGCACCATTTTGAAGGCAAGGGATTTTTGTCTCTATTATTTAATGCTGTGTATAGGAAAATTTTACATTTACTTCAACATTTGCCTAGAATATAATAAAATTAAGTGATGTGTTTCACTGAAACCAATTCAAACCAGTTGAAGCTGATAAACTACTAAGAACTTTGAGTGACCCAGAAATAGCAGACTTTCACTTGGCCTAAATGAAAATTTTTCCCTCACTAATGACCATGTTTCCATAACTAGGTGTGGTTCACTATGAGTAGAAGTGACATCCAATGGTAAAAATAACGCTAAGGACATAAGCAGGGTCTTACATGATTTTGTAAATATTAGGGATTTTATCATTTAAGTCAGCAATTCTTCAATGTTTTTGGTATATATGACTCACCTGGGAAACTTGTCATAAATGGAAATTCAAATTTTAGAATGTACAGTAAAATGTAAATGTTAAAAGAGTGAGTCTGATGTAGGAGGTCCAAAGCCCACACTCAAATACACAGTGTTGTATTTGAGAAAACCTAAGAAAGTTCTGAAGCAGGTGAAGGATATTTCAGTCTGTTTTCTTTTTTTGTTTCTTTAGAACTTTCTTGTAGAAACAGCACGGATTTCATGGGGTGAGACTGTAAATAGGGAGAACCAATTCAAAGCTGCTGCAATTGTTCAGGTAGAAAATAATAAAAGCCTGAAGTAGAGCACTTTTGGCCAGAGATAAGAGAGGATGAATTCAAGAGATATTAAGACTATTTGAACCTAGTGTGATGTGGAAAATGAAGTCAGGAGAGAGGCATGGGGGATCCAGCTGCAATTACTAGGTGAGCCATTGTGCTGATATCCATCAAGATATGAAATACTAAAGGGAAGTGGAAAATGAATGTCCATTCCAATGCAGAACATGAGCATGCTATTTAAATAGCTATATTGTCGGTTTCTCTCAACCCATCTGCCATTTCTGGCTAGCAATGGTCATAATGGAGCCATTGTGATATTAGAAATGGAGTAATTAAACAGAAATATCAAGAGCTACTATTGCCTCAGAAATATTTAATACTCTGACCTGTGAAATAGCTTGAAAATCTATGTTTAATTCTTGTTACAAGTTAAAAATATTTTTTTCTAATCAAAATGACTATATAACTCCTCCTTTCCTCTAAGTTACTAGAGAACCCCAAAGTTATCTGATTCCTCTGAGGGAACATGGCCACCAGAGAGACCTCAAAAGTATTCAATTAAGTAGACAGTGAATTGCAGCATTATATCCCTCCTGGGGTTAACAAGAAAAGCTTTAGACTTATCACGGATTAATAATAAGGACACTGAAGCCAGAAACAAACCTTGCAGTGTCAATCAGAGCCCTTGATATCATGGAATGAGGCCTCATCATGCCTTAGTCCTCTTTAGAAAGTTTTCAATGAAAGAAATTTTTCATGTTTTGTTAGAGAATCCATGCCCGAATCGACCTTACTGGACTCTTAAAGTCAAGATTCTGACATCCAGAACGAGGAAAATTAGAGAAAGAGTCCTTCTTTAAAACTTATGTGTGTGTGCACTGCACATTGTGATAGCATGTATTTCAGTAATAAGTTACACTAATACAATAGATTTTTGTTGAATTAAGTTGTTTCCCTCTCTGCAACACCTCAAAAGGTACATAACAGAGGCTTCCCTGGCACTTGTAGAGAGTAGCTGGACAGGGTGCAAACACTGTAGTATCTCCTTCTGTGAGCTTTCAATTTCTTGCTAGGATAGCAATTTGAAAACAAATTTTTATGATTCTTATGATTTTATGTTTTTATTTTATGCCCAGAATTTTTTATAATTGTAAGAACTGCCTCCTACTGATTTAGAATTCCATGTTTTTCCAATGTGGCTGGTATTTCTGCTTGAATCTAAGCCATGTTTACCATAGGATTCAGACTAAAATATACTTGAAATAAATGAACTCAGTTCAAGGACAATGGATTAGGCTATCTCATTTACTCTGGCTTCCAGATGCCTACCCAAATCCTTTCTTTAAAATTCTCCAATAAGTGACATTAAAACTAAAATGAGAATTTTCTCTAATGCCTACTGGGCATCAAAAAGTTGAAGTATCAATAGCTTAGTGCCAGCACAGAAGTGGTGAAAATAGTGGCAACAACATTAGCATTGGAAGTGCTCCAGTCCCTCCTGCAGCAACACTGATGCCTTTGAGATTTTATCTTTGATTTAAGGTTTTGGGGATCATTAGTGACAGGACCCATTGTTTGGTGAGGCAGAGTGGAGAAAAAGAAAATGGTCGATTCTCTCTGGCTATCCCTTCCCTGTCTTCTCCACTTGTTCTTCTCTCTGACCTCTAAACGCTGAAGTACAAGAGGGCTTTAGTCTTTAGAGCTTTTCCCTTATCTATCTATAGTCATTACATTTGTGATATAACATTTGTGATAACATTTGTGATAACAGACTCTCCATGCCTCTCTCTTGACTTCATTTTCCATACCACACTAGGTTCAAATAGTCTTAATATCTCTTGAATTCACCCTCCTTTATCTCTGGCCAAAGTGCTCTACTTCAGGCTTTTATTATTTTCTACCTGAACAATTACAGCAGCTTTGGTTTACAGCCTCAACCACCCCATACCCTAATGATTTCCAAATTTATACATCCAGCCTCAACTTCTCCCTAGATCTCTTGATTGGTATATCCAAACAGTTGTTTAATAGTTTCATCTGGATATTCAATAGGTATTTCTAACTCACCATATCTAAAATCAGATTTCGATTCTTCTCTCTAAATCTCCTCTTTCCATAATAATTTTCTTCTCAAAAATGGCAACTCTATTTTTTGACTTTTAGAGTCTCCCTTGGTTTTTCTTCTTGTTACACCCCATATCCTTATTTCTAGGCCCATTTTCAAGCCTGATAATTCAAAATTCTGGGACTAGTGTTCCAAAATCTGATTTTTAGATTGCTCCCAGGATATTATGATAATCAGAGAGACTTAAGAACCATGAGACCTAAAAATTAGTTTTCAGAGTTCCTGGGAAATCCCTTCTGAGAACTCCTGAAGCTACTTGGGAAGAATTTGAGGGGGCTGGAATTCCCAAAGGCAGGCCAGACCAGAGTCAGATAGATACACTTTCATAACGGTTATAATCTTGTTCTACTTCCAGGTTGCCCCAGAATTGGAAATGTGGGTTATAACAGAAAATGAATGATTTAGACTTAAAATCGCATTTAACTTAAAAAACCTTAGGCTAGCCCCTTCTGTCTTTCTGGAGAGATACTAGAACTCACAGCTCAAAGGAAAATGTAGAAATTCTCCTTGTTTATATTTGTATGGAGGCAGAGGATGAAAAGAAGCCTTGGCCTTCACATTCCTGAAGGCAAAATCTGTAAGTTGTGTTTCAAACGGGACTGAAATGCAGTAATCATTATTGGGTGTGAAACGGACAGAACCTGGGAATAGAAGTCAGGACAGCCAGGTCTGGTCCCATATTTGTCCCTAATTGAATATGAGACTTCAAGTACATTATAGAGTAGCTCTGGGCCTCAACTCTCTTTTCTGTAAACTGAGGTCCTTTCTCACTCCAAGGGCCTACTGAATTCATCATGATCTCAGCCCTTCAACAACTTAAAAGAAATATGCGTTAAGTACTCTTTTCTCCTGAAAATGATAGGAAGAATGTCAGAACAAGTAGAGGAGGGCAAGAACAAAGGTACAGGAGCCAGTTAGTGGTAATTCAAGATAATTAATATGGAATAAGCTTCAGAATCTAAGAAAATAAGTAAATGGACACTCATTCAGCTTCTCTCATCCTGAGGCAAAGGCCCAGGTCCATGAAATGCTTCACTATCACTTTGCTGTGAATTGATTAGGCCAACTGCATTAGGAGAGGACCTGTCAAGTCTGATGATGTGTTTGACCACAGCAGGGAAAGTAAAAATGATGTTCAGTTGAGTGTGTCTTAAGTGCTATAATTACAACACTAGTTTATTTTAATTCTGAAAATATCTGTTCTCTATCTAAACAGACTACACTGAAAATGACTTGTCTTTCTTTTCCCCAAGCAGGCCAGATGAACAGAAGTGCATTTTCACAGTACTCTTCTGAGGTGGCAATATGGACAAATGTATGCAGCAAGGTTCTTTTCAAGTAGATTAAGTGAAGGGAAAAGTTTAACAGCGAAGCTCAGCAATCCTGCTAGGTTCTCACTTGCAAACAGCCATGAAAAAAAAAATTCTGTGGGAAAGAATGGGTTGATGCTTGCTGCAGGGCATCCCGAAAGCAGTGAAGGAAACCACAGACCTGGCCAAGGATTTCTTTGTCTTAACTAGCTTCCTTAGAGAATGTGGCACCCAATATTATCTGAGAACTGAATGAAAAATGATGAGCATATAACCCTTTTTCATAGGTAGCCAGTGTTTTTCATATTCAGAGTTCTTTAATGTTTCCCTAGTAACCTTGTTAGGTAAGAGAGGAAGTGATTATATCCTCAGTTTGTGAAAGGGAGAATCAAAGATGAAACGTCAAGCAATTTGCACAGAAAATAACTGATGTCAGTGTCCAACCAACATCAGTCCTCAGGGTTTCCTAGTATTGAAGCTAGAGCCCCAAATATGAGGCCCAGAGCCTGGGTCTGAAGAGCTTATATTAAAGGATCAAATGCCCAAGCACAGCCTCACAATTAAAAGCGATTGGACAAAACTCAGTCATGGTGCAGAATAACACAGGCAGGTTCATAACAAAAGTGACAAATAAGTGGCACTTCACTTTAAAATTAAATTAATTTCCTGAAGCTTATTTCTGTAGGCATATTGGCATTTGATGAAATCAGTTATGCATTGATAAGAAAGCAGAGATTAGAGCGAAGAAAACTCTGGATGCCTGAATTTATCTCTAAAGAGTAGTTGCAACATTTTCAAAAAGAATTAAAGTTAATTTGAATTAGCAAAAACTTAAATATAACTCTCACTTCCTCCACGTAAAGGGGTGGAGGGAGCTATAGAGATATTTCCTTGCCTCCATCTTCACAGTCAGTAATGTTTTTATCTCTCTGTACCTTTCATCTGTAGTCACATCTCCTCTAATCTCTTCCACCTTCCTTTTCCATTTTTAAAAACCTTGTGATTATGTTGGACTCACCTGCATACTCCAAGATTTTCTCCCATCTCAGTTCATTTCACACAGTTGCTCTTCTAGCAACTGTGGTAAGTAGAATAAAGCCAACTAAAGATATTTGCATCCTAATTCTTGGAACCTATAAATGTTATCTTCTATGGCAAAAAGGACTGTGTAGATGTAACTAAAAATCTTGAAATGGGGAGATTATCCTGGATTTTCAGAATAGCCTCCAAATGCCATCATAAGTGTCCTTGTGAAAGGGAGACAGAAGGAAGTTACGTGTACAGAACAGGAGAAGGCAACATCACCATGAAGGCAGCGATTCCAGTGATGTAACCACAAGCCCAGGAAAACTAGCAACAATCAGAAGCTGGAAGAGTCATGGAACAGATTTTCCCTTTGGGTAGAAGCACAGGACTGCCAACACTTTGTTTTCAGCCCAGTGAAACTGATTTCAGAGTTCTGGCTTCCAGATCCGTGACATAATCAATTTCCATAGTTCTAAGTCACCAAGTTTGTGGTAACTTGTTGTAGCAGCCACAAGAAACTAATACAGCAACTGTAATTTCACCTGCAAACTTAATTCTCTTTTGCCAAGTAACATAGTTCCAGGTTTGGGGTATTAGAACATGGACAACTTTGGGGGACCATTATTTTGCTTAATATTCTCCTTTAACCCATTAACCTATAGCTCTCTCCACCCCTTTCCACATAGTATACTGCACTACAGCTCTTCCTTTAAATTCTTCACTTAATGACTGAGAGTGTTGGTTCTGAAGCACATTTACCTCAACATTTACTAGATGTGTGACCCTGGGAAGTTACTTAATTAATTTTTTTCATCAATAAAGTGGAGATAATTTAGTACCACCTCATGGAATGGTTGAATTAATTAATCAAATGATATAATGCATGTGAAGTTCTTATTGTTTTGCACATCATAATCTTTCAGCAATGTCACATATGGTTATCATCTGTTTCATCACTATCATCATCATCGACAACTTGGTGGTAGAAGAACATGAGTATATCAGTTTTCACAGTAATACTGGCTTAATAAACATTTATTATTTTATGATCATGTGGGTCATCAGCGTTTGCTGATCAATTTTGTGCAATTCTGCTGGTCTCACCTGAGCTCACGCATGTGGCAGCACCCAGCGTGGTCCAAAGCGGTCTCATTCCCGTGGCTGGTTGCTGATGCTGTTGCCCACCAGGTATTACATCCTCACAGGGGCTAGCTCAGGCTCTTGTACATGGCAGTCTCAGGGCAAGACCTATATCTTGAGGCCTAGACTGAAAATTCCCAGTTGTCACTTCTGCTATATTCTGTTAGTCAAAGCAAGTCTTAAGGATAGTCTGAATTCGAAAGAGGGGCAAGACTGACTTCCCCTCTAGATGGCAGAAATGGAAAAGTCACTTTTCAAAGGGGCAAGCATAGAGTAATCGGAGGAATTTGTGGTCATTTCTGGCAATTTACCACAATGAGTTTTGGGGAATAGTCCTAGATTTGAAATTTTGCAAATAATGACCTTGGGCAAAATCTCATAACCTTTAGTACAATCACAGCTTTTAAGAGCCTATTACATACCAAACACTGTTAAAATCTGGAGATGTTAAGAGAGCCTGAGACATTTCCTCCTCTAAAGAAAGTAGTTTGTAAAACCAGGGTAATATTTACCTTAAAGGTTTGATGTGAGGATGAAATAGGTAATGTATATAAAATGTCTAGCATAGTACTTGGCAGTATCTGGCATATAGGCACCCAATAAATGACTGTTACGATTATTATTTACTTTTCATAAGAATGTCCAGATTTCACTTATAACTTGGTAAGGAAGGCATGCCATCTCTATTAGGCTGCTCAGACTGCCATAACAAAACACCATAGATTGGGTGGCTTAAACAACAGAAATTTTTCTCTCACAGGTTGGAGGTGGAGAACTCCAAGGTCAAGTTTCCAGCAAGATAGTTTTCATTCCAAGGTCTCTTCTCCGGGCTTGTAGGTGACTGCCATCTCACAATGTGCTCATATGACCTCTTCTTTGTGTATATGCATGGAAAGGAGAGCAAGCTCTCTGATGTTTCTTCTCACAAGGACACGAATCCTATCACGAAGACCCCACCCTCACGACCTCATCTAACACTTACCTCCCAAAGGCCCATCTCCAAATGCCAACATTTTTCGGGAGTGGGAGAAGAGTTTAAGACTTCAACATATGGATTTGGGGAGAATGCAAATATTCAGTTCTTAATACCATTTAAAGCTTTTTATCTTTCAGACCCAGTGGATAAAAAGCTGGGATATGAGCTCTTTCCTGGCCTGGAATTGATTTCATAGCATTGAATTTGAGCTATCTTTTAAGTAAACATTTATAATCAAAACTAAAAGTGTACATTCAACCTCAGATTGTTCTATACATACATTTATATGCATATAATTTTATGCATAGAGTGCAATTACTAGAGTTATAAACACATAATGCACTAATTTACTCTTCAACAAAGACAGGTGTTTAAATGCCTTTCAATGTCCAGGGAGTGGCGAAGCCTGGATAATAACTTCAGTCTCAGAGACAGCTTATTTTTTTGTTCAAAGGCTTATTGCAAATCCTGGGTGTCAGAATCAGACAGTATGAAAAGAGAACGGAACTGGGAGTCCAACCACTGGCTTATAGACCCTGCATTAGCTCTAACAAGCTCTGTGACCTAAAATAACCTCTCACAGCCCCAGTCTTTTAGTGCACAATAAGGGGAGAGATTGGCTTAGGGTATTTGCGCTGTGTGCCATGGTACCCTGGGGTAACATAGACCTGCAGCAGAAATAAGAGACATGGGCAGTTTGAAAGCACTCAGCATCCATTTCAGCTCAGCACCCTTTCCCTGTATAAGCCTCATTTAAATCATTTTTAGAAAAGATCCAGTATATAAAATATTTAAATATTTGGCGGCCAGTGTTCTAGATGAGATCGAAAATTTACTGTACTTACGAACCAACTGAGGATGTTGTTGAAATTCAGATTCTGATTCAGCAAGTCTAGGGTGTGACATTTAAGAAGATCCTAGTGGTGTTGATACTGCTTGTCCCTAGATCATGCTCTGTATAGTAAGTGACTAGACTACAATATAAATCTTTAAGTCCAAATGTGTCATTTACTGAGGAAAACTATTTCTATTACAGGTGCATGGTTATCAAATGAGAAAGAAAGATCAAACTTTGTAATTTTAGGGATATTCCAACAGATCTCATATCCAAAAAGCCTCTTCTCCAGAAAAAAAAAAAAAAAGCAGATCTGAAATTGCATTTGGAGGGACGAGTACACTTGTATTGACTTAGGTGAAGTCAGTAGGTGTCTCAACCTTCATGTGAAATTCAAAGCAAATTTCTTTAAGGGTTCAGTGCAATTCTGTTACCTTTTCCATTGTTCTTTTAGTTGTCTCACTCTTCTACACTGCCTGTTTCCAGGTAAGATGGGAAAAAGAAGGACCAAAATACCAATAATATGAAAGGATTTTCTTACAGTATTTGCAGTCCAGCTGGAATTGGGAAGTAACAAAAAAATCTCACAAGCAAAGCAAATCCTGAGGCTATCCAATTTGGCAGAGCCTGGAGCAATTAAGAATCTAATGGGAAGGATATCTAAAGTTTTGGGCCTCTGAAGGCTCCCCATCATTCAATACCAAGAAATTTCTAGTCCCTGCAGCTCTGGTTCCCCAACAAGTCAGGTAATTAGCTTGCTATCAGGGAACAAGTCTTAACATTATTATGTTCAGAGACACCAACCTCCCTGATGAATCATGTTATTAGAAGTTGCAAAGATAATCCAGAGACGAATAGTTGGTAAAACCTCACGAAAACTGGCAAAGATGAATTAAATTACATTCCAGAGACTAAAGAAGAAATTTGAAATGAGGCCATTTCTTATTCAAGAAGACTTCCTCCAGGTTCTCTCAGAATGTAAACATGAGACTCTCTGCAGAGGATGGGGTCACCCACTGCCCCGGGAAAGCAGTTTGAATTTTATTACCTTGGTGCTCCCCGGCAGCATCCACACTTCAGGAGGCACAAACCCGGCTCCTCTTTACTTTGTCTCATGTGCCGGTTTCCAGCTCTCATAACATTTTAATTAAATTTGGGCTTGTCTTTCTCTCTCACCTTACTCTCTGCATCAAAGGAGAGGCTTTTCACATGTCGCCTGGCTGGGGTCCTGTGACTCTTCCATTCCAAAAGCTGGCTGCTTTGCCATACAAGGAGAGAGGCAATTAAATCAAAGCAGAGGTAACCTGCAGCTTCTAGGAGAGAGAGCTGCACATAACTTCAATGTGACTTATATATGAAGGTAATGAATTCCATAATGCAAATTTACATACAGGTCAAATAAGAAATGGCTTTGCATTTGATAGTACACTGGGTATTAGGTAGTTGTCACACAATAAATAATTCATCTTGCATAGTCACTTGCTATGTAAATGATAGTCTATGTTTATTAACGCATTTAGCACTTAAAATAAAATGGACAGCTGGGGCCAAATGACTCTCTCTCAGGACATATTACCATTACCACTCCACAGTGAGTTTAACTCTTCACTTCTGAAGATGGTAATGAGAATATTAATCGAATGGGGCATGGGATTCATTCTGATAAAGTCAGATTATACAAAAACAAGTGAATAATTTTAATACATTTTGATGTCATTGACTTTGGCATAGTTTGGGTTAACAGTGATGATGCACAGATCAATCTGATTGGGATTCAGTGAAATTGAATAAAATGACAAAGGTTAGCTATTTTCAAGTGGCAAAATCCATTTACATTCATTTTCTTTAAATGCCATTTGGTCACATGAAAAACACATTTAACCTTATAACCTTTCAACCTATTCCTTGGTTTCTTTAAAGCAGCTATTTATGAATCTTCTACACAAATATTTACCATCCATTTGGATATCAAATCTATGGAAAGGAGAAGTCATTTTCTCACTTTGGAAACATGCTGGAAATGGAGTTCTGGGGACTGCAGTTCAACTTAGGCAAGTTGACACATCCAAAAGCAATCGCAGAGCTAATATTCAAACCTGTCTAGATCAATCAACCTTGAAAATGCATGTCTTCTCCTAGGGAGAATGTGGTAATTTTATAAATGGAAGAGTTGTGGTTGTCTATGCTATAACTTTAGAATTCAAACAGTTATTCAGAGAAACTCTCTCCTGCATTTACCTCATTGAGCATTCTATAAGAGGAACATTCTTTTTAACATTGCAAGAGTAATGCTAAGAGGACGAGTAACATGGCTCCAGCTCCACTGCCACTGACTGGACTCCAGCTCACATAGAAGTGACAGTAGCAGCAGCACCAGCAGCAATAGGACATGATTCGCTCTTGGAATGGCTCATCTTTATAACTGATGAGATTGGAGGACGTAGTCTCAGTGACCAGTAATAATAATGGATTCGTGAGCATAGGTTAGCATATCTGGGATAGCAAAGGGATGCTTGATAGACTGGGCACCATAAAAGGCTGGGCATACCAGAGCCAATTATGTAGGGAACTGGGGCCATTGGACTTTGAGTAGTAATACAAATGGGACTACAGTCATACTTTCCAGCTACTGACATCTCAGAAACTTACGTGGGCACTTGCATTTTCATATTTATGAACTAATTGTCCATAGAATATTCTAGGGCACGAGGTCCCTATGACAGGGTGGTAGTAAGTCTAAGGTCTGGAAGACCAAAACCAATGGACAAACAGTTAGAATCATGTTAGGATTTAGTCAAAAATAGAATCAGACTCTCAGGAGAGGTAGACTTAAGTACTGGACATGTGACAGGAATGCCGTAATATTGTAAAACCAAACTCAGAAGTAAATAGGTAAGAATATAGAAGGAACAAGCTACACAGCCAATTGACTATTCCTTTAAGGTTATAAAAACTTGCTACATCTTGTAACATCTCCACTTTTCCATCTGACTGTGTACAAAGTAAACTCTGGCTTTCCTGGTCCACCTGGTTTCCTTACTGATTCCTAACCACAGTTCACTATTAACCCCAGGTGTTTCTTATGTAAGGGTGCAGTAAGAGTTCTTGGTGGAAATTTCAGAGACAAATAAGGGATAATATAATAATCCTAACAGGGAAGTAACTAAATCTAACTTGTCATTCGTTGAAAAAATTACTGTTTGGCTAATTTAAGTAGATTTGGAAAAACTTTTCTGTAAAACTTAAAAATCAGCATAATGCTGCCCTCCACCCTTACCCTGTGGAAAGTTATATTATGATTAATCACAGATGTAGAACACAAACAATATATACAATTGAAAAATAATTTATTACGTTATTAAAATTGGAATGAGAAATCCAAATTCCTTTGAATTTCTTAGGAGGAGGGTAGACAGGAGAGATAGAAAACCCGAAATATGAAAATATAAAAGAGATTTTTATTAAAATGGAGGTTATCAAAATTCCACACAGATTTCAAGAAATTTGTGTATATGACATAGGCAGTAAATATGTATGTTTCATATTTTCATATATCTGTATATAATACATATATTATGTGTTTGTTTTTCTTCTGGTAACTCATAGCTAGAACTATCAGTAGAATGGGGAAAGAGAATGCAGCAAATATAATCAAAATATGGAGAGAGAAGAGAAATAAATAGAGGAGTGGTGAGTGAACAGGAAAGAGATGAAGACAAAGAAAGAGAATGAGAACGCAAAACATAAGGGCAGGACCTGAGGAGGAAGTGAGGCAAAGACGGGGAGAAAGGTGGGAAAAAGGAGAATAGAAGGACAGAAAGTCATAATATAGTTGAAAATATTTCCCAAGAGCTCCATTGTATGAATGGATTGTTCTGTGTGCCTGAAGCAGAAAACAGTCTAATAAAGAAGAAAGAAAAGGGGAGAGAGAAAGAAAATGCATTATAATTAAGGTTAAGACACCCTAGGATAAGACTTAATATTAATGAAAAAAAAAAGAGCTGTTTACTGACTTCCTTAGACCTTTGACCTAATTAGAAAGAAGCCAAAGAAAGTTTTTAAAGTAGCTCTGAATAGGGAATGTGGGATGTGCTTCAGAGTTAAAAAGCTGTACTCCTGCAAAGCTGCTTTCCTCTTTAGCAGCAAATAGGAAACAGCCACATCCAGTCTCTAGGAAGCCATTTCCACTCCTTCACAGAAGTCTCACTCCACCAAGTAGGTGTTGCCTATTTCCTGAATCTCCAACCTTCCTCTCTCAACCAGATCCCTCCTTCAACAGCCCAAACTCACTCTATTACTTTCCATCTCCCATATCCCCACATCCTCTCTGGCTATTGCCATATCTGTCTTCTCTTTAGGAGGAGATCAGAGAGTTCTTTGAAAAGTACATCCAGTCATGTTACTCTTTTCAAAATCCTTCCAAGACTTTCCATTGTATTTTCAATGTCTTTACCATTTGATCTACAAAGTGTTGCCTGATTCAGCCCCCATCTACTCTTAGTGGTTGACCTGCTTTAGGTACAAGGACCTTCTTTAACCAACTTGAACACACCCTGTACCCAGTTCACCGTGTACACTTGTTCTTCCCTGTGCCTAAAAGTGTTACCTAGAATTTCATTAACCATTCTTTACCTTAAATGTTATATTCTCAAAGAGGCCTTGCCTTTGCCTTGAAAATAATGCTATATCACAGCACCCTCTACTTTTATCATGACCCTTTTAAAATGTATTTTTGGGGGTATAGATTGTTGTTGAATGTCTGCCTCTCAGAGTGTAAGAAGAGACACTGTACATTTTACTTACCTCAGTATCTCCATAAATAAATGCTTTTTAGCCTAGAAGCAGATCTTATAAGTGCAGAGGAAGGTGCTTCTACCTTCTGTCCAAGGGATTTTATGTTGCAAATCCTAACTCATCGTTTATGTCAAATGTTTTCTGTAAAGGGCCAGATAGTAACTATTTGAGGCTTTGCAGGCTATAAGGGTCTCTGCTGCAACTACTCAGCCTTGCCTGTTGCGTTATAGACAACACGTAAGCAAATGAGCATGGTCACGTTCCAATAAAACTTTACCAACGCCGAAATTTGAGTTTCACAGAATTTTCACATGTCATGAATTATTGTTATTATTATTATTATTTGGATTGTTTTTCAAATTTAAAAGTTAAAAATTATTTTTATATTTGGGGACAAATGAAAACAGGTAGAGGGCTGGGTTGGGCTTGTGGGCTGTGGTTTATCAACCCTGGTATATGTTACAACCACTTTTCATCTGGTATTCTTCTTTCCCTCTTCAACTGCTCTTCATTGTAAAAACAACCAACTGACACTAACAATAATAACAAATACTGCTTCCTAGAGATTTAGGTCAAAAGTCCTTAAGGGCTGAGAAGGCTCATGGAGATTATGGCTGAGTACATACTCCCAGTCTCTGTACTGGCCATATTGGATCTCTTTTCCATTCTTACCCTGCTCATGCTTGCTCAGCTCCAGGCCTCCACTGGAGGCTGCCCTCACATTTTTCACTCTGCTATTCCCGAGTTAGTGATCATTACCTTTTGGGGAGCAAGTGTGATGCTTGTTGCCTGCTCTATGTTTTCAAGCACCTGCTCTTAAACCATGTGGCAAACACTTTATATGCCACTGCCTCCCCCTCCTCTTACTTCCTTCCTACCTGGAAGGGCTCGCCTCACCCAAAGAGTTAAGAACTCAATTCCCAGTGAGTTTCCTTTTTTCCTAACTTTTTTGTGTTGTTCGATGATGTAGTAAATGATAGTTCCTCCCCCCGCCTCCCCACCCACCCCCATTTCTAATTGTGCATTGCTGTTGTACAGAAATGTGACTGAGTTTTGGTTGCTATATATTAAGCCAAGTTCAGGTCTTTTTGTCTCCACATGTAGCCCCAGGCTCTCTCCTTGTCTTCTTGGTACCGGGAGCAGGATCTGGGAACTGAGTTACTGGGATAATGTCTCAGCAGTGTCTGACTGAGTCACCAGACTCTTGCTGTAGTTTTCCTCTTCCTAAAATGATGATTGAACCATCTGCTCTCTCATCACTCCCAGGAATCTTAAAAATGACTGACTAAGGCAGCAAGGACCTCAGCCTACTAGCATGAATAATTTGACTTGGTCGAGACCCAGAAGGTTTTTTTATTTTGTTTTGTTTTGTTTTCCTGGTGTTATCACATTATCGCTGGGCTGTGGCCACATGATCCAGTATTGGCCAATGAGATTTGTTAAGGAAAAGCTCTTCACTTTGCAATGTTGTTGATATTTGCTTATAATCCTTAGCTCAAAAAATTAGATAATAACACATAGCATTGATATAGTAATTTTCAATTTGTAGAGTAGCGTATATTATATCATTTGAGCTTCTGAATAACTGTGAGAGACAGGTAGAAAGGATAATTTTTTCCCTTACTTTAAAATTAGGAAAAAATGCCCTAAAATGTTAAGTGTCTTCCACCAAATACTTAGAATAATAAAGGATGGAATTAAAACCCATCTTCTGGCTTCTAGTCCAGGGCCTTTGGTGGTCCCCCTACTCCACTAATGGTGATTTACTATTAGTGACATAAACTAGCCATTCACTACTACTTATTAAATGTGATAATATGTGTGTTTTGTAGTCAATAAAAAGAAACTAGCTGATACTTATTTATATGGAAAAAGTAAAGGGTTGTTTAAAAATAACAGATAAAAAAGTAATATTTTAATAATGAAAATGTAGATTATGCATGATTGTCTTAGTTCAGGAATTACCAATGACTAAGTAGCTTATCAACAATAGAAATTTATCTCTCAGTTCTGGAGGCTGAAAGTCTGAGATCACGGTGCCAGTGCGATCAGGTTCTGGTGAGAGCCCTCTTCAGATTCTGGTTGCCGATGGCTTACTTCTCATTGTGTTTTCATGTAGAGGAGTTGGTAAGGGGTGGACAGGAGAGGGTAGAGGGATGCGTATTCTCTTATGACTTTTCTAAAGCCACTAATCCCATTCATGAAGGGTTCACCCTCATGACTTTATCTAATTCTAATTACCTCTCAAAGGCCTCATCTCCCAATACTATTACATGGGAGGGCAGGATTTCAACATACAGATTTGGGGGAGAAAAAAGAAATTCACTATATAACAATGGCTAAAATACACTATGTACAACAAAAAAGTAAGAAAAGTTATTTCTGAAACATTCAGATTTGAATAAGTAAATTTTGGTAAGTTAGAAAGTCCATAGAAATTTTTGCGTTTAAGAAGGACTTGGCTAATATGATAAATATAAAATCAATTGAAATACCAAAATTTAGTCTGCCTTAATGTATATATTATTATTGTGTGTATGTGCATGAACTCTTAGGAGACCTCCTTGAAAGTTGAAGTACATACAGTAGTGCTCCATCCACATCTCTTTTTAAGACCTTTGTACCTGTCACCCAGCTGCTGAGAAGATCCTCCGCTGCTGGCTCACAGCTGGACCCTCACTGGGAGTTGCCTCTGCAGTCAGAGAACTTCCTCCTCCAAGGCTGTGAACCCGACTTGGAGCAGCTGGTGTTCTATAACTGTTCCATGCTAGAATACAAATTCCCTTTCGCCTAAATTCAGGACAATTATTAAGATCATCCAAGCTCTATATTTTCCTCTGAAATATTGTAAGAGTCTCAGTTGCTATCAAATTGCAGAGTGAGGCAGGTCTATCTTCCTCACTTGCCTAAAAAGGTGTCTCCAGAGAGTTCTCCCCAATAAACTTTCAGCATGAAATTCTCCTTTTCAGAGTGTATTCTCAAATAAAACAATCTAAGGCAAAGGTTAATTCCCAAAAAGTAGAGCATGTATTTATATATTTTATCTACTTGGTTGAAACTTTTATTTCTCAGGAGATGAATAAAACAGTATGAAGGAACAGCTATCTTAGCTTATTTCTGAATAAATTTTGAAAGAGATAACAGGTTGCTGAAGTAGAAAGTATAAAAAAGAAAAATATATGAGATGAACTTAGTTTTATAAAATATATGTTGCATTAGGACAAGAAGAGAATCACACAATAAAGAGAATAAAACTAAACCAGAAATGGTTAATCCCAAAATTAGCTAAGACATGCAAGAGAATGAAAGAAAAAATTTAAATATTTTTTTGTGTGTGCGTGCATATGTGTGGTTTTAATTTTCTCCACTAAACTTCTATGTGTGGAAACAAGCTACAGATTATTCTGTTTCCTGAACCAACTCCTTCCCCTTCTACATTTATGCAGTTTCTGTAACATAATAGGTGTTTAATAAAAGATAAAAGATAAGAGAAGGAAGGAAGGAAGGAAGGAAGGAAGGAAGGAAGGAAGGAAGGAAGGAAGGAAGGAAGGGTGGGTTACTGGCCAAACACTAAACTCCAAGAATTACAGTGGAGAAAGATTGACTATTTTATTATCAATGATGCCATCCAAGAGATGGGAAACTAATGCTCAAAAGCCCAAACTCCTTGATGGTTTTCAGACAAGGTGTTTTATAGAGCAAAATCATGGGTCATCATGAGTAAGGGCTTTGAGGTTGTGAGTCAAGAGTGAAGCAAGGGCATTAAATCATAATTTCAGGTCTTGAGTTTGGCTTGGGTGTGCCTCAATCTGATTCATGGGGACATGGCCAGGGGTCATTTCACTTTAGGGCTCAGGAGCCAAAACACAATTTAGGCCTTGATGCTGTCTTATCTTAATAGAAACCCATACTTTGTGACCCTTAGTCAAGCCATGGCCATTATTTCTGGTTGCCTTAGGTGGTTAATAACCAGTAAGGGAAAGGGCTAAGGCCTGCAGGGCATGCTGTAAAGAAACTGAACAAAGTGCTGGAGCTACATATTAAATCAAAATCATACATTAAATCAGGACCATCCATTTCAAAAAAGAGGGAGCGCAGGCATGTGTGGGAGGGGAATAAACAAACAAAGGAGAGAGCACAGAAAGAGGGGAAGAAATAAAGAAAAGGAGTAAATGTTGTCATTTAAAGAAATAACAGAGAGAGCAGCATTGCGTGATCCTATTTTGTTTCTGTATTTTTTGTTTAGGAGAATAATACTTGATACGAAAAAATAGTGTTGAAGGGAAATTAAAATCCAATAGAGGCATTATAACGTAAAAGAATCATTTTTTATTGTTTTACTCTTTCAGAACTGGGTTCAAATCACAGTGTATGACTTTGATCAAGTTGTATATGAATATCTCATAAATCTTTTTTATGAATGACTTGGTGATTACAAAAATTATAAAATATAAAGCTACACTAATCAGAATATTATTAGCCTCGTGTTTAGCTAGTCATCATCTATCATTTATTCATCCATCCATCCATCTCATTCATTGTTTAAACTACTCTGTCTCGTGTGTACCCCTTCTACTCCTGCTTTATAATCTGTTGAAATGATGTTGATCCAATAAGATACATCTTTGCCTTTGCTGATATCTTCAATTTAATATAATGTCTTTCTATTTTCTACTTTTACTTAATTTTTTATTCGTACTCAGTTTATAGTATTAATATTTTACCTTTTACCTTAACCCCAAAATCTGTCTTCCTCATTTTGCATCCTCAAAACATCGAGGAAGGGCTCATACACATACTAGTATATCAGTAGTTTTTCATTATGCAGACAAGAAAAAATGTAATGTGTATGCCAGCTATGTTATTTTAGAGAGTGAAGTTCTCTCCTCAAATTTATACAAGGAACTCATCAGAGAGTTTTTATGTTCTACGAATTAGCTCATAATTATTTTAAAAAAAAATTAAAAAGATATTCTTAAATTAACAATGCCTAAAGTTTTCATAAAGGCCATGAGTGAGATAAAAATATGTTCTTCCTTAGAGAAACATCAGATAGATCATACCCAAAGGTCACATGTAGAATAAAGTTATGAAGCATCTATCATCCAAAAAGAATAATTGATTATTCCTATTCGTAATTACACTGGTACTATACATGGTTTTTTTCTGTTTGTTTTATTAATACATTAAACTGTAATTAGTACTCGTGAGTATAAAAGAAGGTATTTGCTTCTATTCTATAAAAAAGATGCAGAAATTTAAACTACTTACAGAATACAAACAGATATTGTCTGACTTGTGAGTTGTTTATTTAATGATCAACCTTAGAATTAAAATAAATAATATATTAATTCAATGATTGCTCATTATTGAGACATCTTTAGCCACTTAGGTCTCTAACAGAGATTTAGATTCAAAGGTCAAGAGCACAGCTCACAGCTTTTAGTCCACTATAAAAACATAATGTTTTAAATGACATCTTGATGAGCTATAAGAGTTAATGTGTCTCCTAAGTAAGTACTTTCAACTATTGTTAGTGGTGGAAAGAAACCTAATAATGTATAGCCAGCAGACCATAAAAATTGTAAAGACGACATGTATTACTTGAAGCACTAAAGGTTAATTAAGCGAGGATGTATTGAACTAGGAGAAGGAAGCTTTTCTATAAAAACAATATTAAGCACTAAATTGTTAGCACGAGATTCCTAAACAATATCATCAAATAATTGAGACCCCAAAACAACTTCTTGCTGAAATATCCAGAAGAGTGGTTTCTCAGACAGTTATGATTTGTCACAGTGGGATTTATGAGCTCGGGTCAGCACTTGGAATTATTAACCACAACTATAGCAAACTTCAGGATAATCTAAGGGCAAAGACCTTGGTGAAATAATTACTCAGAACTTTTAATATGTACTGAATCTAAATTAAAGGCATAAATATATGCAATATGTAAAGGTGAATGATGGTAGCAAAACAATTCCGTACAGTCAGTGAAGCCCAAGTGTGAGAAACTCAATGCAGTGAAAAGATACCCCATTTTAAACATCATGAGACCAAGGACCTGGGCCATTATGTTGCTGAGCCAATATTTCAGTCCTTTGTTTAGTAAATTTTGTATTGCTTTCTGTTATTGATATATTTTCACCACTTATTTCTTGCTTTGCTTGCAATGTGTGACTTTCTTTTATGTACTCCCTTTATCTATTAAAGTCCTGTGTTATAGATAGGTTTTAGTAGTTGTTGTTGTATTTACTCTGTGTGTGTGTGTGAGTGTGTGTGTGTGTGTGTGTGTGTGTGTGTGTGTGTGTGTTTATTAGTTTGGGTAAAATTTCATCTCTACTTTCATGTCTCCTGTTTTTATTTCATTATTTCTAGGGTTTGCATTCTTTTCCCCAACAGCGCACTCTTCTGATATCTTCTAAAAGCAGTTCTTATCAATATAGTCTCACTGAAGTCTAGTGATAATGTTTTATTAAATGTTACATTGAGGCTGCAATCCCCCACAGCAGGTAGCCCAGAATCATTACCAGTCGGAATATTTTCTGTACCGAGATGATAATGATAAACACAAAGCCTCAGTTGGAAGCTTACCACTTATTACTTAATCCACAAACCCCCTGCGGGTGTATTTTGGTGTCTTCAAATGCCCACCCAAGGGTTGTACAAAAGCCTAAAGCTAAAATACATAAATAGTTTTTAAAAGGTCTTATTATACAACATAAGCTTTTTGCTTTAGAGAGATTGTTATCTTACTAACAGGAAACCCAAAGTAACCCAAGTATTTGAAAAAATGTGCACAACACTAAGTGCCCTTTCTAAGTATTTTGAAAACTCTTTCTAAAATATTTTTCTTATTTCGACTAAGACCCAGCTAAAATACTTCAAATTGCCATTTAATGAAATGTTTAGATAAGGGCAATGAAAAGTTTTTAAAAGAACTGTCTTCAGACATCATAAATTCTGCAAGTCAAGCTGGCTAAGCATTATTCAAGTCATAAGGACGACTGCACGGCAAGCACAAAAGGCCAAAGGACTTGAACATCACCCTAAGCAAAAGGATGGTGAAAACACAAGTGTATATGAGAAGGAGACATTTCAATTCCTAGCAGCATTTGGTCTCTAAGCTGCAAAGTAATGTAAAATTCGTTTCTTATGATATCACATGGACTTGCCAGATCTGCTTTTGTTAAAGAAAAATATATATTGCCTGGGTAGATAGGTTTTAAGATCAAAACAAAGAGGTGAGAGAGTTGAACACAGATGTGCAGCAAGGCTGCAGTTCTCCTTTCTCACTGATGCCAAGAAGGGTTTAAAGATAGCAATCACAAAGTGAAAAATTTAATCAACTGAGAATTGAAAATAAATGCTTTCCCCATTTAAATTCCATTTTCAGATGACTACAGGAAGGAGGTTTCAAAATTCACCTTTTTAAAAGACAAAGCTTTAATTTCCAAGTAAAATATTTATGCTGTTTGAGATATGGCTTGCTTCAGAATGATATAGCTCAGCCATCGCTTGGCTAATCCACAGGGAGTCACAGGGAGTCCTGGGTGACGCCCAATCACTTGATGCAAATTGGAGGTGACCTGAGCAAGAATCTGATTAACCAGTACTTATCCATTCTTGTGAATCTGCACTCGAAAGTACCACAATGAGGCTGGTAGTGTGCTAAAGGCTGTGCATATCATAAAGAAGAATATGAATTGGATGAACTAGAGAAAAATTTCATGAAAAAAATTAGATTTAAACATAACTATGATAAAAAGCAAAGGAAATAAGAGTTTGAAGAAGAGTAAAGTCTCCTTTGACTCAAATGACCAGGAGGTGTTTTTCTTTTCTAAATTTCTCATTACAAAAGATATACACATTCACACAGATACTTTAGAGAATATAAATAAACAACAACAAAGAAAATAAAACAAAAGCTCTGACTCTCAAATATAGCTTCTGTTAACATTTTGGTGTATATACTCAAAATATGAAAATTTCGTTAACACATGTCCTTTAAAACTTTCCACTATTAGAACTGATAAGATGGATGTTATTAACATAGAACTATGTTTGTGACCTATTGTTAGGTAAACATAGCAGATTATAGAATTGGTTATTTATACATGAATGGATACAAATACATAAATTGAATTATATATGTTGTGTCAGAATAAGATTAGTGCTGTGTTTTAAAATTAACATCCTACTTTTTCTCTCTTTTTTGTTTTTTAAAGAGGAGGGCTTTAAAATGCATTTCTCACTAAATAAATCATGTGACAGTTTTTATGCCTTGGTTGGATAAATATAACAACAATTAATAAGATAATATCTACCTTCAGGATGAAAAAAAAGATAATACCTGCTTAATTATCACAAAGTTGGTGAGCAAATTCAACCACGTAGGACAAACATAGTTTATAATTTCAATCAAACAAGAGTCTTCCACAACAAACATTTCTACAATTGTGGTTTCATAGAACAAACATATGTAGTCTCAAGGTTATAAGCCAAGAATTCTTGAGAGAAAAAAAAATATGAAAGCAGACCTATGGATTTTACATCAAAGCCTTTTGTCCTTTTTAGTAAACAGAGACTCAACATTGTGATGACAAGATACTAGAAGAGTATCAATTTAACTTAATATTTATGGTAATGAAATGCAAATATTCTTTAACCTTCTTTCTTATCTTTCTAAACAAAGGGTAATAGCCAAGTCACTATTTTGCATTCTCAGAGACTCACAATGTAAATAGATTATTAAAGCCAAAGTTTTTCACTAAGCACCATTTTAAAATTAAGGCATATGGTTTCAACTATAATTTTAATCAAGACTGAATCAAAGTATTTGGGCTTTATAATTTTCTATTTCCATAATGTATACTGTTGAATAATCTAGCATTTCACTTAACAATATAACAAAAACATCTATTCTTAACAGGGATTAATATAATATTATTTTAAAGACTGCATTATAGTCCATTCTAGGGCTAAACTATACAATAATTAACAATTAGTGTTGGACATTGTAAATGTTTCTACTTATTTATTAATATGAATAATACTATGATTATCCCATTATGAAATATTTTCTACATTCAAACATATTAATTTGTGCATTTGCTCATAACCATCTTAATCACTAAACGGGAAATTTTGGAACAAAGGGTGTGTCCACTATAAAGGTTATCCTTGAGTATTATCCAATTGTATAAATTTGTGTATTTGTGTTTTTCTACAACCTTTTAAACACTGGGTATTACCATTTTTCAAAATTATGTCCCATATTTTGGGTGAAAAGTGGCATTCAATTTTGTTTTAAATTGCATTTCTAGAGAGGCTTCATACTTTCCATGTATTTTGGGTCCTTTGCAGTTACATGTGATCTGCCTATATTGATAGAATGTATTACAGTTCCCCCAAATTCAGTGCCTCTCCCTTAGGTACTTCTCTCTGTTGGAGGAGTATGCATCCTACCCACTGAACTCCGTTGTGGCTATGCAATTTGCTCTGCCAAAGAAATTAAAGTGGAAGGGACATGTCTCAACTGAAATTTTAAGAATTAGCTTTTCATTTACATCTTGTGTTTTCTTTTGCCGTGAGACTGAATCACTGGAGAAAAGCTACTCCTGAGAAGAAACACAATTGTCCCATAATGAACAAATGTGCATGAGAACTAATTTTTTTTTATTGTTGTAAGCCAGTCATAGCTTGGTGTCACTGTTTTCTTAGCATACGTTAGGTGTTTGTGAGTAATTTCAAAACTTAACCCAAAAGCAAAAATAATAATAAAAAATATGAGGAATTCATTTCAGGGCTGACAAGTAGTCAGCAATTAAATTATCTGAGGTAGATGTATGCAACGGTGAAATAGTCTTGACTTAGAAGTCAGACTGCGAAGCAAAGGAGTGTGTTACTGGGTGAAGATCTTGGGAAATAATGTAATTAGCATGCCTTAGTAACTATTTGGTTCATTTAACAAACTACTTTTAAAAAGAGATGAATTTTTAAAATAATTCACTTGTTTTGCCACAGAGAAAAGAGAGTCTAGAAATACTGAGATTACAGTATTGGAAGATGCAACTAGTTTTCATCATTAAGTAGGGACAGATAAAACTGAAAAAAAACTTTGAGTGATAAAAAATAATTAAAACTCAGTGTCAGAACAAGGTTCAAATCAAGATTGTTAAAACTGAATTGATTGTTAGCACTCAGTAAATTCAGGTACGAGAGACTAGAGGTGCAGCTTTCCCAACTCCTACCCTGAAAAACTCAGGTACCCAGAATGAAATGTAGAGAGTCAAGCCTTGAAAACATTGCAGATGGTCATACTGGCAGATGACACTAATTGAAATCAAATAAATAATAAATGAACTATGTTTTGAATTAAACTCCTCAAATTGCCACACACCTGGTCTCAAAGAGACCATGACTATGTGAGAATAAAATAACCCTAGAACACTCAGTAGATTGAGAAAGCTTAAGGAAAATATGTTCTACACAGCAAAGAAAATAAGTAACAAGTAACGAGTAATCAGCAAACCATATATCTGTTTGGGGATTAATCTCTAAAACAGGGGTTTCCAACCCCCAAGCTGTGGATCATTACCAGTCTGTGTCCTGTTAGGAACCAGGCCACACAGCAGGAGGTGAGTGGCGGGCCAGCAAGCAAAGCTTCATCTGTGTTTGCAGCCACTCCCCAGCACTAACATCACTGCCTCAGCTCTGCCTCAGCTCTACCTCAGCTCATCAGGCATTAGATTCTTTTAGATGCTTTTATCAATTCCTGGTATCAAAAAGGTTAAGGACTGCTGACCTAGAAGGTAGAGTCCAAGGAGGAGCCAGAGTCTCTAGACAAACATAGGAAGGCCACTTGCTCAGGAACAGCTGTTGAGTTTTACGTAAGCAAGTACTTTCACTGTGTTAAGCCACTGAAATGTGGTGTATTGTAACAATATCTTGTGTTATTCACCATAAACAATCTAAGATAGTTTTCTGGATAACAGTTGTTTCACAAGTTTTATTCTCATATTTTTTCCTATAATCAGCTTTTAAAATATGATCCTTGTTAAATTGTCTCTTTAGCCTCATAATTTAGGATATGTGCAGGTATGAATGTCTTTTCATTAATTCTGCCCTGCACTCACTGAACTCTTTCCATATGGACACATAGGTTGTGGTTGGCAGAGTAATGGCCCTCTTGAGAGGTCCACATCCTAACTCCTGGAGCCTGTGAACATATTACCTCTTATGGCAAAAAGGACTTTGCAGATGTGATTAAAGATCTGGAGATGGGCAGATCATCCTGGGGAACTTTTTCCAGATGTGATCAAAAGAGGTATTACAGGAGAAGCTGGTCTAGAGGAATATAAAGTTGCTCGCTTTGAAGGAAGAGGAAGGGGCCGTGAGCCAAGCAATGTGAGTAAACTCTAGTAGCTGGAAAGGCAAGAAAAATTCTCCCCTAGGTCTCTAGAAAGAAGTGCAGCCTTGCTGACACCTTAATATATCCCAGTGAGACTCATGTTGGACTTTTAACATACTGAACTACAAAAGAATACATTTGTGTTGTTTTAAGCCACTTAGCATGTAGTAATTTGTTTTAGCAGCAATAGAAAATTAATACACAGGACTTTGGTCATCTCAAGTAATGTTATTGTGTTATTTACTTTATTACTGCTTTTCTCTTGTAAATTCTATTGCCTACTCCTAAAATTAAAATTATACATGTATTAGATCATATAACTATATCCTTCATTACTCATATTTCCCTCATTACATTTCATCAACTTATTTTTTCTTCATCTGAGTTTTGGTCTTCTAAGGTACTAATTTGGTTTTACTGCTATTGAAAATGCTTTCCTTGGGAACAATTTTTTTTTTCAGTTCAGCTATTATTATTTTAAAACTCCAAAACTGCATCGCTACATCAAGATCTTCTTTTGTCTGTAAATGTAAAATTTGCTTGAGTCTTATTTAGAATGTCTACAAGGCCTCAAAATGTCTTCAGTTTCCTGTAATAATTGTGATTCACTATAGAACATATGTTCTGAATGCTCAAAATGGTTCCCCTGTTTTGGACTGCTAATTTTTAAAATATGCCTAGTTACATTTCTCTGCTTGCTCATCCTTACAAAAGTGGATATAATCATTATTTCTGGAATCTGAAATAAATGAAAAAGAAGAAAAAAATAAAAAAATAATTAAGATGCACTGTGATTTTTCTTCCTTGCCTGGATAGTCATCTGATATGTGTTTTTTTCCATCTTTGATTCCCCTGCCTCCTTCCACCCCTGACCTAAAGATGCTGCCAGTTTTCCCTTAAGAACCGGAACTCTGAAGGCGTGGCGGCGGCGACCCCGGTGCACTCGCGGGGCCTGGAGCACCCGGGGTATGGTCTTGGTGCACCCGGGGTAAAGTAGACATGCTAACCACTACAGTATGGAGCCACCCCCCAGTTATCTGATTTTTTTAAATGGTTAGTATGGAGTTGTAAGCTGCAGGAAGTTTCCAAGGGGCATGGAATGTCAGTGTTGTTTAAAACCAGTTTATTTTTTGGTCTCTTAATAGAGTGGAACCAGCTGGACATAAAAGCCCTTTCCAGTGGCGACATGGCAGGCGCTAACCAGGGCATTGTTCAGTCCTACCCGCCAATACCCACATACAGCCCACTATCCTTATTTTAGTTTGGAAAATCATAAGTGGCATTGGGTGAAATTGCCATCATTTTGATCTTCATACAGTAAGGAGAGGACATTTCAGGCCTGGGAAATAGAAACATTTGTAGTAAGGGGCAGGCAACATACTGGAGGGGATTATGCACCTCATATTTGATTTGCACCAAGGTTTCCTGTCATTGCTTTACACCTCAAACAACTATTTAAAAGTCATGAATTTTCCCTTGGATTTCAGAGGTATTAGTTGTAATAATAATTTCTGGTTAAGAGGAAATAATAGCAGATAGTGGAAAATGGCATTTTATGGACAATTTATTTCTTACAATTAAATTATATTATTGCAGAACTGAACATATCCGAATGGAAGACTAATGACATATAATGAAGAGCACTGTGATAAATGCTTTTATAAATATTATCTTATTCATTCTTGTTTAATTCTTTTAAAAAAACTATTGAATAAACTTTGTAATCTATATATTACAGAGGAGATAACTGAAATTCAGAGGATTAAGTGTTGTTCAAGAAAACATAGCTATAAATTAATAGAGTCAGAATTAAGATTTAAACACAGATTGGCTAACCACAAACCCAGTTCTGAAGTTGAAGTTCAAATATATTTAGTGGTAAATCCAGGATGTGATGTCTGTGTATATAGGAAACTGTATGCGTCTTAACTGAGACATCAGTTGTATAAATGGCATCGATGGGTCCTGGCTGTCCTTGAACTCTATCAAAGTATAATGTGAGATTACCTGTATCACAGAAGTAATATGATTGATCAAGAACCTTTTGCACTTTTTAATATAAATTACATTTCTGTGATTTTTCACTGTGTAATTGCTTCTGTGTATCGTTCTTTTTCATGCTAAATTTCACATTTCCTTGATGTGGTCAGTTCCTATGAATTCGAATCAGTGGATTCAAACAGGATTACATTTCTTTCATCTAAATAATTTATCTTAAAAAAAGGGATGTGAAGAGAGTAGCTTAGAAATAGAAAGCATTGGATACACAGAATCTGCTCTTAGCTTCCAGGAGTATGAAAGAAATTGCACAATAAATCAATTTTTATGGATGCTATTGACTTGCAACATTTGCTGCTTTTAAAAATTAATAGCTGAAATAATGAACATTCAAAAAATGCTCTCCACCGTCATTTTGATTAATTCTTTGATATGAAGTGCAGATGACAGATGCAATATTTGAAACTAGATTTTCCTGCAGTCCAATCAGAGAAACCCAGATAATGACCATGGTGGCCAATACAGTCTTTTAATTTTTTTTTCAGTTAATTTGATCTCTTTGCATAGACATGCCCTATCCAATAAAGTGAAAGTTTAATTATTTGTATAAATATTATTGTAAATGCACAATAGTGCTTCCACAGTCCAAGTGTCATCATTTTATATTAATATTGCATTATAGTAAAACTGGCAATAAAGTGCTACTCTGAAGAAATTGTGCATGGGATTTTTAACATGGTGCTCAGCCGGTAGACGAGTTTATTAAAGTTACTGAATTATGTAGTGGAAGAAAATAGAGTTACAAAAACCCTACCCATGAAAACTGAGAAAATAAAATGGTTACAAGAAATTAGAGGCCAAACTTTGTGACTTTTTTATACCAATATAAAATCTATGAATAGCTTCAACTTACTATAAACCATACATATCCATCAAAATTAGTTTCCAATAGATTCACGCAAGCCCATGAAAACAAGTGATAACATAAGACAGAAAGATAAATGCCAGAACAGCAAGTCCAGTTATGACTATAGAAATAGAAGTCCTCACAGAGCCCTCCTCAAGGATCTTACAATGCCTGACAGGCCGAAGGAAAAGACAAAGAAGTGTGCTGTTCTCATTTGGATCTTATTGAAAGGGCACTTGTCATTCATCTCTTGTTACATAAACGTGAATGGCTGACATACCACTCTCTAAACTCCTGAACTTACACTGAAGTTGTTATTTTATAGTGGAAAGCATTCTTAGAGCATCTAGGTGAATGTTTATTTTATTAAATTAAGTTAGTATGTTATTTGGTCCATGCGATTATAAAGCACACTTTGGAGTATAAAGCCTGTTTGCTTCACAACTGCCATTTGCTATGTGAGTCTGCACAAGTTAATTAATTTCTCAGAGCTTCTCTCATTCTCAGAGGGTTGATGCAAAAAATAAATAAGGTATTCCCTGTAAAGTATTTAGCAGAAGGTCTGGCTTAAAATGTACACAGTAAATATGAGTTATTATCAAAACGTTTTGAGTTGTAGCTGTACAACAAACTACTGTAAGCCCCAAAATGGAAATGGCAGATAAAACAGATCACAAACGAGAACTTCTTTGAGGGGGGAACTGGGTGGATGTGGTGAAGCATTTTAAGCAAAACTGGCTGTAAAAATGATAAATAACTTTTGTAATCTGAGACAAGGAAAGAATATCCTTTAAAAAGTAAACTGGATTCAAACCTTTCATTACTCCTTTCTGGTAATAAGGTCTCTATTGAAAAACACAATTTCATGTGTGTGTTTCTCACATAAAAAATGTTGTAAACTGAAAGTTCAGGAAGAACTGTCCTCAGTTAAATAACGTTTATCAAAACCACAGAGTTTCTCATTTTAAGACCCATTAAGTACTGTGTGACTTCTATAATTCATAAGCTTTTAAAACATGATGCAGATGCCAAATCACAGTATAATTTAAATATATTTTTATTAGTAAATTATTTTCACATTCCAGATCATCAGCTCTGACAAGCTATACCTTTTGAAAACTGTACAGCAGAAGCTCATTGTAAACAAAACAGAAAGCTCTAGTCACAAGAGAAAAATGGAGATAAGATTACTATTCACATCGAAAGCCAAATTTTGTCTATCGCACTTTCAGGGTGGATACACGACCTGAATCTCAGATATTGTAAAATGGTTCTGAGACATATAAATTAGGCTGTATTTCCCCAGAACTTCCAAATCAATATTATTGGTATTAACCTTTTGATAAGTTAATGGCCTACAGATAGTATTTTATATTTCATGTCTAGACTAGACAGCCTAGGATTAACTGAATAGAAAACCCAGGAAACATAAGAAAAATCAAACTTGAATGACTAAGATTTCATAGAATACAAAAACACCCAACACATTTTAATCTATTAGTATAGAATTCAAGGATTATTAGAGGTAAGAAATACAAATCATTTCCCCTTTAGAGAAGTTCAAAGAATTTAGTGTAGGTTTCCAAAAATTGTTACATCAGTGTTAAAATGATAGGCTGTCAAATTTGATTTTAATATCCAATCTAAAATGCTTGCCTTACAACAAAGTTATCATCATAGAGCACTATTAATCCTTTAACTTTTTAATTTGCAAGTTTAAGTAAATATTTTTAATGTTTACTGAATAGAATTAGGACTATTATAACAAACTATGATAATAATAAACTCCTAGAATGTGTACATGTTATTTTAAATTATGATTAAAATTCTCGTTTATGTAAAAAAAAATTTCTGTAAACTGCACTAGTGTGTCAAAGATCTCTGAGACTACCCTTAGGTATGAGTATTTGCTAGAAGTACTAACAGAACTCAGAAAGCTGTTAAACTGATGGCTACGGTTTATTACAGAGAAAGGATACAGATTAGAATCAGCAGAGAAAAACGGTGCATAAGGGTAGAGCCCAGGCAAAACTAGGCATGAGCTTCATTGTTCTTTTCCAGGTGAGTTGCATGGATACTTCTTAATTTTCCCAGAAGCAGTATGTGACATGTACAAACGTGAAGTTCACCTGCGCCTCGAGTTCAGAGCTTTTACTGGAGGGTAGTTATACAGGCACAGAGCACCCACGTGATTGACCTTGGCTACTCAGTCTCTGGCCCCTCCAGAGGTCAAACTGATAGAGCATGGCCTAAGATCCCAGGTGGACAAAAACAGGTATTCACCACAAATCATATTGAGAGCATAAGCTATGTGACATGGTCCAAGGCCCAAGGTATGCAAATACACTCTTGTCAGGCAGTATATTCCAAGATAGAAAGGTTCCTCCCAGGAGCCTGGTCTGCAAAACAGGGATGCCAGCCACAAGGCAGGGGCTATTCCAAGATACTCGAGATCAGAAACAAAACACTAGGGAGGCGAATTTTCCCCTGATACCTTCTGATGAAAATGTGGTGGATGTAGGGGAACTAAAACCCTTCTCAAATTTCTCAGAACCTGACCCATAGCCAATTACTCACTGAATTGAGTCTAGGACCAGCATCAGATTTTAGTGGGTTTCACTTGTTTGAGAAATGACACCATTGCAAGTAGCCACAGCTTCAGGTATAATATGAAGCATCTAATATTGAGTTTCATTAAGGCAAGTAGTAGAGGGAAGCAATTTGAGATAGTTTGGTGAATAACGTGCTTAGGAAGAAGTCAGTGCTTAATAAAGAATTTGCTAAAACTAAGACTTTGTACCTCCTCTTTTTCTATTCTCCTCTTCTCCTTTTTAAAGTTTACTCAAGAAATTTCCATGTTTATTTGGAGTAGGCTAAATAATGGGCACACAAAGACATCAGGCCCCAAACCTGAAACCTCTGAATGTTGCCTTATTTGATAAAAGGATCTCTGCAGATGTGAATAAGGATCTTAATATGAGGAGTGTTATGGGTTTAATTATGTCCCACGAAAATTCGTACAATATATCGCAATGTGCTCTTATTTAGGAATAGAGTTGTTGCTGATGTAATTGGTTAAGATGAGGTCAAATTGGAGCAGGGTGATAGCCTTATAAAAGAGGGAAATTTGGAGACAAGCACATAAGAAAATGGCATTTGTAAACAAAGATATCAGGGTGAAGTGTCTGCAAGCCAATGAATGCCAGAGATGACTAGCAAACCACCAGAAGTTAGAAGAGATTTTTCCTCACAGTTCTCAGAAGGAATCGAACCTACTGACACCATCATCTCAGACTTCTAGCCTCCAGAACTGTGAAACAATAAATTTCTGTTGTTTAGACTGTTCAGTTTGTGGTACTTTTGTTATTGCAGCTTTAGGAAGCTAATACAAAGAGATCTTCCTAGATTATCCAGGTGGACCCTAACTGAAATCATATGTATTCCTATAAGAATGAGGCATAGAGAGATTTCACACAGACGTTGAAAAAAAAGAAAACACAGCCAGAAGAAGAGGAGGTGATGTGACTATGAATATGACCACAAATCAAAGAATGCTGGCAGCCTCCCCAAAGTAGAAAAAACAAGGACTGGATTCTCTCTCGAAGACTCTGGAGGGAGCATAGCCCTGCTAATACCTTGATTTTGACCTCATGATACTGATTTCAGACTTCTAGACTCCAGGACTATGAGAGAATAAATTTCTGTTGTTTCAAGTTACAAATTTGTGTTAACTTGTTATAATAGTCATGGGAAACTGATGCATTACATATTTGCTTAACATGAGACCTGTGGATCCTTATTATGTTTTCTGGAATGGAACCTCTGGATATAGCTGTAGCAAAGAACAATTCAGGGCACTATAGTAATGAATGGTTAATGTTTTATCTACATCGCCAAGTTACATATTTAAGACACTTTATCAAACAGAGGAATCAAATTATAGCATCTATGAGATTAAAGATTTTAAGGATATTTTATCCTATGAATCTAGTATAAAATATTTTAAATAACCTTAATGTATTTGGTTACTGGGAAGATGTAAAAATTTAAACAAAAAATAAGTAATAATCAATCACTGGGAAACAGCATGGGTTCGCTAATCAAAAGTCACATCAGTCCGAACATATTTATTTTCTTCGCCAGCATTAGTAGATAATAAATTCTCAGAAATATAGTTCTGGCATGTCTGGATTAAGGCTTTTGAACAAAGGTAGAAAAAGATGGACTGAATGTAAAATAGTAAGAAGGTAAATATATGTAAAGTAGAATGGGATCTATAATCAGTTAACACCACCCTACAGGGATGGTGATGTAGATCAACGTCAAGGCAAAAGGACTTTTCAGGTAATATGAGCCCCCATTCATGCGCGCTTCCCATGGGCCAGGCACTATTCTAAACTCTCTTGTTTTATATATATTATTTGTTCCCTCTACCTACTCAAAATTTCTCCTTGGCCAACATTTTCCTGCTGTCACTCTCACTCTTTCTCCTTTTTCCCTTTCTTCTTTTCTACCTTCTCTGCAGTCCAGTATTTCTGCTCCTTTCTTAGGCAGATTTAGAGATAACTAATTCCAGTTCTGCATTTTTGAATACAATAGCTATTTAGCACTCGAAAGGCAGCTAGTTCAAATTGAGAATTATATTTACTGTAAATATAAAATACATACTGGATTTTGAAGACAGAATTAAAAAATGTAAAATAGTACAACAACAATTTCTGGTATTGGCTGCTTGTTGAAATGATAATAATTTTGACATGTTGTGTAAAATACATTATCAAGATAACTTTACCCAATTAATATGGTTACTAAAAATTAAACATGACAGATGTGGTTCCTGTATGTGGCTTGTGTTACAATTTTTGTAAGACAGCATTGCTCTAGATGAGTACTTAGGGGTTTTGCCTTTATATCATAAATAAGACATTTTGCTAAATAAAAGTAATCTATGCTAGAAAGATTTTTTGTGCCACTCCTTTAGAACCAGAAGTGGTCACAGCAGTTGTGATTTAAAATAACCATTTTTTTTTTTCTAAGCAATGATAAAAGCTATTAATCAGCTTATTGAAATTGTTGGGCACAATTGTATGATTATTGAGAACAGACGTCTTCCTCCCCTAATTCTTTTCAATCATTTTCTTTGGAGGTGATCTTCCTGTCCCCACGCCCCGCCCCCACCCCCGGATAAAATCTCAAGTGGTTCCCAAAGCTTTCCTGGTCCACTTGAGAAAGAATGACAATCTCATTTCAAAAATTTAAAAATCTCATCAAATCTAACTTTACAGTTTAATCTATTATGCAGTTTAAATTATCTTTCCCCAGCTGGGGCCTGCCTCAGCTGTTCATCCTACAAAGAGCAAGGAAAGTACATTTAGTATCTAAATTCTTCAACTTCACCCTCCCCACTGCTGTTATTGTCCCTTTCAGAGCAGTGGGTGAAGAGAAGTGAGGTGGCGGTGGGGAAAACTCCCAAACACCTCCTGATTTGTGTATGTAGCACATACATGGTTCAGAGCCCTGCGGGCAGCAGACGGATAGTTGCTTTTTCTCTCCTGATCTTTGCTGGATGCCTCTGAGATCCTTCTGGTACAGACCTCCAACCACCCATGGCTTTTGTGAGGCAGGTGACATGGCTTCTGGCTGACCACTGTGGCAGAAGCCTGTGGGCTTCCAGCAGTCTCCCCAGTGCTGGGTCTCTTAACCCCTTTATTTATTTTTGCTGTGATCCCTATCAATTTGGCTGCAGGCTGGCTCCCTTTGGTGGGGTGTACATCTGTTTCTAGAGAACTTGACACATTTACCTCATCCTTCTTAATCTCTCTCTTCTCTTCTTTCTTTCTTTCTTTCTTTCTTTCTTTCTTTCTTTCTTTCTTTCTTTCTTTCTCTCTCTCTCTCTCTCTCTCTCTCTCTCTCTCTCTCTCTCTCTCTCTCTCTCTCTCATTCCCCTGTCACTATGTAATCTGCCTTAAGATTTATAGAGTCAACAGTTTCTGTATATCTTGATTCCAGGGAACATAAAGCAAGCTTTCCAAATGAATTGCTTCACACACTCCCATTTTTGGCTCAAGATAGTATACATTCCCCTGACCTCCTCTGTGAGTAGCTAGAAAAAAGAAATGCCGTAGCACTCAAGCAACCCTTTCCAAGAGAATTTAAGCTCTCTGTATTAGTTGGGGTAGGCTAGAAAATGATAACAGATAGAATGCCAAATTTTAATAGTTTACAAAAACTAAGAAATAAATTTATCTATCTCTCCTATAACAGTCCTGGTAGGGGTTTAAGTAAGTGGCTGGCTCTCCTCCAGCCGATCATTCAGGGACTTTTTTGGTCTAGGGCCTCATCATCATTTGCATTCAGACTGAGTAAAAAGGAGAACGTGGAGAGACACATCCACTCTCTTGAAAGCCCCAGCTTGGAAGTGACATAAATCTCTTCTGCTCATTTCCCCTCAGCATACCCACCTGCATGAGAGCCTGAGAAATGAACTCCAGCCATGTGTCCAGCTTTTAGCTCTCTCTTTATACAAGGAAAGAACAGATTTTGTTTTACAGTTGGCGATCTTTGCCACAATCACCAGCAACTTTCAGCCCCCCATGAGTCTTTTTGTCTCCCCCTTACATATCCTGGGAGAAAAACTGATTCAGGCTGGGAGAAACAGTTCCAAAATGCCTTGTAGCATGTTCAGAAGAGGGGCTATGTCCCTCATATTGGAATGTAGCGATACATGTACCTATATTGCTGTTTTTTACAACATTTTGAGCCTCAGCAGAAACTGAGACAAAGTGTATCCTTATAATATTCTACTACTCAGTCATGTATTAAGTATCCATTCCATACCATGCATTTGGTATTTATCATCTCTTTTATTCTTTGATATAGATATTAGGCTCAAAGAGGTTATTTGACTTATTTAACTTATTAAAACAGTCAGTACAAAGAGGAACTGAAATTCAACATCGATTTTTCTGGTTCTTGGCTATCTCCTTTCAATCTTGACATTTCATAATATTTACTTTTCTCTGTTTTATCCACTTAAAATTTTCCTTTTAAATTCTGATATCAAGGATATAAATAAAAGGAATATTATATATACATTTATATGAAGTATTTATATACAATATACATCAGTATATATACTGATTATAATTTAAGGAATACAAAAACAATCACTCTGTTAAAATTAAATAAGATCGTTTATTAGGAAAAATTGTTTTTTCAAAATTATGTACTATCCATGGAATATGTCTTAACATTTTTTATTAAAAGAGACATATGGAAAAGAGAAAGCATCATTCTAAACATAATAATATGTAAAATAAAATAAGGTGAAATATATCTGTACAAAAAAAAATCTTGACCATACAATTTCTAATACATTCAGATATTTACAAAGTCTTTAGGAGGAAAAATATTACTACCTTAGAATTTTTTTTTTCACTTTCTATGGAATATTTGTCAGGGTTTAGTTACACAGCATTTGGAAGGACTGCGGGAGCAGATTCCACACCGCACTTTAAGGCATGGCCTCTAGAACACCCATACGAAATCCACAGAATTACTGCCTTTGCCATGGTCTGGATGCAGGGGACGTTGTGAGAGGTCACCACAACTGCTGCTTGCAAGGTAACACCTCCGCTAACGTGTTTTGAGCCATGTTAAGCCAGGGTCCCTACCCCTTGACACCCGTAAATTTAGAAGATGCCGGCATTCAGACCTCTGCTATGGCTGATACCAAAACCCACCACAGGCGCCTGTCAGCCAATAGCAGAAGCAGCAGAAGTGTGGCCTCTGCTTCATGACACTGATATCTCCTCATGTTTCACCGTGGCTCCTCTGTTTAGTGAAAGCTCAGTTATGTTCAGAGCACGAGCTGTAAAGGAGCCTAGCTTGAGCCTTTGGCCTGCATAAAATTATGCTGTCAAGAGTGGGAGCGAAGCTAGGTAAATCAATCCATTGTATCTATCAGGATAGCACCAAGTGTGTGGCAGTCTTCTAATATTCAAAAGGAGTCAAATGAATCAGGTTCACAACCTAGCTCAAACTTTTTTCCCAGTGGTAAGACTCTAGACAAATTACTTACCCTTTTTAAGCTTAAATATCTTAACTATAAAATAGAACCAGTATTTCCTATATTTAAAAGTTGTTGTAAGCACTGTATCTCAGTGTCTAACAGATAACCGAATAAAGAGAAACAGACTTTCAAAACACAATTATATTCTTCATCCAGACAAAAGTATTTATATCTATGTAGATGCATAAGCCAGTATAATGTGGGTAACTTTGGTTATGATAAGTGAGCTTGTCAAACAGTAGAGAAAGTCAGTAGAGAGAAAGATGATTAAATCGTGGGTTTGATTCCTTAGAACTAATAGTAATAGATAGCCGAAATCTATAATCATGTTCCAAGTTGCACATATAATTGCAGTTTTAATAAAAATATGTATTTATGTAAATTCATGAAGAAATTACTTTTTATTAAGATAGGGTGATTAACTATGTCCTAAGTGAACTGTAATTCAGCTAATTTTTAAGCTGCTTAGATAGAACACAGAGTAAAAGTAATAAATGTCATTAACATACAGATATTTTAAAATATTTTTTACTTATGATGTAGATATATACATATGTAACTTTAGTAGACTTATGGGTTTAATCTTTCCAGATTGCTATCTTGGCAATATAAATAAGGGAAACTCTTTACCTTCTATGGTCGATGTATTTGAATTAATTAATTTTCAGTGATTGTTTTTACTGCTATCTTGGTCAGTTATTCAACAAGTATTTATTAAGCATCTTTATGTAAGCCACTTCAAAATCACTCAGAATAATCCAGTCAGAATGCATGGAGATCTAATTAGTGACTTTGCTTTGAAAAAAGAATTTCCAGAAACTCTAAATTTTCACACTTAGTATCTATGTATAATAAGAAACCAGAAGTGTATATTATACTAGTCTGACAGTGCAGTCTTTTCTATCCACAGGGGAGAAAAGTCTCTTCACATTCAAAATTCCAAATGCTTTCCCCAAATAGAGAGATTTGATCATTCTTGTCTTTGTATTTTCGTTCACTATTATTAATGCAAATAAAATTATATTACTGCATTAACCCAACCTGTCTGCATATAGAGCTCAAGAAGGCTACCTTTAGGCTATATCCACTTGCAGGGAATATGAAATATTCTAGTGGAGTTTAATTCTTAACTTAGTACACTGCACATTTATTTTAAAAAAATGAAGGGCTATTCATTTTTATCATGAAATAAAGAATCATTGAAAAATTATTTTATGGCACTGCTAGTTCAGATATTTTTTCAGAAAAGTTTAAATTACCTTTCTGTTTAAAATAATTTTGCATTTTAAACAATTTATAATCACAGATAACATCAATTATTATTTCAAATTTAGTGTCACCTCTGATATCAGAATAATCAAATAGATTTTCTAATAATCTATATTTTTTACTAAGTGCCTCACTTTATTGATTTACAAACTATTTGGTAACATTAGTGTCATTATTAGAGGAAAATGAGCTATACATGTACACAGGAATTTCTGGTTATGAACTGAAAACTAACCAAGACATAAGCTAAAAAGTCATGGATGGTGAATCTATCTGTAGGGTGTTATTGCTGCATCCCTAAAGGTCTCATCTTTGTGAATGTAAACATCTTTCTGAGCCATAATGAGACTCAGTGTAAAACTCTTTGGGGTCATGTTTAACAGTCTATGCCTATGGAAATCATAAGATTATCTGCAACACTGCTCAGTTTCTTTCTGTTTCTAGCTGAATTAATTCTGCTCTATTGCACAGTTGAGCATCTGAGTGATTTCAAAAAAAATAAATATGATGATCCTCAGGCTCCGAGAGGCTGACTTTAACTTTCCTGAAACTTACAAGAGTGTATATTAATCATAAGAGTAAAAACTCTATAGATATTTATTAAAAGTTTTTTAAAAGCTTAATATCTTTATAAATCCTACTGTATACCCTCATAACTTGGGGACTGGGTCAGCAATATTCAATAAATATAAAGACAAAAAAGCTAGCCATCTACAAAGCTTTACTTGGCCTTCTAGGTATTTTAATGCTAATAAACGAGAATGTAGAAGCTACTTTTACACTAATAATAAAGTAGTGAAAGGAAGTATATAAAGGAAGAAATACATATTTTCTCCTGGAAATAAAATACAGTTGTAAATAGAGAGAAATATTGAAACAAGATAGCTCTAGGTCTATTTCCTTTACTTATTATAAGAAACATTATATTCAGGTAACTATAGTGGGTAGCATATAGAGGACCAAACAGTTCTGATTAAAAGTGATTGAGCAATATAAAACACATAAGGAAAAAATACATATATATATATATATATATATATATGTATATATGAAATACATTCAGCTAAGTAACAAAAACACAGTGGAGTTGTGTTATTTTCAATAGATAACTTTAATTTCATACTGTGCCAGTATTTGAACGAGTAAACTATCATTAGGCCCACCCTAGCATAAGAAATATATGTTAATTAGTTTTATTGTCACTGATAAATTACTTAAATGAAAAAATACAAATAACAAAAATAATTTGCATGACAAGAAGAATTTTATGTGTATTTTATGTCATCTAATAGACATATTATTCATGAATGACTCTAGATGGATAGAAGTGAAGACTGAAGTAATTTACAAAGAGACAAGATACAGTTAGTTCATCAGGCAGCACATTCTCATGGCTGTGATTCAGGTTGCAACCCTGCTCCTTCTTATAATATATGCTCTACTAATATGTTTTCTCACAATGAGATTCAAAATAATTCTACCAACCTTTTCCCAAAAGATAATCTAAAGGTAAATAGATGAAAGTTTCTCTGAATAACATTAAAGGGTTAAATCCAAATATCCTATATAATTTCATAGCTACAATCAAGTTGGTAAAAACTAGTAGTTTTATTTATGGGTTTACTAGTTACTTTTATCGCAATGTCTAAGTTTTCACAGAAAACTATTTCAAATTGTTTTGTTTCTTTTGATTATTTGTCTGATTTTTGCCCTACCTTAATAATAACTCTGGGCATGTTAAATTTACAAAGAAAGTGATAATAATTAATGACTTTGATTTGAAAGTCAGAGCAATACAGAAGAAGAGGGCTGGAATTGGAACCCACATTTCATATTCACACTCTGACATCATCTGTATTATTATAAACAAGTTTTAAATAAGAGGTAGTCTTCTTGTCTGGAAAAATATTAAAAAAAAAAAAAAAAAAGAGTAACAACAGCTTACTCCACAGAGTTGCTGTGAACAACTAGTCCAGGTATCAATAAGCCCTGGCTGCATCATTAGTTGGTAGCTGAATTTGAAGATAAGTCAACACAGCCAAGGCATTAGCCACCATCAGTGAATGTAGCTAGGGATTTGAATTTTCTGTCCCAAAGAGTTCTGCGTTAATATTCACATGTGGGCAACTTGGAAAACAGCTCTACTAGTCTGTGCTCTCTTCTCTATTGAATGTATGATAATTTTTTATTTTAAAAATGTAATAAAATAATAAATCCAAATCAAAATCTGACTACATGTTAACTAAGCTGTTGTTTCAGAGAGTGCTTCAGACATACATTAAGTTCACTTCTGGGTTCATGTCCTAGATTAGACAGCTGTAGGTGAGCCTAGTTCTCCAGTAATCAGCAGGAAATGAAGCGGGTAAAGTGTGGTCCCATAGCTATTATATTTGCTTATCAAAGAGTTTATTCAGAATTGAATCACTTTTCATCAGCACAAACTCTGGTCAGTACCAGTCTCAGGTAAATTTGAGAACATTTTAATTCATATTTAAATCTTGTCACTGTGACGATTGATATAAAAAATATTAATTTCATGTACAAAAGTGTGAAAATCTTGAGGACACAGCTTATTCCTGTGTGTGCATGCATGCATGTGTGTGTGTCTGGCGTATGTATATTTTCCTAATTCCCATTCTACAAAAGAATATGTAGGAGAATATAGGTCAATTTATTTTTTATTTTAGAGAAAACCAATTGCTAAAATAGAAAATAACAATGCAGGTTTTAATTAACAAGGTTTGTAGAGGGACAGTCTCTATAAGGTGTTATTTAAACTGAGAACCAAAGAACTAAAACACATGAACATCTCCAGCCATGCCACCCTGAACGTGCCTGATCTCAGCTGATCTTGGAAGCTAAGCAGGGTCAGGCCTGGATAGTACTTGGATAGGAGACCACCTAGGAAGACCAGGTGCTGTAGGCAGTAAAAAACAAAAGGCTGTGAAGAGCAGAGGGAGAACGTCTCAGCCAAGAGAAACAAAGGCCCTGCACAAAGGAAGAATTTGAAAAGTTGTAGAACCAGAGGATGATCAGATGGCTGGGCACAGTTAGTGCTATGAGAAGCATCAAGAAGAAGGGCAGAGCCAGATCATAGGTGGCCTTGCAGGCTGCAAATGTCAGACACCTCTGGATCCCCGGCTTATATATCCTTGGGAGTCAGTGCTTCTCAAACTCTTATTTGCTTACAAATCACCTGGAGATCTTGTTAAAAAGCAGATTCTGATTTACTAGTTCTGGGTGGTGCTGAGGTTCTTCATTTCTAACAAGCTCCTGAGTGACACAGATGCTGCAGGCTCTTGAGCAGCAAGGCTCTAGGATCTACTTTTTCACTCTACCTATGACATTCCATGAGACCACTTGAATGCATACACAAACCTAAAATTCTGAGGGAATTAATACTCCTTAAAATAATCCTTACTCTGTGGGAACAGAAGCCAATGCATTACATTCTTTTCTGTCAGTCCTCAAGGGTATTCTTTAAAGGGCTTCTCAGAGCATGCTGATGGGATGGAGCTTTAGTCACCCACAGTGGTGACCAGCTCAGTGGCCTGGCCTTGTGTTGTCCACCCCTCCTTCTCTGTTACACCCTTCCCAGTCTCCCACTGTTCTCTGGGAGCATTGCCCCAAATAAATTTCCTGCATGCAAGGCCTTATCTCATTCTCTGCTTCCTGGGAAAAACAAGCTAAGACACCATTGTCCTAGGTTGGTGGTGTCATTAGCTCCTATCTCTAGATCCTTGATTAACTTGTAATGTCTTTGAAATGAAGGATACAGTCTTAATTATCTTTCTATACCCAACAATTAGAATAAAGCCTTATACCTGCAGGAGCTTAACAATAGTTACGTTGATTCAAAATAATTTATTCTAAGCTTATTCAAATTATTCAAAGGATTTTCACAAACTGTTCAAGAAGATTACAAGACAGCAATATAAGAGAAATAGCATAGTATAATGGCTTGGAGCAAAACTCTAGAGTTGATTGCCTGGGTTCAAATGCAGACTTTGCTGCCTTCTATCTGTGTAAATTTAGACATGGTGCATTGTATACTTTCCCTGTGCTACAATTTCTTCAAATGTAAAATGGGAATGATGAAAACAATGCCTTCCTCATGGGGTTATTATGAAAGTCCATGAATTAATATCTTTAAAGCATTCAGAACAGTGCCTGTCCCATAATGAATATCTTATGTGTGTTTGTTAAATAAAATTTAATAAATATGTTAAGGAACTAAAAAGAAAATCATGAAATAGTTCCCAGCTCTGGTTATTAGACTAATACTATTATATAAAAATCAATCAAGGTCCTTGCCAAAAACAGGTTCCTAGGACCTACCTTGGACTCACTAATTTAGATTTTGTGGCATGCGATGAGGATTAGGTACTTCCAGCAAGTTGCCTCAGTGCCTCTGTATATAACCAAAATTGGAAATGATAGTTGACAAACTTTCCACCTAATTAGAGTTTTGTCAAGTAAATATGAAACCAAGGATATGTATGCATGTTATAAGTTAAAGACAAGTGTGAATTAAATTGAAAAAAATATAAATCATTTTTCTATTTCATTCATTGATTTACTCATTTATTTCTTCACTTACTCATCAATTCACTATATTCTTACTGAGTGTTTATTATTTTTATCGAGTGTTAATTATTTGTTATCCTTGACTAAGTCATAATCTTTGTTCTCAAGTAGTTCACAGTCTTTGTTGATGCTCACTGAAATTTTGTACAGCAGGTGATTCAGATATTATTAGTTCATAGCACAGTCTCTATAGTTCAGAGAGGTTGGTCACTTTGCCCAAGTTCACACAGCCTGTAAAGTGGCAGTACTAGGATAAGAATCCTGATCATCTCAATTTGGATTCTCTATTACAGATGCTCCTCAGCTTGCGACAGGCTTATATCACCATAAAACCATCATAAGTCAAAAATATCTTGAGTCAAAAATGCATTTAAAATATCTAACCTACCTAACATCATAGCTTAGCCTAGCTGCTTTCTACTGCATGCCTATCACTTTCACACCATCCTAAAGTTGAAAAATTATTGTCAGCCATCATTAAGTCAGGGACCATCTGTATTTTCATTATATCATACTATACACCTGATTATATACTAAAAAGGACAATAAAAAAACACATGGGTTTTTCTATGCTTAAACTTCGAATGTTAAATGTTAGTTTATAGAAAATCTACTTTATATGTTAATGAGAGTTGTAGCTTTGGAAAGTGCCTCCTTAATGTGAAATAGAACATAAAATACAAAACTAGTTTAGCTATGCAAACACAGTTTCATTTTGTAATGGCCAATAATGGCCTGTAATCAAACTACAGCTTGTTAGGTAAGTAAACAATTACCTTGTTAGCTGGAAATTTAAACATGGACTAATTCATTAACTTGTAAATTGTTCTTTCATTTTTTGACCAACCTATATTGTCTTTGACTGTGTTTATATATGTGTAGGCATAAGGGAGTGTTGGGGACCTGGGACTATTTATGATTAAATTTATATGTGGGACTGGATAGCTCTAAAAGTCAGGGGGAAAGTAGCTACCTAGTTTATGATCAAAAGAAACAACATTAGATTAACCAATAACAAACGTTTATTATGTGGGAGGCATGACCTTGGGAATTTGGTCTTTTTATTTCTAAGTTCTTCCTTAAATTTCATAATCAGAATTCTCACTCTAACACCGTGATTTTCCTGAACAAGTTTTCATGCATCTGTTGACCACTGAACATGCCACTCTCTAACTTACATCATCAAAAATTCACACATAGCAGCATTAATAATTGTTAATACCATAAGGTACCTGGAGATAAAGAGATGAGATACAGAATGGGAGTAAGATTTTGATTAGGACTTTAAAACTGTTTTCAAGTGAAAATTTTACAGTTAAGTGAAAGAAATATGCCTTGATTTTGACTATTTTTAAACTTTTTTCTGCATGTGAGTTTCCAACTTGAAAATACAAAAGCATTTATTTTTACCTATTTTACAAGGATACAGTCATGTCAGTGGCCAAGAACTTTGATGAGAATATCAGGTCTTTCTACTGTCCAAGCATGTTTATGTCCCTTTATCAAATATAGGAATAATTTTATTTTTGGCATTTTGAGTACCTCATAGACAGTGACAGGAAAAGAAGAAGCTATTGATCCCTTCCAAAAAACAAAATCAGAAGCCTGGTGAGAACAGGCTCACTAATATTTAATGACTGGAAAAGCAAACAGACTGAATCCAATCTTTTCATAAAATTGCCTGAATTCAATTGTTCTAATTAGGTTCCAAGTGTCCTAAATATATTTGAATAGTGACTACCAGTTTCCCACCATGCTCTTCTTTCAAAGTGGCCCATGTATTTCCACTCCAGCTGCTGTGGGAGGGCTCCATCCAGGCTGAGCCTCTACCAGACAGGAGAACTGGGAAGAGGCTCTTTATGGTTTCTCTCAACTGGTTGCAGCTTCATTCACAGAAAAGGGAGATGATAGTAAAAACAACAGGAGCAGAGATGTGCCTAAGAAGAATCAATGAAATGGTATTTATGCTAGATGACGATATTCACAAATGCTATAAAGATCTGCACACAATTGTTTAGAATCTGATACTCCTTAGGATGATAGGACAAATTTTCTCACTTCGCACAAAGTACCTGCTCTGTGTCTTTCTGGAAGCTATAGTAAGTGTCTGCTGATGGAGTAAAACACTCTGCTGTTCCCTTTGAAAAGACTTGTTTTTATCTATTAAAAAAATGGCTCTTGTATTTTTACGTAGAATAAGGCCACTGCTCTGTCACTATAAACTTGATTCACATGAGCTTTTTTATGGGTCTACACATTCATAGTCAAGGAGCAAAACCTATTTGGTGGGAGGCACTGACATTTTGATTGTAGGAAGAAGGAAATGGCAATAATTTCTCAGAAGCCTAGGCAGATTATAAAAGAGATACAGAAAATGCAACCCAGGCTGATACTGTAACACCTCTAAAACACAGATGGTTGGCAGCACTCTGATAAGATGTCCCCCCACTGAATTAAAGTATAAAGATGGAATAAATCAAATGGCCACCATTGGGAACCAGCAAGCGCATGGAACCATTTCCCCTTCTTTCCATTCTTGTTCTATATGGACACAAATTATATGACCTCAGGCGAGAAGAAGAAGCTGGGTGTGATAACCCTCCAACACCCCCTAACTTTTCAGATTCAGTGACGTGCTTTATGACGTGCTTTATGTAGCCTGGGAGCAAGAGGCTATACCACATAACCTAGTTGTGTAGTAGGCTATGTCATCTAGGTTTGTTGAAATGAAGTCGATAATGTTTTCAAAAAGATGAAACTGCTTAATGACACATTTCTCAGAATGTATCTCCTGTTGTTAAGGGACACATGATTATATTTTTTACTGCTGATAAATTAAACTATCATGAAATATACAATTCTATATTTTATGTACTCAATAAGTGAGACAAAAACAGATCTTATTAAAGCCATCAGATGTTCACAAAAGATTTTTAAAAGAAATCGTTATTACTTCAACTGTCTATTTATTGATATACAATTTCCATAGTTCAAGTACAAATAAATTAATTTTTTTCTAGGATATTGTCCATTGTTCATCTTTTTCTCTTTCAGTTATTATGGTCTAAAAATACCATTTGCCTATAAAAGGAAAAAATACACAATTTTTAATGGCGTGCCTTGGAGTTAACACCTATTGCAGAGTCCTGAGGACATAGTAGATCCTCAATTGATATGCACTGAAGCCCTTTCAAAACAGACAATTCTCAAAGCTATAGAGAGTAGCTTATATCTAAAATGACATAAATTCTAATTTTAAGTATTACCTTTCCGGATAATTATATTTATTATTAATAATAGCAAACAATGGTTGTATAGTGTATCATAAAATGTTCACAAAGAACTTTGAAATACATTACCTTAGGAAATCTCACAAATAGTACATAAAGTTGATATTAAGTCCTCATTTTAGAAATGATAAAACAGACTTAACATAACAATTTTCTAAAATTCTACAGCTTTTAATGAGAAAGAACTCTAAGCCAGTTCTTCTAGCCTTCTCCCCTAGACAATACTTCTCTTCACACCTTCTTGGCTTGAAAGAAATCATTTGTTTTGCAACTCTGGTGTGTAAACCACTGGATAGTTTAACAAAAAGAGGATAAGACTATTTTATCTGTCCTCAATAAGCATTTACAATCTAGCAGAGTCATATCCTCGCAAATGTTCCATCTCAGAATAATTTAGAGAAGCAAAATGACAATATGACTTTGTATTTGTGCAGTAATATTCGACCTTTTAAGATTAAAAGTAAGGTGATTTGCCCTACAGTATTTAGAAATACATTTCAGCACAACAGGTATTAATTGTTAAGCACTGACAATAAACAAAGCATTCAGCTAAATATGTGTTTTATAAAAAATTGGTTATGTTTTGTCCTGTTGCTTCATAGACTGAGGCTGAAGCATCCAGTGTCTTGGTGATTACAATTTCAAGGTTGAATTGCAAAATGAGCATTAAAAATTATTTCAGCTGCAATAGTCGTGATAGCCAAAGAAGTTTTTGTTTGCAAGAGCCAAAATTTAAATTCCAGAAACTTTCTTTTAAATATCAAGAACCAGAGGCTTGCAGCTCAAGAGAACAATGTTTTTCTAATAATACAGATATAAAAAGATACTAGACACAAAGTACTTGCAACTTTATCTGTCCCACAAGGAGGTAAAAAATATTTTGTGGAATGGATTGGGGGAAAAACTGTGGGAAAAAGGTGTGGGAGAGAGAAGGTTACAAGAGGGTTGTGATTTGTGATGTGAGTGTGGGGCCTGTCCCTACTTCTCCTTCTTGGACTTTAAACCCCAGGATGGTGGTGGGATGGAAGATAAAACCCAAATCCCAGGAGAGAGGTGGCTTCTTTCTTTTTTTTCTAAATTATTTTTTAATTTAGTTTCAGGTATACAGTACATTAGTTAGACATCTATATAGTTCATAAAATGATCCCCCAATTGCTCCCTCCCTCTCCTGATCTTCCACTTAGCCAATGTATTAATGCTAACTGCATTCCCTATGTTGTGCTCCCTATCCCTGTGACCATTCATCAGCTACTAATTTGTACTTCTTTAACCCTTCACCCCATTCTTCCAGTCCTCTAAACCCCTCTCTCCTCTGTCTGACACCAAATTGTCCACTATATTTGTGAGTCTATTTTTTATTAGTTTGTTCTTTTTATTGCTTAGATTCCACATATAAGTTAAATTATATAGTGTTTCTCTTTCTTTGTCTAACTTAAATACCTTCTAGGTCCATCAAAGCAATATCTTTTTTATCCCCTTCTTTTTCATATGTAGGAGTCTTGTTTTCTTATCCTTTCAGTCACTATATCTTTTGGTTGGAGCACTTAATTCTTTTCCATTTAAGGTGCTTATTGATAGAAATGTAGTTGTTACCATGTTTTATTCCTGTTTTTGATATATGTTTTTTCTTCTTAAAGAAGTCCCTCCAACATTTCCTGTAATACTGGCTTGGCAGTGATAAATTCCTTTAGCTTATTTTTGTCTGGGAAGCTCTTTATTTGTCCTTCAATTCTAAATGATAGCTTTGCTGGATAAATTATTCTTGGTTGTAGATCCTGGGTCTTCATCCTGTTGAATATTTTTTACCAAGCCCTTCTGTCCTGCATTGTTTCTTTTGAGAAATCAGTTGCCAGACTTATGGGTTCTCCCTTATATGTAATTATTTGTTTTTCTCTTGCTGTTTTTAATATTCTTTCTTTGTATTTAACCTTTGGCATTTTAATTATGATGTGTCTTGGTGCGGGCCTCTTTGGATCTCTGATTTTTGGAATTTTCTGAGCTTCCTGGGGTTTTATGTTCATTTTCTTCATCAAGTTAAGGAAGTTTTCCATTATTATTTCTTCAAACAGCTGTTCAAAATCTTGATTTTCTTCAGTTATGCTGATCAGACAAATATTTGGAGCCTTATAGTGTCCCATATCCTCCTTAAATTATTATTATAGTCTTGGCATCTTTTTTCTTGCCATTCTGACTGAGTGTCCTGATTGGCTTTCCTGTCCTCTATATAAGGCATTTGATCCTCTTCTTTATTCATTTTGTTTATTCCTTTGTTTATTCCATTTAATGTACTTCTCATCTCAGATAATGTGTTCTTCATTTCAGACTGGTTCCCTTTTATAATTTCCATTTCTATTTTTTTTTCTCTTTGTTGAAGTTTTCTACACTTCTCAAAAGTTCATTGAGCATCTTTATAACCAGTGTTTTGAACTCCACATCTGTTAGATTACTTGACTCCATTATATGTGGATCTCTGTTCTCATCTCTCATATGGTTTCTGCTTCTTTGTCTTCCCATTTTGGCTACCTTTCCATGTCTGTTTCTATGCACTAAGCAAAGCGCCTAAGTCTCCCAGTCTTATTGGTGTGGATTTATGAAGTAGACATCCAGTAGCACAGTCTATAGACTGGTTCATCTGCAGGCCAAACTTAGCCCAAGCCTCTATAGCTCTGGGGCCAGAGAGGTGGCTTCTTTCTGACTATTACTTGATGGGGAGCACCTTCACCAAAAGCCAAGATGGAGGTGTGGTCAGCATGGGGAGATGAACAGGCTAATAGGAGGAGATAACTGGCCATGAGTTAAATTAGCAACAGAGACAACAGCATGAGATATGAAAAGAGTAGAGACAGTGCATTAGCTGCACCTGCCCTTTGGGAGAAAGAGGTAAGGGAAGAAACCTGAATTTAAATATTTATGTAAAAGTTTGAAGGTTCATGGAATATGGTACTTTTTAAATTTTTGTGCTTTCAAAGCCATCAGGAATAATTAATAATAATTTTAATAATAATATAATAATAATAATATAGTGATTCAACAGCAAATTGAATTGAGTTATAGAAAATAAGGTTGCATTTCTACACATCCAAGAGTGGAAATTACACTCATGCTACTTCATAAATAGAAGTAGAGTAAAGTGGGTTGTGGTAGATAGATATGTCAAATGCTATCTAGAAAGAATAACCAATATTTAAAAAATAGTTTTTGGATAAGCTAGTATTGAATGCCGAATCCAGAATTTAAATATGAGGAAGTCAAAAGAATCTATGTGTGTAAATCAATGAAGGGCAACATTAAAAGTTTGGGGCTGCATCTCTTAATTCAATTTCTTGTTAGAATCAGAAAAATGTTATATCTTCATGCTTTTGTGGCATAAGCTGTATCATAGCAGTAGGTAGGTAATTCTAATTTTAAAAAAAGTGTTTTTCTGGTTTAACAGTGAATCTTTTGGTTTTAAAACTTAATTCTCTGAATGTTTCTTTTTTCTGAGAGTGCAATAGCAGAAAGATTGACTTGGGTCAAAACTTTGGGGAAAATACCTGTATCTCTAGCATTGTCTCCCACATATTTCCCTTTAGTTCATTTGGGAACAACCACTTTTACCTTGTGGTTTTTCAGAGAGACTCAATTTGGAGACCTTATGCTGACTGTTCCCTCTGCTTGGAATCTCTTCTCATAAATGTTTATAAAACTAACCTCCCTCACCTCTTCCAAGTCTTTGTTCAGACTGAGGCTTGTCCACAAAGGCAACCCTCAGCCCCTCTCTAATGCAGCAGTCTGGCTCATCCCCTGGCACTGACGGCCCCCCTCACTATGCTTTACTTTTATATTTTCAGTATCACTCGGTACCTTCTAAATACTATGTAATTTACCTATTTGTTACAGGTTTGTCTGTGTGTTGTGTTCCGTTGAGTCAGCTCCAACCTCTGATGATCCTGTAAATCAGTGACAGACAATGTCCTGTCCTCAAAATACTTGCTCAGCTCCCATAGACTCTTGCCTATGGCTTCTTTCATGGGGTCAATTCAACTCATTCTTGGTCTTCCTCTTTTCCTGCTGCCTTTTATTTTCCCCAACATTATTGTCTTTTCCAAAGAAGCCTACCTTCTCATGATGTTTTTAAAGTAGGACAGCTTCAGTTTTGTCATTTTTGCCTCTAGGGATGTTTCAGACTTAATTTTCTCTAAGACTCACTTGTTCATCTTTCTTGAAATCCATGGTATTTGTGGAGCTTTCCTCCAGTACCATATTTCAAATGAGTCTTTTTTTTTTCCTATCAACTTTCTTAACTCTTCGGCTTGCCCATCTATATACATAGTAAATGGGAATATGAGGGTGTGGATGATCTTAGCCTTGGTCTATTGCTTACTTTATGCTACTCATACTTGAACACAAGCTCCAGGTGGGCAGAGACCTTTATCTTCTTTATTCACTGATAAACCCAAGCACTTAGAACAGCACTTTGCACCCAGAGCAGGTGCTCAATAAATAAACAATGAATGAAAGAATGTTAACATTTCACATCCAAAGTCTAGTAAGTCTTATATAACATTTCATCTTCAGAATATATCCTTTCATGTAAGAAACAAGAGCTATTCTCTCAATTCTGAAGATCAAAGGGGTCTGAGGTTCAATGACTATCTTAATTTCTAGAATTTTTCACACCTACTGAGCCCTCACTTTAGAACATTCAGTCTAAGAATCTGTACTTTCAATTCAATCCATCTTGTGTTTTTTTTTCTGTAAGAAAGAGCTTTTGTGCATAAGGCCTCATCTTCCTATTGCATCAGTTGCAAAAACTCTGGAACCTGACCATAAATTCATGTAATGCCCCAAGATACCTAAGGCTCTTAAACTCTGTTGCTAATTTTCATTTCATACCTTTTAAAACTCTCATTACCTCCCGCCACCTTGGTTTCTTGATGGTCTAGCCTCTTCCTATTGTGTAAGAAAAACTGTAATGAAGACATAGAATTGACTTAAAATTGAATTTCCTAGTACAAGGCACCCCAAATAGAACAAGAAATCATACTAGTAACTTGATTATCACCAGTTTCTCTGCAAGTTTCTCATTAAAATAAAAATATTAAACTCTGTGAAAATATATATGATTGAGAAAAATGGAGTGATCAAACATATAAAACTTCATGTAAAAGATATAGTAAACAAAGTATCAGAATATTACATTATATCTTAATTAATCCTCTTTGATCTACACTTTCTTGATGACAGGCTTATCCCCTTATATTTATACTCCTCTGAGAGGTCCCTTCATCCTCTACTTTATATGATGTAGTTTGCAACATTTATGTTCACATTCCCATGCAAATAAAGATCAGCTACAACCCCTATTTCTTTGTCCTCAGGAACTCTAAAATCAGTCTTCTTTCATAAACCCTAACAATAATGGCTGATAAAAGATACGTTCATGACTAAAGGAATTTATTTTATCTTACAACTATGAAACAAGTTTTAAAAATAATTTCAACAAAGGAATTCTTTTCAAAAAGTTATTAATTACATTTAATATTTTAGTGCTTTGAATGTTGAACTATAGGAACAATTTTATATCAATCTAAGAACTCTATACCCATTTTCTCTTGTCTATAGCCAGTGAAGACTGTGAACTGTTTAAAAACTCTGAATTCTAACCCTTCAGACACTTAAATATAGTCTCCAATCTAACTTCTTTTCTATGCCCTCAATAATCTCACTTCTGGGACCTCACTCCTTCGCTGTGGGTTTTCAGTTGTTTAATAATCCTTCTAACTTCCCTTGACCCTGAACTACAGAGTTTCATCATGATCATTTCAATTTTGTAGCTACTCTGCAGCCACTTCTGGTTGCAGAAAAGTAATTTTTTTCATGACAGTGCAATATGTCAGATATCTACATTAGGGTGCAGCACATATAAAAATATTTTTTTTAAAGAAAATGTTTAAAATGGCCTTCATTAAAACAACAGAAATGATATTTGGGCATCTTACGCTATAGAATCTATAATATGAAGAGAGTCACATGAAACAAATCTAGTTACATACATATTATGCATGTTCTACATACACACACATATTGAGAAGCAGTTAAAAAAGCAAAAGAGGAGGGGAAGCTAGTTTGCATTCCTCATTAAAGCATGATATCCTCATGCTATCTGTGGTGAAGAAATTTTTTAAATGAATGAGTGGGATGAAGAAAGAGCAGGGTTTGGAGCTGTAATTTATTTCTGAGACAGAAGGATAACTGTACTCTCTAGCTCAGTAAATCTTAGTCTTAGTTCAGTTACAGGCAAGTATTAAGAGGACAAACTGAATTGTTGAATTCAGAAAGTATAAATGATAAGAAAGACATTTGAATAAGAAACTATTAAGTTCAAAGATTTGAGAAAACTAAGATGGCAGTGTACAGGCTCAAAAATACAATCAAACTCATGAGCTTCCATAAAACACAATTTCTTGGTTGTTACTTGACTATTTTTCATACTGATAGATGTTTTGCCCTTGGGGTGCACTACTTTGCGCAAAAAGAATGATTCTGCTTTGTTCCCATTAGTTTGAAAGACAAGACAGTGACACTGCACAGAACAGAGTCCAGTATGAAAACTGTATTCAGAACAAACCCATTTTCAAAAGCCCTATTCCGATGACAAAGCAACAAAGATAAATTTTTTTATGTGTTTAAATTTGTGATCCTTACAGTATGAGGGGAAAGAAATCGAATGTGTCCCCTGAATAACAATGAAGTATTGGAAAGCAATGACATTCTAATCACTGCTTCAAATGTCAGTGCAAGGATGCTGTGGGTAGCAGCCCCAGTACATAAGTTAACGGCTTTACTATAAAACCACAAGGGAGCAATTAATGGGAAACTGTTACTAACCTTCATGCATTCTATTGCTCAAGTGTCTAGAGAAAAGATCTAATTATAGTTCTAACCTTTCCCAATGGACTATGAATGACTCTCCAAATATAGGATGTTGTGTAGGAAAAACTGTGATGAAGATACAGAACTGACATATAATTGAATTTTCTAATACAATGCACCCCTACTAGAAAAACAGATCATGCTGGTAATTTGATTTTTACCAGTTTCTCTGCCAGTTTCCCCATTAAAAGAAAAATATTAAAACCTGTGAAAAGATATATGATTGAGGAAAATGGGATAGTCAAACATATAAAGCTTCATGTGAAAGATATAGTAGACATAGTATCAGAATATCACATTATATCTTAATTAAAAGCATAGCTATTTAAAAGATAAGTATTATATTTGAAAGAAGGTTTAGGACTGATATGGAAGGTGAGACTCAGCAGCCCATTAAACTATGTGATTAAAGGGAACTTGGTCAGTATTTTCATTTCACACACAAAAAAGTTCAATAATTAGAAATGACATGAAAACATTTGTTTATAACAGAGAAAAAAAATAAAAGTGCAATATTACTTTTTGGTAGGCACATACTTCAAGATAATGGTTTATTTATTTGTTGTTTGTTCTAGGTAAGATATCTCCCACAGTGTAGAAATCGACATTTCTAATAAAGTCAAGAGATCCTATCATTTAAAAAAATATATTCATTTTCCTTTGCACAAGGCAGCTATGCTGAGGATAACAAACTTATTACCTTCAAGAGATATATAATGTATATAGAGATTTAAGACAATACCAAAAAAATGTATAAAGCAAAGATGTAATGAACACTCTATGAGTGCATCACAAATCAAGTGATCCATGATACCAAGAGGCAATACTGAGTCCAAAGGAGGCCTGGGTTGATCCAAGAGGCTTCCTGGAGAAACTGAGGCAGATGGCCTTACTGGGCATTCACTGAGGATGAGGCTACTCCTTTAGTGGTTCTTACTCACGTTTTTCTTTGAATACCCGAGAGAAGAATTATCGACTCCCCATTTCAACCAAGAAAATCTATAAACCTTACAACAGCCTGAAATGCCCTGTATGATCAACTCCTCCTCTCCTTTCCTCCCCTCCCTTCTCCCCATCTCAACTTTTACTTTCCCCTTTGTTCACTCTGCTCCAATCACGCTGGCCTCATCTGCAAACACTTGAGAAACTCAGGCACCGCACTGCCTTAGCACACATGCACAGTTCTCCCCTCCACCTGGACCATTTTGTTCTCCCTGGACCAGTCTTCTACCAGACATATGCATGGCCATTTTCTCAGTACAATGTCCCATGACCATTCTTATTGAAAGTTGCAACTAGTACTCCCAGCACTCCCCATACCCATGCCCACTCACCTTGTTCTAATTTTTCTTTTTTTTCATAGCATTTATTATTTCCTAACACGTGGAAATATGTGTGTATATAAATGTATATGCTTTATTTTATTTATTGTTAATTTTCTCTTTCCTGCTAGAATACAAGCTTCACACTGACTGAATCTTTGTTTTGTTCACTGATGTATCTCAAATCCTTGGCACAGGATAAATGATCAGTAAATATTTGTTGAACTGAACGTTTGAAAGAAGTTTCCAATAAGTAAATTTTAAATAATAGATCCATTTTGTGATAGAAATTGATGAATAATGTATTTTCCCAAATTAGAAAATGATATCTTTTCTCTTTTTCATATGTATAATTTTGAGTTATAGTCATCTATTTTTAAAAATTGATTTTCAAATACATTTAATCTCAATCTCTGTCTTTTTTCCTGCTGAAAAATGTTAATGTAACTACAGTTATTTTAAAATGTATTCTATAGATAAGATTAACATGTATATGGCAGATGAGTAAATACTTGTAAATGCTTTCTCTGTTTTACTCTGAATTTCTCAAATCTCTTTTACACAAATGAACCATGTCTGATAATTTGGAAATAAAAGCATTTTGAGAATAATTTTTAAAATATGATAATAGACCTTTTATGAATTCTTCATTAACTTTTAACAGTGCAATTACATTTATAAAGTGGTATTATATTGGTATCATCGCTGTAGTTTTAGCAAATTTACTTACATTTTAATCACAGGTCTATAATAACTTTGGTTTCTAAAAAGCTTAGGTAGAAATAAATGAACCTTTAATTCTGTTTTTTTCCTCCATTCTAGATTATATGTACATACATACATTACACACATTTGTACACTTATTTATTTGTCTACTTCATAGATGTTTGCTGTGCTTCACCTAAGAGGGAACCCACATGATGAGTAATATAATAATCAAGAGCATATATCCATTAAACCAAGTGATAATGATTAAACACTAAGGAAACAAAATTTTTAATGTGACATTTAATGTAATGAGTTTGGGCTGTTTCACCAATGTAGGACAAAAAAATGAGAAGTGTTAAAATACTTTATGCTCCAACTATTTAAAACATTTTCTAGATGACAGTAGTTACTCAATAAATTCTTGCCAGATAAGTTGATGAATGCTGTTTAGTTTATATAGAGAGTTTTTATGAAGAGGGCTTTTTATATAAGAAAGTGGAAATAAACTATGTTAAGAAACTAGACCTAATTTTTATTTTTCATTTATTAATTTTACAAATATTTATTGATCACCTATTATATTTCGTAAGATATGCTGTTAACAAGATTATTAAATTAGGTTAAGCAAGGATTAGAATAATGAAAAGAGGTTGAACTTCATAGGACAGGATTTTTAGTGACATTGTAAGTAAATATCAGAAATATAAAATAATATTCTATGTCTTTTATAACATCATAATCTATTCAAAGGTATAAAATTTATTTATAAAAAAAACTATAATGCAAGGCAGTAATGTTGAATGATATATTAAGGAATAAAGATTTTCACTAAAAGTGAGTCACAATTTTACCATGGTAAGTTCTATGTCTGGTTCTCTCTGCTCTGTTACATGGGTCTATATATCTATCCTTATATTGATAAACAGTGTTTTGATGAGCTCTCCAACTTTGTGCCCCCCTTTCAAAGTTATTTTGACTATTCTAGGTCCTTTGCATTTCCACATAAATTTTAGGATTATCTTTTCAATTCCTACAAAAGAAAAAGTTTTCTGGGATTTTGATTGGGATTGTGATAGGCCAATTTGGAGGAACTTGGCAACTAATAATATTGAGTTCTCATCCATGAGCTGTCCATTTAAGTTTTTTGTAACTTCTTTCAGCAATGTTTTGTAATTTTCACTATACAGGCTTTGCACAAATTGTGTTAAATGCATTCCTAAGTACTTCATATTTTTGATACTATTGTAAATGGTAGTTTTGAAAATTTAATTTGTTATTATTTAAATTTCAATTGTTATTTGCTAGTATATAGAAATATTGTTGATATATATATATGTAATATATATATTACTCCTGTATCTTGCTATTTTGTAAATTTCTTTCATAGTTCTGGTAACATTTTGTAGATTCTCGAAATTTTTCTATATATTTTGAGTAAAATTAGTATTATTTCTTCCCCACCTTCAGTGGCAGATAGCTTTTACTTTTATCCCTCCCTCAGCATCACTAGTCCTTCTGTGTTACTGGGTAAAACTAAAGAATGTTTTGCCCTTTGCTCAGCAGCAAACAACTTTTGCCTCATGTAAGAGAAGGGTCCAGAATGCAAGTGGTGCTTGTGACTGTCTACCAGTGGAAGACCACCACTAGATACTATTACCACCTGCACCCCTAAAGGGGCCTCTCTGAAGTCTGCTGTCCTGCTCTCAATTCTTCTCATTAGCATCCAATGAAGACACATGAAAAGAGTGGTGAAGAATTACAGATTCTCTTATATCTGGGACTCTCACAGATTCAAACGCTACCACATGTTCAATATTTTAAAATTTGTTATAATTTCCATTGTTTTCTCTGAACTTCACACTTGTATAACTGCCTCTTCTTCCTTCTGTGGTCTACCAAAGGCTAAAGTTTGTGCATCCTACTCTCACTCTTCTACAAGAGTTTTATGGGAGTCAGGTCACCTAGTTGTGGGCTCAAAAAAGTGATGATTTTTCCCATTATCTAGTTTTTTATCATTGTTAGAGAAGAAATAACATTTTCTGTGACCTTCTACACCCTAAACAGAAGTTGAATGTGTTGTACTCAGTTTTAGAGAAACATTGACAAAATATATCCCATCCAGAGGAGGTGAAGGTAGAACAATAGATATTCTTCTACTTTCCTCTAACTCTGCTGCAACCTCAAGGTCAAACCATCAAAATATCCTCTATATTAGTCTTCAATTTCTACTGCTACAATCCAGTCTGCAAACAGCAATCAGAATAGTCTGGTTCTTTTTAACATACATGAAATAATGCCCTTGCTCTGCTTAAAATTCTTCATTAGTTTCCTATTAAATATCATATAAAATATAAAATCTTTACAATAATTTACATAGCCTTGCCTCAGTTTTCATGGCCCATATCTCATCTAACCTCCCCTCTTGTTATTTTTCTTTCACCCTTTTCTTCTGTGTTTTAGTATCTTGGTTCCTTTTTCTCTCTTAGGCTCTTCCTTGATGTTATGCTTTTTCTCTGAAGCACTACAATCTGCTACTTGACCATCTAGCTCCAATACTCACACACACACACACACACACACACACACACACACGAGCTTTATGTGACTGGTTCTTTCTTATCTCATTTTTCATAGCTCAGCTAAAAGCCAGGGAGGGACTTTCTAACCACCTTTTTTTTCCACCGTCATTATTCTCCATCTCTGCATATTATTTCTTTGTGACACAGAACAAAACATATTTGTGTGGTGCTTTGCTTGTCTGCTTTTTCATTCTTTTGTGGTCTTTTCTCTATCCTGAAATCTTTATGAGGACATGGACAATTTATGTCTTGTTAACCAGAGACTATGTTGCACCTAAGACGATGCTCAGCACACCATTCATTCAATAAATATTTTAAAAATGTATTTAAAATGTATAATATCTGATCACTAGATATCATTATAGATTATATCTTATCACATAGTAAGTACATCTAAATAAATTACTGTATTATTATACATTAAATATTTACTATGAAATAGTTAGATTAATAATGTATATATGAATAGAGAGAGGAATTCTAGACAAAGCTTCAATCAAATGCTAAAGTAGAATCTAAAAAATTAATCCCTTAGACTCTAGGTAGACTGACAGTTAAATTGCCCTGAATTAGTTTCTATCCATTTCTTAAAAATAGAAAATATTTATCTAAAGAAATATGCAGGCAAATGTAATTTTCTGGGAAAAAAATATCCAGAGATATAAATGAAAGTCAGTTTGCAACCTCCTATATCATGAATCTGTTCTTCAGGGATTTTTCAACTTCGTTTTGCAGAATCAAGTGGCTCAGTTATTCAGAGTAAGCATATGTACTTTTAAGTGGTTATTCAAACTGAATTGCCTGCATCTTTTAGGGTTTAGTGCTCACTAAATGTTATATAGAACGAGGAAGAAATGGATAGTAAAATTGCAGGACTCACCAAAGTATTAACATTTTATTCTACTTTGGACAAGGAAATAGCATCAAGTATATTTATGTAAGATAGAATGGTGTCTTAGAATATATAAGTCATCCACATGCCTGAAGTATGCTCAGGAATATATTGAAAAGTCAGTTTAGTTTCTGTTGACATTTCATAAAATAGAAGATTAAAATAATGTTTACTAACACACCTAAACAAGGTTCTTCATTAAAAGTGGCCCAGTGGCCTAAAGGATCTTGTGTCTGCAATTTAGTCCTTGGCACCTCTTACAGTCTTCCAATAAATAGAAATTATTTTTTTTTAATCCACCTTCAAAACACCTTAGAACTTTATTTTCCATTAATTCAATGAGTAAGCATGTGAAATTTCACCTCCAAAGGATTTCTTTCTTTACAAAAAGCTGAAGGAATAAAAAAGGAGTGGCTCAGAAAGAGGCCTGATTTCTGTGGCCAGTAACATAATGAGGCAAATCCTACCCAAGGCCTACTTTTGATTTAGCTATTGAAATCATATTAATAAAATATAAAATATATTTTAAAATTAGTTGGTATTTATTTAGAATATAATATTTTTATAATGATTAGAAATTTTGAAATGACAGATGAAAAAACACTTTCATAATAAAATAATAATCATTTGCTTTTTTTAGCTTTAAAAATATATAAACATTTCAACTGAACAACAAAAATACCCTATTAAGAAATGAGCAAAGGACTTGAATACATATTTCTCCAAAGAAGATATGCAAATGATCAATATAAGTACAGAAAAATGCCCAACATCACTAATAATTAGGAAAATCCAAATCAAAACCACAATGAGATACCACCTCACAGCCATTATGGTAGCTATTATCAAAGGAAAACAAAATAGAAAAATAAAAAGTATTAACAAAGGTAAGGAGAAATTGGAACCCTTGTTCACAGTTGGTAGGAATGAAAAATAGGGCTGCAGCTATGAAAAATAGTATATTGGGTCCTTAAAAAAAAAAAGTTAAAATAAAATAGTCACACCATCTAACATTCTTTTATACCCAAGAGTATTGAAAGTAGGATCTGGAAGATATATTTGCACACTATGTTTATAGCATCATTATTCATAATAGTTAAAAGGTAGAAGCTACACAGTGTCCATAGATGGACGAATGAATAAACAAAATGTGTATATACATGTAGTGAAATATTATTCAGCTTTAAAAAAGAACTTCTGATGTATGCTGCAACATGGATGAACCTTGAGGACATTACGCTAAGTGAAATAAGCAAGTCACAAAAGGATAAATATTTCACTTTTCCACTTATGTGAGGTACCTAAAGTAGTCAAATTCATAGAGAGAAAGTAGAATGGTAGTTTCTAGGGCCTGGGGAAGAGGGAAATGGGGATTTATTATTCAATGAGTACAGAGTTCGGATATTGTTACTTGGAAAGGGTTCTGTGGATGGATGGTGGTGATGGCAGTGCAACAATATGAACGTACTTACTGCCACTGAACTGTACACTTAAAAATCATTTGGATGCTAAATTTTCTGTTATGAGTATTTCACCACATTAAATTTTTTAATTAAAAAAATGTAAAAGCACAAAGCATATCAACATATTTTTTGGTTTCTTTAGGTTCATCTAAATTTTAAGATTGTGTCCATTGTACTCACTACTCTATCTCTGATTTTTAAGACACATTGGGCACTCAATATATAATCATCATTTAATTTGAAACTGAATGGTTCTCCTATGTCTCTCTCGAGAGTTATATCATTTTCTATCATTGGTACTTAAATAGAAAATGATGATGTACCTATCATTCTCTGTAGTTCACTATCATGATGTCCTTTCAGAGATACAGTGATAGAACTTTCTGGTTCTTTATCGTTGCTTCTCTATTTCAGGATATTATGCATAAATAAAGATAGGCAGACAAAGACGGGGTGATTCCTGTGGTAACTCACATCTAGAACTATGATGATGTTCATCATGTCAACTATTCTCAAGTGAGTGATCCATAAATAGAACAGCTCTTTAGGGTGTTACACAGTAATCCTGCCAGTTTAAACTTGTCAGGACCATCAGAAATCAAGCTACTAGTTTTAAAAAAAGGTGTGGAGGGAGGACTAGGAAGAGATGACAAAGGGAAAGATAAGATAATAAAAAGAAGGAGCATATCAGCAAAGCAGAAAGGCAGGAGAGGGTATAAAACTAATATTTAAGTTCTGGCATTATGTTAGCATCTTTCTATATGTCATCTCATTTAACTCTCACAAGATCCCTGCCAATTACAACCACCATTTTTACAAATGAGAAAGCCAGGATTCAGAAAAATTAAGAGAATATATATACATACATGTTCTCTTACATATATATACACACATATATGTACATATATATGTTTATGTTTATATGTATGTATATATACATGTATGCATGTGTGTATATGTGTGTGTGTGTATGTAAGAACCAGGAAATGTGCATGTCTTAATGATGTAATTGTTCCACAGTTATGTAAACAGCCCCACATCACAGATAGGTCAGAGAGGTGAAAGCACCTTGAAAATGTAAAGATTCCATGGAAGAGGGATTTTTAATTATGCAATCAGTATTTCAAAGCAATAAGTGCCTTCCATTTGTACCTGCATTCAACATTCATAATGATAAAAAAATGACTGTACCAAATATAAATGTTTATACATGTATAGACAGGAGGAAGAACACCTCAAGCAGGCAGGAATCTATATTAACTGCCTGTGTAGAAGCAGAAATTGTAGCACAAGCTTTTGTGTAAAAACCTGGTTGTTAAATGACAACTTTATCATCAAATATTTTAAAATGTGGTCGCAAAAATTTATAACATTATACAACGATTTCTTTTATGGTAATATTTTAATTCTATTCCCATTCATTCCTATTTTACTTTATCTCTCTTCTTTTTACTTCTCTTCCCACTCAATTTTCTGTACTTTTCTTTTACAGGACTCACAACTTCTTCACCTTTACAGAACTCCAGAAACTTTTCCCTATACAGAGGCAGCAGCAGGCAGCTTTACCACCAAGTGAGGTGGAAATTTTATGTCAAACAGGCTGGTGGGAAAGACCCCCGGAGCCAGAAGAAGATGAACGATGCTTCTCTGTGTGCATTGCCTTGCTTCACAGCGGCTCACAGAGTGAACATTCATTTTCTTCAGGGGCATTACTACAAAGCATACTTCCGGAACATTCTTAAGTGTTCAAGTCAAACCTCAGTCTTCCAGCAAGTCTCTCTCAGGAGTGGAGAGATGAGATAGGCCATGACAAGCAGAAAACCGACTTTGAAGAATTTCTTACTTACGTTCCCTCCATGTCCTTATTTGTCTTTTTTGAAGTAGAAAATAAAAGGGAAGGACAACAGTGTGACTATTACATGAGAGCTTGAAGAAAGAATGCATTTCACGGAAGAGACACTGCAGTTAGGCAAAGCAGAAAATGTGAGCCTTATAGCTTGCAGACACAGGCTCACTTGCCATCCTACACAGCCCTCTGCTATGATCTGGAATGATATACACAGTCTTGATCTTGCCTCCATCGACCTTCTGGGTGTGGGGGAAAGGATATGTTGACTTTCAAACTACTTGCCATCTACTTGGAAGAGTTGTCAGAATAATTAGTGAGTTAGTGTAATCATCTGAAAACACTATCTTCCTACCTTATAATGACACAAAGAATATATTTGTGATAGTACTCTGGGTTTTCATGAAATCTTGTAGAGTTTTAAAATTTTAATAATTTAGATCATAGGTGTGATAAACATTGAAAATAAATAACTTTTTAAGGTAAGTTGATTTTTCCTCTCACATCTGAAAAGCATGAATATCACTTGTCCTGGCCAAAGTTGATTGTCATTTTTTATTTGTCACAGAATATGAAATAAAATTCTTTGCATGCAATTATGTAATAGCAATGCCCTGCATTTTAATACATTTGCTTCACAATCTCCTTTAAAATATTTCCGTCATACCTCAACCTGTTATAGATGATTTTATGAAAACCTTATCTACAAAGTGTATAATCTGGGAAGAAATTTATTAAATAAAATTTTGAACTAGTGTTTAATAAGACATTAATAGGAAATGTTTTTAATGTTATTTCCATGTAATAATTTGCTTGTTACTAAAGTTATAAACCACTATAGCAATTTAGATATATAATATGTACGTATTAATTTTCTATAGCTACTCTAACAAACGATCACAAATTGGATGGCTTAAAATAAATGCAAATTTATTATTTTACTGTTCTCTAGGTTAAAAGTCCAACACAGACCTCACTGGACTAAGATCAACATGCTGGCAGAGCTGCATTTCATCCTGGCATTTCAAAAGACTATTTTATTGCCTTTTATACCTTCTAGAAGCCATCTATATTCCTGGGTTCATGGAATTTTCATTTTCAAAATCATTTTCAAAGGCAGCAATAGCAGGTCCAGTCCCTCTTACATGACCAGCTCTCTGGTTCTCTCTTCTGTGTCTTTTTCATTTTTAAGTCATGTAATTAGATTGGTTCCATCCAGCTCCAAGATAATCTCTCCATTTGAAGGTCATTCACAGCCTGGAAATTAGCAACCCTAATAGTAACAATCACAGGTTTCAGGGACTAGAATGTGGACATCTTTTTCAGGCTATTTTCTGCCATATCACAGTATGTAATTATTTATAGCAGAATATGGTAATTTATTATCTTAGGTCTATTATGCTGTTTATTTATCTAAAATGAGGGTTAAATAACATATGACATATTGGGTTATGTATTTTATATATTAAGATACAGTCTATAGTAATTTGAATGATCCAACATTATATGTGCATTTCTTCTATACATCCCAGTCAAAATAATTTCTCCTCATGCTATATTTAGCAGCAAGATTAAAAAAAAATAATAAGAGAAAGATAAATAAAGAGGAGTAGTAAATTACCGATTTTAAATGGCTGAATGCTCCCTGACTGAAATCACTGCCAGGAAGTGAACCAGCTGTCATGCAATTTGGGACAAATCAGAACTTCACTATAGTTGCCAAATCTGAACTCCATGACAATATCACCAAGACCAATTGGGACCAAAGGCTGGAATTTTGTAGGAACTCAGACCCTAAATTTGCGTTTTGTGAGTCCTGAGAGTTCCAGATCAGATTTGGCCTCCAGAATATGGTGATTCTTAAGTGGCCCTCTTTATACTCTAAGCACTGAGAAGAGCTGCAACATTTGTCAAATAGCTACCATGTGTCAGGTATTTTCATAGGAGTTACATAGTCTATCACTATTAATACAAATACTGCAAAATTTTATTTACATAATTTTGTATGTATAATTTTGTCCTCTCCACAGCCCTCAAGATAAACATTTTTGTCTCCATTGTAAGGATAAGGAAACCAAGGCTCAGTGAATAATGTAGTTGGGATTTGAATACTGGCCCTTTTGATCCCAAAGGTCATGTTTTTCCCTTACATCACACTGAGTCTACAATCCAAAATCCTGACACATCATTAGAAACAGGAAACTAAAGAAGTTACTTACAAATTTAAATTGCACTGATTATAATTTTGAGTAATTATTAACTTCAAATAATACAGTTCTCAGGTCGATGTAATTAGAAATTTCCAGGGTGATCTCAAGATTTAATTTCATCCTTCTTTTACTTCAGGCCTCTGAGAAGGTATGTATAGTAGCCTGAATAATGCTTCCCACTCCTGCCCCCCGGAAAAAAAAAGAAAAGAAAAGAAAAAAGAAATCCACATCTTAATCCTTGGAACCTATAAATATGTTATGTTACATGGCAAGGGAAAATTAAGGTTGCAGACGAAATTACGTTTGTTAATCAGCTGAGCACACAGAGATTATGCTAGATTATCTGGATGTGCATGATGTAATCTCAAGAAGCCTTCATGGGAAAGAGGGAAGCAGAAGTGTCAGAACAAAAGAAGGACCTGGCTGACCATTGTTTCATTGAAGATGACAGGGATTTGCAAACCAAGGAATATGGGTCGTCTCTAGAAGCTGAAAGAGTCCAGGAAGTAGATTATCCCCTAGAACTTTCAGAAAGGAATGTAGCTGTGTTAACACTGGTATTCTAGCCCAGTGAGACCCATGTTGAACTTTTAACCTCCAGAACTATAAAATAATAAATTTGTGCCGTTTTAAGTCTCTAAAGGTAATTTGTTATAGGAGCAATAGAAAACTAATACAGTCGGCATTTATTTGACCCACTTAGGGACCAAGAAGCAGGCACCGTAAAGGATCTTTAGAGGCCTGTTTACTATTTATGCCATTGAAGTTCGTCTGTGAAGGAAAGAATGGTGTATATGTGGTGGTTTTATACCTGGTGGAGGGAAGAAGAAAGGAGTGGAAAAATATTGGTTGGGCTCCTTGAGAGTTAAGAAAATTATCTTCTTTTGGATATTATAATTTAACAACTTGTTTAGCCTTTTCTTATTTATATCCTAATTTAAATATAAAGAAAATACCACTTTTTTGCATTCTATATAATAGGAAGAGATAAGTATTTGGAAATTACTAATATTAAACTATTTTTAAAGTTGTTCTAACTTCAGTATTCCACCTACCTTTCGGATATTCAGAAATGTTCGATTTCCAGTTTTATGCCCTAGTTCATCAGAAATAACTTAGGTTTGGTGTTAACAGTACAATCCTGGACTATATTGCCCAATAAACTGACATGCTGAAATCCAACTCAGGGTCTTTCTCCCTATACTTCTTTATAAAAGTGTATTTTATCTCCTCAAGGAAATCTTAAATTATTTTTTTAAATTATCTTAAAAGGATATTATTATATAATTATAAAGCATTAAAATCTAAATACTGAAGTTCAACAATTAAGATAGGGTTCACTTTGTGGTGAATCATTTGGTGAAAATAATTGAAGATGGAAAAGAGTGGGCTGTTTTAAAACAAGAGTTAATAAAAATGGAAAAATAATATCTCTGTGGAGAGGTATCTGGCAGTGCTAACAAATACCTCCACAGCCCCGATTTCCCTTGTGGTCATTTCTGAGAACCAGGGCTGAGCAGCCGAACCAAAATGAATGGCAATAATTAGATTCTGATGAGTGAACGAGGGCCAACGTTTCAGGGGGAGTTAATGAAAGGAGAGGAAATCGCCAGATTTCACAAGGATGTAAAATGGATGCAGAGCCTCCATTTTACATCCTTCTTCCCACTCACCTAAAGGCACATTTAGAGGAGGAAATATCTTACATGCAGAAAACTGATCACAACTGGAGAATTTTAATATGTGCACACTTCCAGTAGTAAGATTCAGGGTCACCCAGAGCTATTATTCAAAGTCAGTATCAGACCATTTAATTTTCTGCTTCGGTTCCTTTCTGCTTCTCCCCCTCCAACTCAGTCTAATGGCCATACACCCTCTTCTCTTTTTGCTGTCTTTTTGACTCTTTTAAGCACTGTTTGTATTCTAAATGGAGTTTTATGACTGACGTCTCCAGGTACGGTGTCTCTTCTCCTTAATGAAACTCTAGTTGTAGTGAGTAATAATAGCTCAACAAGCATTTTATAGCCCTTATAAAGACAGTGTGTAGAGTGAACGTCAACGTACTTAGCACACAGCTTGGTAAATAGAAAATGGGACATGGGCAGTACAGTTATGGCTACGAATGATTTGTGGCGACTTTCATGTCAGCTGGTTTTTCTCTTTTGTCCCTTACTGGAAGCCCCAGAATCCATTTTAAGTTAATTCCAAAAGCTGAGTCTGAAACAAATTGTATAGTGACAGGTGAAAAATGTAAGTGGAAAAATGCTTCCAGGGGGTATAGTATGCCAATGGCATTAATCCACTTAGACAAAAGACTAAAATGCTGAAAACACACCCATTTGCCTTTAACTGCTTAGGCACTTTTCTTTAACTTCTTTTGATAATCATATTCTGATTCATTTGGTATTACAATTACTTCCTAAACTCCACCATTTCCTCTTACCCACATCCATTTCCAAGTTGAGAGATTTTATTTTTTCTAAGATTCCTTTTGCTTTTTCGCCGATTCAGTTTCTGATTTAGAATTTCTGTCTAAGAATAAACTTATTGGGTTGTAGGTGAACAGATACAGGTATATGCAGTAACTGAACTAATAATACAACCAGCTGTTCCTGCTATTAGTGCAGCAGCTGTCTCTTGCTCAGTACATACTGGTGGGAAAACTAATAAACCTTACGAGTTTAAAAAAAAAAAGAAAAAAAAAAGAAAAATGAACTTGCTTTTAGAGCTACTATTCTAGGAAGAGATTAAACAGAGAATGGTCGAATATCAAAGAATCATGCATTTATATTGTGAAATCTGGTAGAGCTCCATTTCAAGGACAACATGACACCTGAAAGGGAACTGATAGTGCACAGCTCAGATGCATAGGCACTTTCAGAATTCTAAACTTTTGGGGAGATTTTCAGTCCTGTGAGTAGTTCATTAGCTTTTCAACTGCAAACAACTGATTCATTTCAACATACAAATCACGAAAGAACATGACTTTGAAGTGAGTAGCTAATCCCATGATATATCAATCATTTCATATCAAATAAAACTCAGATAAGGACAAGCATTCAAGTACAGGTGTCAATTAATAAAGAATAAATTGAGATTGTGCATCTTACAGTCAAGATTATATTGAAACAATGACATTAATAATAATTAAATTAAGGCAGCTTAAGTTATTTGGATTTTTTAATGAGATAACACTATCATATTTCCATAGCAACAATAGAGTATTGTCATGTATACTTGGATCACAGCAGTTATTTATTTTGGTATGTATCATTATAATTATTTGAATAATAATTATATGAGTAATAGTTACCATTTGAGTGTCTGAAAAGTGCTTAATATTTAAACCTCATATAAACCTTATAAAGTTTGTGTCCCCACCCCTATTTTACAAAAAAATAAATTGTGACTCAGAGTTGAAATAACTGGGATTCTGTCACAAAGACTGTGAGTAGTAGGGCTGGGATTCCAACTTAACTGCATGAGATTCAAAAGCCCATGCTCCCTTCTTTCTGCTATGGACCTCCTAGTATAACATTGTTATAGGTTGAAATGTGTTTCCCTCAAAATTGTATGTTGATGTATTAATTCTAAGTACTTCAGAATGAAACCTTACTTGAAGATAGAGTCTTTACAGAAGTAATTAGGGTAAGATGAAGTCATTAGCATGACATATGCACAGAGGGAGAATATACCATGATAAGACGAAGGCAGAGATCGGGGTTATGTATCTACAAGTCAGGGAACTCCTAAGATTGTCAACAAACCCCCAGAAGAAAGGAATGGAACAGATTCTCTGTCACAGCCCTCAGAAGGAATCAACCCTGCCAACACCTTGATCTTGGACTTCTAGCCTCCAGTACTGTAAGATATGAAAAGTATTGTTTAAACCATATAGTTTCTGGTATTTTGTTATGGTAGCCCTAGGAAACTAATACATATATATATATATATATATATATATATATATATATATATATGTATTATATAACTATACATATATATGTATTATATATATATATTATATAACTATAGATATAGATATAGATATAGATAGATATAGATATATAATACATATATATATGTATCTATATATATATTTCTTAACTCATTTTCTTACCCCATTCCATTTCACTTCCTCCTAGATGACAAAACTTCATCTCTCTCTTCAATCTTCAATACTTCCCACCCAGGTCTTCCTTTGTGTTGATAACCTGGTTTCTAATTTCATAACCTTCTACTGTCATATCTTCCAGCTGACCAGCCTTTGCACCCACACATTCAGGCTTCTATCCTGTCATTGTAGAGGATCTCCGCACAACCCTAAGACAACTCTTGTAGTTCCTCCTTCAAGGAACAACTCATAATTTCTTGTCTACTCAAGTATGTTACTCTAGGTCTCTTTTTGCTCTGGATTCATACACTTTTCTCTCTCTATGGGATGATTTCTATCATCATTCAATTATAAAATAATCCCTCCCACTAAAAAAATCCATTTACTGTCTCATTTTTCTGCCACACTTTATAGGAGTTTGCTCAAAAGAATTACTTGTACTCCCCATCTCTAAACCCATTCTTTCAATTTGCTTTGAAATTCATTCCAATTATTCTTACCACTCCACAAAAATAATTCTAGCCAAAGTCAAAAATTAATCCCCAATGCTATAACCAATAGTCAATACTTAGTTCTTATCTTACTTAGAAGTACTTAAAACACTTCATTACTCTCTTCTTCTTGAAACACTTTCTTCACTTTGCTTCCAGAATGACATCCTTACTTGTTCTCCGCCTACCTACTTAGCTGCTTTTCCTTGCCTCCCTCTAAACGTTGGAAAGCCACGTCTAAATTCTTGTTCTCTATTAAATGCTCCCTCCTCAATAATCTATACTAGTTTCATGACTTAAAATCCATCTAGATGCTGGTATTTCCCAAAAGTATATTTCCAGCTCAGACCTCCCTTCTAGACTCTAAATTCATACATTCAATTGCTTACTTGACATTTCCAGCTGGAAATCTAATTGGATTCCCAGCCTTAACATGTTCAAAAATAAAGTTTTGATTCTCATCATCCCCCCTAAACAAGCAGGTAAACAAGTCTTTCTTCTTTAATCTTCTCCATGGCAAGCCTATCGTTCCAATTTCTCGGGCCAAAGAGAAGTCTAATTTTCCTCTTTTTATTTCTAATCTTCTATTTCGAAATTTTTATTGATTCTACCTTCAAAATGTATGCAGAGCACTTCTCACCACTGCTATTTACACTGCTCTGATCTGAGCCACCATCATCACTCACCCACCTGTATTATTGAAATAGCTTCTTAACTGCTTTTCTTATTTCCACCATTGTCCCCAGAAATCTATTCTGAAAAAAAAAGCAGGCAGAGCCACCCAATTAAAATGTGAGTCAGATCATGTCACTCCTCTGCTCATAGTCTCACACTGCCTCACTTATAGGAAAGCCAGTCATTACACAGGCTAGCCAGTTCTTTCACACTCTGCATACGTGGCTCACCTCTCTCCCTTATTAACTAACCTCATCTTCCATTTCTCACCCACTCTTCTCCAGCTGAACAGCTTGTTTTTGAATATGTGGACAGGACCACTCCAAGCAAGCTCCTGCATCAAGGCATTTGCTCTTGCTAATTCCTCAGTCTGGAACTCATTTCCCAAGATGCCTACATGACTTTCTCCTTAATGTCTTTCAGGTTTTTGCTCAAATGTCACTTTATCAGTGAGGCTTTTCTGACCTCCCTATACAAATACCAATCTCCAACAACACCAGTGTTCTCCATGCCGTTTATCCTGCTTTCTAGTTCACTGCAGCACTCATTTTTACCACCTGATATAGCATATATTTCTATATATTCCCTCAAAAAGCAAGGATCATGTCTTTTTCTTAATTCCTAGTTTCCATGGCAACTATGTGGCACATGACAACAGCTATACTCTTCAACAAACTTTGACAGAAGCTCTATGATGAAATTCAAAATTTACAACTTTTCATTTTAGACAGTTCTGAAAAGTGGGTGTTGGGAAGAGGACCCAAGAAGTTGCAATTGCAATTAGTAATAGGTAGAGAATTTACTAAAATAATCAACAAATAAATAATAAGCCATAATAATTAAAATTCAGTTTTTAAAAATTCTATTGATTGTACAAAGAAACCTTCTCTCTCTTCTCATGATTAATTTTATCAGCAAAATAAAATAATTTTAAATAGAATCTAATTTTACAACAGTTAGAGTCTCCTGGAACAAATTATAGTCAATGAAAACCTAAATTTGCTCTACAGATAAATAAATAAAATAAAATAAAATAAAATAAAATAGGCGTTCATTATTAATATTGCAACATACTTTATAAATTTTCTTTCCCAGAGTTACCTTAAAGAGTGAACTCATGTATATTAAAATAGCTTTATTTGTAAAATATTTTTAATACAGAAACACAGCTATTATATAACAAATTTGCTATATGATTATCACTGAAATAATATAATTTAGTAATATTAATAAAATATTACTCAGAAATTTAAAATGAAGTTCTTCTTAAACAAACAAAAAATGTAAACTTTAATATCAGATCTAATGAAATGAAATGAAACTAAATGAAAAAAATAATGAAATAGAAACCTACCTATTTGTTAATGAACAGTCACTGAAATTCACTCTAGATTCTTTTGTGTGCTATATTGTCTCCTAACATTCAGTCAACTACCAAGTTTTCTTCAGTCTACCTTTTAATCATCTTGTAAAGCAAAACAAATAAACAAACAAACAAAAACAAACAAACAAAAACAAAAAAAGGAAAAACCTTGCAGGTGTATTTTGACAATAAAAATAGAATGTCTTGATTTTAGAAAACTGAGAACATGAGAACTAATACTTTTTATGTTTCTATAGACAAATATATTTAAAAAATAAAATAAAAATCCAATTACCCTGAGAGAATATTTTTTAAATTTTACTTTCCAGGAATATGCAGCAGTAATTTTTGACTAACTGCTCTGCTTCTGCTGATGCTTTTAAAGGTAAACCTCACCCCACCCATTCACCCACACACACTTTCTTTGGTCATCCATTGATAGAAGCAAGAGCAAAAATTACTAAGGGAAGAAGGAGGGTTTATGAAGTAATGAGCTAAATTGTCTCTGCATTTATAAGAGAAACAAAACAGACAACAACAAAGAATTTTATTTGCAATTTTAGGAAGCACACTCAGATATAGTATGAGACTTTTTCCATTTTAATTCTATTTAAATGACACATATTGGTGAGAAATTGATTTTGAGAGTGATTCAATAATTAAATGATACATTCATTCATTCTGAAGTCATTTATTGAGTGTATTCTATTTGTTGGGTACTTCGAAAAGCTATGTGTGTACAGCAATAAAAGACTTACAGTAGCCCCTGTACTAGTGGAAGTATTGGAAAACCAGCTAGGAGGTTTAGTGCCATCCGATAAGCATTATGTCAGAGGTATTTGCAAATAGCTTGAAGGGGTAAGAGAAGATTCAGGTACGACCGTGCAGTAATATTGTTCCAAATGAATTATCCTTGTTTTGTCAAGTGAGAAGTAAAATAGAATGTTCTCTTCTATATGTTTAGTAGACAATGGTAGTTGTATAATAGTTGTCTCTAAGGTCCACTATAAGTCTATGTAATCTGTTAGTTCTGTAGGAGACATATAGCTAAAGTAGAAGGAGATTTCAGAAAAGAGAGAAATAGAAAAGGCAGTATAGAAATTTGAAATGCACTTGGAAGAATAAGGTTTCAGCTGGTAGCAATAGGATAGGATACTTCTTGAAAAAAGAATAGTCTGTTTAAAGATTCAATGGCATTTAGTAATGAAACATAGTATCTGAGCAGTACGTAGTTCTCTCTCTAAGCAAATAAGATGTTTACAGAAATTGTAAGAGAAAATGTGTGAAAGACCATTATGAATCCATAATTCAGATGGTCTTCACTCAGGATTGTACTCAAATTCATAAGCAATAGAGATTTGTTAAAGAGAAGTAAAAGTTGAAAGATTTTCAAAGATTTAAAGAATAGAATTTTAAACAAGTGTGAAAGTTGTGTATTTTTATTTTCCCTGTAGAAATGATTAATGAATTTGCTTGTAAACCAGGCTCTTATTATAGGAGAATACTGGGAAAAATCCTTGACCTCAAGTAGCTTACAATCTTTTTAGTGAACAAGCTACAGATACATCGTTGCTTAAAGAAAAATAGTTAAAAATACAAAGCATTTTTATATGGATACCAATTACTATATACAGCAATCAAGAACATTGAATGTCCCCAAATATAACTTTCAGAAGAAAACTTCTAGAAGGCCTTTAAAATAGTGAATAGACTCAATCATGCTATATAATTAAAATTATTCTAGGACTTAATTCATAACAAGAAATACAATAAGATAATTTTAGATGTTTTAACTTCTATCTTAATTTACTTTCCTAAGTAAATTATCAAAAAAGAGGGAAACTTTTTATTTTCACATTCCTACTGTTTGTCTGGAGTTTCATTCAAGCTGTTTAACTTTCATGACAAGAAGATAGGTGTACTATACCCTTTTTTCATTTCAAACTAATGAGATTCAGAGTAGTTGAGTGATTTGTCTTTTATGATACAGCTGGAAAGTGAAAGAGTAAGAGTACCAAAGCAGGCCCAACTCCCAAGACCTTCTCTCTCTGCTACACTGATCTTTGCAGTAGCAGATAAGCGGAGATTTGATTTTTGCTGATGTAACATAACACCTCTAGAAACTCAGCAACTTGGCTCTAAAGTCTTCTCTTTTACAGTAAATAATATTTACATGGCTACAACGCTAACTACATTTTATAACCCATAGGAAAACAAATTTTATAATATTAAAGAACTCACATCAGAAAATTTAATTTGTGGCATATTAAGAACATAGTAAAGCCCACATTTGTTCTTCATATGTTATAATTGTCACTTTTGGGGTTTAGATATCTGCCAAAGGATTTATTTTGAATTCCCAAATGTAATTTTACTGTAGCATTTCAACATTTGTGAGTTTCAATATTAAAATATTGTTCAGTTTGGTACTATCTGTGGAATAGCCTTCCATTTTAAAACATAATAATCTCCAACTTTATCACATGGCTACTTATCAATGCTATTTTAAGAGTATTATTATTTAACTCCTTACATACATTGCATTCTAAGCAATGTCTCCCAAGTTTTTCTTCTACTTGCCAGATTGTTCTTATTTAAAAAAAAAATCAAATTTAGTGAAAGTCATCCTTTTAGTAGAATATATTCCTGTCCATAAAACTAAGGTGGGTGGAAATGGGGAACTGAGATTTAATTTTTGCTCTTTTTATACATTTAAGATGCATGAAGCATAGATATGACAATATAATATGGAGGAAGGAAAGAAACTAGATTTTCTTTGAAAGTGGTTTGTTTCATATCTACAAAGCAACTCAGATATCTTGCACTCCAACTTTCAGAAAATTATAACAATAGCATTATGCTTCCAGAAGCAAAGATAAAAACAATAAACATCCATTAAAATTGCTACTTTTTTAGTTTTTTTTTCTTTTTTGTAAAATAAATTGCATTATAAAAACAAAAACAGTTTTAAAAGGCTAAATAGGCTGGAAACTCCATTCTGAGACTCTCTAGCATTGTCAGTCCAAAAACCCTGCTTTCTTCTGCTAGACATTGCAATTAGTACTTAGGTTTCAAGGTTACAGTGAGGATTAGAGGTGATATCTGCAAAGCATCTGGCACAAAAGTGAGCTCATAGCAGGTATTCATGAGCATCTGCTATTACTATTTCTATTTCAATTCTTTATACTCTTATAAAACCATAGATCCTGCTATACCAACTTGGGCCTGCTACACCAAGAGGTACTTCATTTATTGCTCAGTTTTGTAAAGACTCCTTGACTGGCCTATCCAGATAAATGGGAAGGCTACTTTTCTAATGCCTTCACCCTATGCAAGCACTGGCGCAGCTGCACACATCGCCACCATTACCCAGAAGTCCCCAGGGTAGATTCTCGTCCAAGTACTCGGCTCTGGATTACTCATCATCCAGAGGATGCTAGTTAGTCGTGCTAGTTTACCAAACAGTGCATTTTTTTCCCACAGCTTCTGCTGTTGCCAGCACATACCAGCGCTGTGTTCTAGGACAGCCAATCACCTGCAGCAACTGCCCTGGGGTGAAGAATGAGGGCAAGGCCAGAACAAGCCTTTCATCAGAATCTAATTTAGCTAAAGGAAGTGCTAAGGCAAAGAAGTTGTTTGGGATCTCAAATGGCACAAGCTATGTGATAAGCAGTGAGAGAGAAGCAATATTAATTCCATCTCAAACAGTGCCAAACCAAGGATAATCGTATATTTAATAAAATGAAAGCCAGTCACGTTATCTACTTGTAGTGCAGCTTGTTAAATAATAATGCTTAGAAAACAATATAGACTTGTTTTTTAGTGCACACGTGTAAAGAGCAAGGGCTCTGGGGTTAGCCCAAGCTGGAATCTGGCACACTGACTTAAGGCTGCATGATCTTGGACAAACTGCTGATCTCTTTAAACTTCATTCTGTTCACGTGTAAATTTGGCATAATACATATTTTTGTATATAATAAATATAATGTCTGGCACATATCGTTATTCTTTCTAAGAAGCAGTTTTCTCCTTTGAAAAATGATTATAATAATATCTATGTGAGGCTTATTATGAGAATTTGAAATAGTATTTTCAAAGTACCTAGCAAATAGTTGATGCCAGGTTAAAAAAAAATGGTAAAACAAACTGATAAAAATTCATACTTTGGGGATGAAGAAGGGAAGATTTAAATAGTGATTAAAAGAAATTGAATGTTTTATCTGATTTTCTGTGCTTTCAATCCTCCTGAATATACAGAGTAGTGCTGTCCAGCAGAAATATAATGCAAGACACACATGTAACTTTAAATTTTCTATTGGTCACATTAAAAAATGGAAAAAAAAGAGATCAAGTTAATTATTTATTTAATACACTGTATCTAAAATATTTATTTCAACATATGATTGATATAAATTAGTATTAATGAGATTTCTTTGCTAGAAAATAATCCAAATCTGATGTGTATTTTACATGTACAGCACACCTCAGTAGTTCAGCCTAACTACATTATAAGTTCTCAGCATGCAAGTGACTACCATATTAAAGAGCACAGATATTGTCACTTGACATTCATCTGAATATTCAGCTCTAGAACCAAACTTGTCTTCAGACAAGAGAAATTTGGGATCTGAGGTTAGATGTCTCAGGTGATTCAGACCAGTCAGTCTTTTGTTAGACTGATTCTACCCTGACTCCAGTTCCAAGTTTTTTTTGTTCACATTCCACCTCATACCTCAATTTCTCCAGGGTTGCAGTGTTTGCCAAAGCAGGAGGCAACAGAACTGAAACATATCCTCAGTGCTGAGTTCACCGAGGTGCAAGGTCCTCTATGCCCTCTCATACTCAAAACAACTGTTCGCATCTAAATTCCCTATATGTCTCCAACTGGTGTAAGAGCTCACCTTCGGGACATTTCCTAAAAGATAAGCATCACATCTAGATACACAAATAGACAGAGTCCTAGAGAAAGAAAGAACTTAATGATCATGTAGTTAGAGGGCACAATGCACAAGAGGGCTGTAACAAAATTGTAAAAAATGATGCTAACAGTGTGGTTGCAAACAACTCTAAGGGTAGAATTCCATCAGATTTCTTATGAATTGAATATCCACAGTCTTGCTTGAAACATACACAAACTAGATTGTGTGGTAAAGGTTTAGAAATCATGGCATGAGAGAGATAAAACAATCCTGGGAGCATTGGCAGGCTAGTAGAAAGAAAGGTAAAGTTTGCCTGGAATCCCAAAGAGGCTGAGAATTTCTCAACACCCAGCGCTGCCACTCACAGACTAAAGTGAATGGCACCTGCTAAAGTTGTGCAGCACACAAACAGTACACTTGTAACTGGCAGTCTTCTGAAAAGTCAGATGAAAAGAATCAAATCTCTATATATAACAAAGTAAAAATAATTGATTTGGGAATATTGTAGAAAAACAAAGAATGAGAGAATTCATCCAGAGACTTTTGTCAGTGGTACCTTGAGGAATTATAGATTTGGATAATGGCTTCTATCAAATAGTAGGATGATGAGACAGAGAAAAGGGTTGTGTAAGAAAAGATAAAGAAAATATAGGGTGGAAACTGAGGTGGAATAAATGCCAAAAATTGGAGGATAGAAGACTAGGCTAAATATATGTTCCTCCGCAATCCTCAAAGACATTGTGGAGAATGTTAGATTTCTCAAGACATGCAAGATATGAGTTTGAGTGTATTCTATTTAAATATTAAATATCCAGGTTCCTTGAGCAAGCCAGAAACTCAAGTGGATGATTTCTTGATTATATACAAAGTAGTCGATTAGTAGCAATGGAGACTTAAAAAATATCTGTAGAATAAATGGATTATGGTTTGGACTAGCATCAACTCTTAAACTTGACTGCTCAGCAGAATTAAACATTTAAAAATAGATTTATTAGCCTCCCTATGGAGATTCTAACAATACAGATGTGGGTCAAAGTCCTCAAATTTGTACTTCTAACAATAGTTACAAATATTTCTGATTCAGTGGTTCCCCTTGGAAACAGTTGGGTCAAGGTACAATTCAAGAGTCTCCCATTCCTGAGGTCTTATGTCTCTGACCAGAAATCAGATCACTACATGCAACATTGAGATCCCTTGATGTAACCCTCAATGCTTCAAAGACAAGCTGGAAGAGTCAACTGCCTCCATCCATTCTCAGAGATCACTAAAATATCTTCATTCAGTTGTTGGTATACCAACGTGGAGAACCTAGGATTTTTCTCTAGTTGGTCCCTAGAGTAGAAGTCAGATGAGATTCAATCAACTTCCTAAACACCGAGTAAAAAATATATTATTACATAATGAAATATTTCCATTGTTAATTTTTTCTGGTTAATTATGGAACAACCTATGTTTGAATATGTCTACACGGAAGAGAGCAAAAGCAGTAGGAATTGCACGTCCTCTTATGTTTTACTTTTTCCTGCTTCTCAAGAACAATAAAAGCCAAGTATAATAGGAAAGGAAATGTTCTCAACTATTTCTATAACTTTTTGAAATGAGAGATGGAAAAATACATTTTTATTTATGCCTATTTATCCCTCTGAGCTTAAACTAATCCTGAAGGGTTTGAGCAAACAGCCAGCAATGCTAATGCACTGAACCAACAGGTGATTTTAATTTACTTGCCATAAATTGTTGCAGGGGACCTATGCTAAGTCTATTCTTATTAATTCATCTACATCTCCTTTCCTGGAGTGAAAGTTGCTGATTGCACAGATAGGATTCAGAATGAAAAGCTGAACTGAGCAGAATATGGAATGTCAGCTTTTTGTTGACACTATTGGGATGCTCTCCCATTGGATCCAATACATCAAAAATCCTCCAGTCTGCAGAAACTGTAAAATAATGCTGGGGGAAATTAACATGATTTCTAACATTTAGTACAACTGAAGAAATATGTAATTTATTAGTTCTTTTTTTTAACATTTATAAAAAGCTTATCTTTATTCTGCAATCTCCAAAACTTAAAATAACAAGGAAACCTCCTTGAATAATAAAATAGTTGTCAACAATATGTTCCTATCAAGCTGTTCAACTCCACTGATCTCTAGAAATAACTCATTCCATAAACAATCATTGATTTTTTATTATATTCAAGACATTACATTTTTTATTACTGTGAACCAGAATAAATATGCTATGGTCCCTGTCATGTTCAGGACCCCCCAAAAAGGTAATATCTTGAAAGAAATGAATAAAAAAAACTCCAAGACTTTAAAGTATTCAGACTCCACTTAATCTCCCACACATTGTTTAATCACTCTTCTCATTTATTTTCTGTGGTGTCATACAGAGAGTAGTCTTAGGTGTATTTGATGCCTCAAATGTAGAACCCATACTAACAGAAGGAGAACAATAAGGTGTAGAAAGATTTGCAGCTTTATAGATTATTAGGAAATATTTGAGAGCTGTTAAATATAAGATTAAAGTTAGCCACCGTACACTGTTTGGTAAAATGACATGCATTAAAAACCATGCCAAATATTGTTCTAAGTTCCAAATTTCAGCATCCATCTCACCTAAGTCTAATTTCTCACAGCAATCTCTATTTGCTCCAGGAAAGAGGCAGTGCAAGAGTGCTTATGAACAAGGACCAAAGTGTTAGACTCAGTTCAAATCTTTGCTTTACTTGTTACTAGTTATGTAATATTGGTCGAGGTTTTACCTTCTCTAAGCTTTAGTCTCTCACCTCTAAATTGGAAATATTAAGAACTACTCAAAAATTTGAAGACCAAATGAAATAATGATTCTAAAGTGTCTGCATAGATTCCTAGTATTCAATCAATTGTAAATGCATGGTAGCTAGTCTTATTAGGTTTCTTTACCAAGTTTACCATGTTTATGTGAACATATTTTTGCAAAGCCCTTTGGTCAATATTTTATTTCTAGCCTTGACCCGAGAATTTTGGCCTTTATGCTTGCCCAGGTGGCCATGATCTTAAGCATTGCTCCAGAGATTTTTCTGATCTCAACCCTAGTCATGAATTCACAGCTATTGTGCAAACCCTGCTATAATAATAACCATCCCTAGACTGTCATGGCTAATCAGAATAGTCTGTGCTCTCATGAAAATTACAATCTAGAGATATAGAAGGGTTAGCATCAGAAAAAGATGATTTGGCAAGCCCAATTAGGGTAAGCAGTGGCATTTAAACTTGGCTTTCACAAAGCTGAGTTAAGAGAACCATACATCCAGAATGAGACAGTAAGATTAGCACAGGTGTTAAAGCATAAACACATGAAATATGTCAGAAGCAGTAGGTGGAACCATCTGTGTTGTTCAGAAACAATCTTAGAAACACGGTCTCTAATCTTTTATCAGAAACTCTTGGGGTCAGATATGTTTTGGAATACAAAGTTTCAGATTTTAAAAAGAGGATGTAGTTCATATACTACTTATTAAAAATATACCTTGTAGGTTCTGGACAGCACTTAGTAATCAAACATAGTAGTATTTCCACATCAAACATGCAAATATTCATACAAAGTGATAAACATGAGACATAAATAGCCTCACATCAGTTAGATCAGGTTTTACCACCAAATAAATTATGGAAAAAACATTCGGTGTTTAGAAATTTTGAGATTCCTGAATTGTAGATAAAATATTTGGGGTCCGTAGAGGAAGATGCACCCTGAAAGGTGGGTTCAGAGCATAATACAAGAGATTTGAATGCCTGGCAGGGGAGTCAGCTTTCATTAGAAAAACTAATAGGGCCTCGTTACAAATAACTTTGCACATTCAAGTTTCAGTCACTTTTAATGTCTTTTTTGAAAATATAATTGTTGTTTCTACTATATCTTATTACATGAATTTTTTTCTCTTAGATTTTATGTTAATGTGTTAATCCGTCAATCAAGTCTCCCTTTTTATTCCTCTTTGACATGCAATGGAGTTATTTTAAACTATAACTTAGCTATAAATCTTTTTATTATTACTTTTTAATTTTAACATAGTAAAGCTAATGCCTTTTGATGTACAATTCTATGTGTTTGGACACATGTAGAGATTGGTATAATCATGACCACAGTGAGGATAAAGAACAGTTTCATCACCCTTCATAATTCTCTCATGTAGTGATTATTTTTAACTAAGCAGCACCAGGTATCATGTGAGGAATCCATCTTGTTGTTTCCTTGATCCCTCTGCAGTATGGGAAAACTGTGGCTGTGGGTTGCAACTAGAATAGATAACGGTTGTTGGCTAAGATGCATGTGATCACTGCTCTTTTATTGCAGTGGGTCTCATTTCCTGAAGGTTGTTGTCCATTAGACTACTAGTTTTTCAAAGGTTAAGGTGAACTGAATTTTTTCAAAAAGTTACTCAAAGTATTGGTCCCCTGACTTTTTTGAAATACTAATGCAATTATATTTAAATAGAACTTCTCATACAATTCTTCTAGTTCCAACGTTTGTTTACACACACACACACCCCTCCACCAGACCTCCATAATTATGTATTGTTTAGTTTCAGGTACAGCCTCAACATTAAAACAATTTATTTAGATTCAATCCATACCATTAAAAAAAAAGTCACACATTCCTTAAGGACGAGTCATTTTGTCTCCCTCTAGGGAAATAAAACCTCGTCTTCTTACCAGAAGATAAAGTCATTATCGTTAAGTTCCATACTTTAAGCTGTCAAGTAACTAGGGTAAGTGATATTTGTATTGTAGCTACAAAACTGATGAATGATTGATCTATGGGTCTGCAGGTACAAGAGGAAAACTCAGACATGAAAATACTGAGCTACTTGATGCTGTGCCTTAGTGGCTAAAGGTTCCCCACTCGGCAGAAAAATCAAATGACAATCCTTATTCATGTGTTTCTCAATTTACTTTACTCCAGTCTTAGACATTTTAGTTCTAAAATGGCTCTTTACCGAACGGGTCCATCTTCACTGCTCTTTTCTTTCATCCTACATAGGGAATTGCTTAAGTATAAACTTTAGAAATGAAGGTGCCTAGCCCAACCTCATGAAGTTTTGGGACATGACACAGCCAAACAAAAATATAACTTAGAACCTCCAGTCAAAAAAAGTGTGAGAATTTGGGAAGATTAAACACCTTTTTCCTTTTTATAAATATGTGCAAGCTTCAGAGTATTCTTTTTTCTTTTCTGATGTAGTTAAAAATAACTCAAGGAAGAAAACATTCAGGGAATTTTTGAATTTGTGTGGGAGGGTATGTGAAGGAGTCCTTTCAAGAAGGACAGCTGAAAGGAAGGCACAGAGTTTGAATGAACTTATCTTCTGCTAAGTTGACAAGGTTTTATTTCCCCAGAGCAGGACAAAATGACACAAGTACTATATGTTCTCTACCAGTAGAGTTCTTGTTGTGGATATTACAATAACAAAAAGAACTTATATTTTATAGGCTATAAAATTATCCAGTTTTACCTATACAAGACAACTGGGAGAGGAGTTTACAGGTGGAGAGGATATCATAAATGAATACTGGACTGGAAACATCATAATTAATTCAATGATTGTTTTTTTATGAAGTGCTTGCTGAAATGACTGTTAGATTAAATGTGCCCCAGTAGTGCAGTAGAGTTAGCAATGTCATCTCTAACAGGGGGACGAATGTAAATCTTATAACAGTTTACAGATGTCTTTATTGAATATCCCTAATCCAAAAGTTCTGACAAAATGAGGCCACCCTGGGATTGTACAATGGCAGTCTGCACAGCAAGAGCTCCCTACAAGTAGCAAATCCTCATTAATCCCTTTGGAATTCATTGTAATGACACTAATCATGTCAAACTCATTGGGTATTAATATAAATGTTGTATGCAACCCCGTGGGAATCCATAATAAAACCCCTCAAATATTCTGTATCCATTCTCCTGAACAACAAAAATTAGGTTGCAGCCTAAGTAGTGGTTATTGTAAATAAATATGTTACTCATTATAAGATCGCTGATTGAATACAATTCATTTATACCAACATAGGTGCCACATGTGAACAAGAAATGATTAGCAATTCACTGTTTGTCAGTAAAGCTAATGGGCTTATAAAAACAAAATAATTCAATGCTAATTCTAAGTCAAGTCCTTTGTCATTCTGCTCTCTTTTCTAAGACACCAAGAATAATACTTCTGGCAATGATGAATAAGCAGCAAAGGTTCTTTCGGTGAAAACCTTTAGAGTATAAAACAGGAGAGATGGCTTGCTTCTTCAGTGATCAAAACTTACCTTGACCTCCAGACCTTTTAGTGGCTGAACGTGGCCTCCTTTCAGAGTCTCTATGACAGCCCATTCCCAGTGGTTCCTGTACAGCTTGAATAATTCTGTGTCTTTCCCTTGGGGTGCCCTGAGCTTTCCTAGTGGAGTTGCTCAGGGCAACTTGGGGGAAAAGTGTTCAAGAAATAAAGAAGAGACACAGAGAGAAACTTGGAGAAAGGTGGCAACTTTCGTATGTGCATGTCCAGGAGGAGCAGTATTTCAGGAAAAAATTAATAATAATAATAATCAATTGAATATCTTTTGAGATGACTTGATTTTGAAATTTTCAAGTATGTTATTGTCTCCAGTCATATTTGCATAGCTACTGCAATTAACAGTGATGTACATTATCCCAGCCACCCTCTGTGGAAAAAAATATCAAATGCTCAATATGCTACATTAAGGGATATTAAGTTTGTGATAGTTGACCCTGCTAAAGAGAAGTTTATGAATTCCTTCATTTAACTTAAATTTTGACTAAAGTGAGACATCTATTCCACACTAAGAATCTTGACCAATGCACTGCTCAAATTTACAGATTTATGCTATCTTAGTATGGCAGTACCGAAGAGTTATATAAACACTCTGACAGGAAAGTGTGCCCTGGAAGTATGAGTCACAGAAAGCAGGCTGAAAGCACTCTATTAGATTGATAAAATGAACTGAAATCTCTGGGTGGACACTTTTGTACTGCACCCACAATATTATTCTTGATTTGCTAGAAAGAAAGCAATTTATTCTGTCACTTTCTGGGGACTTAGAGCTAATTGGCCTTTCATAGTTATGTGATTCTGCAAATGAGCATAAAAGTGAAAGCTGACAAAAATTCAAACAGGAAATCTGAATCTGCCTATTTTCATAAGTATCTTATAATGGTTTGTAGAAAGGGACGAGATTTTGATTAGAATAGCACATTTCTTCATGCAATGGGAAATGCTCCAAATTACCCATCACTGTAACAAACAGAAAGATTGTTCTTCATTCAGGCTCCTGGATGAAAGAAAATGAACATTCTTTTCTGAATCCCACCCCCATCAGCCCCTTCACCATCTATCGTGGTCAGTCAGCATTGTCATCAGTGGGCGTTCCTTGGAGTATATGACCTCTCAGAGCTTACCATCTCTTTGTTGCTCTTCCCACTCCAATTCACTAGAAAAGACATGCATAATACATCACATCTTAGAGACCAACGAGACAGTGTGTCTACAAATGCACCAACAGGAGGAAAGAAATGGAAAGAAAAATAACTGAAACCTCTGTAAAACCTCAATAGAAAAAAAGCTGGAAAAGATTAAGTTCAACACTTAAGAAAATAAGTCTTCAAAGCCTGGAAAGATTGTTAAGATATTTTCACAATGTCTGGCACAGACGACAGCATGAACACCATGGAAGGGAAACTGAAGAGAAGCAAACCAGAGCAAACATGAAGCACCATTTTTCATGCACAAAACATACAGAGTGAATTTGCTGAGGCAAACATACCAGGGTTATTTATGAAATTGAGTATAACCGAGGCCAGAAGCAAGTTCCCTTTCATAATTTTTGGTTGATGTAAATGTCTCCCCTCTTGTCCCCTCACCCCACGTTCCTCCCTCTCTATCTCTCCTCTCCTTCTCTTTCCTAATGACTAACCACCCCTCCTCTCTCCCTAGCTATACATGTGACAAAATTTACACGAAAAGCTGCAGGTAATGAGAACAATCTGGGATTTATACTATGTGGCTGTGCATTTCGTAGAGCTCTGCAGACACTAGGTAAAAACTTATGTTCAAAAAACAGCTCTCCTGACTGCCAGTCCTTTTGCCATATTGAAGCACTAAAGCTCCTTTTTTTTCCCCCCTGAGCTTGAGCTTTCAAAGTTATTTTCCACTCTGATGGTTATAGACAGCTCAACAGACAAAGAAAAAGGAGATTTAAAATAGGCAGTCACTACTAATATGTACTTTGCTCTCTTTGACCAGGAAATGAAGCCCACGTGTCATATTGCCATTTCTTAATAATCAATGTCAAAAAAAAATTCTGAAAATGCAGTCTTAAAAATGCATTTAAACTGAGGAGATCATAAAAGAAAATGATAAATCTTACTCACAAGCAGTGCCTAGTGTTTCTGTAAGAAAATGGGAGATTAGAAGACTAGAGGGATTGTGACCATCAAATTTTCAATTTGTAATAACAATGTAAAAATAAAAGTAAGAAATTTGTTTAGAATAAGTTTTCTGTTATAGAACGTTTATTCTGAGAACTGTGTCTGCAGTCAAAATCCTCCCTTGCAGACCTGTCAGCCTGCTTCAGCTCCTCTGTGTTCTAAATCTACTTCTCCATCGGGTTCCATTGTTACATTTTAAATTGCTGGTCTATTGGTTCTGTCTCTTTCTTTCTTCACTTTATATCAGGCTTGTCATAGTTAAACATCTAAAAATTCCAAAAAACGAGTGAAAATGTATTCTATATTATTTTATTTCAGAATATAGTAGGGGACTATTGACCTAGGACAAGGTGAAATGTCACTGGTATCAAATTTTAGTGGTGAAGAGGAAAATAATACAGGTTATTTTGGGTTCATATTTAGTGAAATACCTTTAATATTATTCATCATTCTTGTAATTATTTTATGTACCTTTTAGATGTGTTATTAAAAACTTAATATTTTAAGTGTGACTTTAAAATACTAATAGCTACTATTTATTAAATGTCTACTTTGTGCTTAACAATATGCTGTGTGTTTTATAGAAATAATTTGTTATTTATAAGTGTTCAGCATAGTGTTCGTGTCTAATGTCTGCTCACACAAAGGGAAACTGGGAATCGTGGATATTGTATCATGCCTGAGACCACTCCACTAGTGAATGGTGGCTGGCATCCAAGGTTTTGTGGGTCTTAAATTGATAATCCTTCTCTTTCCCCTATATTATGTCATCTTCCCCTAGTTAGTTTCATAGGAACTAATTATTCTGCAAAATAATGTACAGTTAATGGATTTATTCCTTATAGGATAAATCACAGAAAGTTTCAGTGACTGTCCTGAGATGTCCCATAAATGAGTCAGCAAAGAACAAAGAGGCAGGACAGACATGCTGAACCATGGTCTAGAAATGATCATAAAAGATTTATTGAAGACCTATAACATTGACTTCAGAGCTGTAGGGGAATATGAGATAAGCAATCTGTCAAAAAGGAACTTAAATTCCAAAAGGTAAAACTAGCTTAATGTGAATATGAAAAAACAGCATAGCCTACAGTAATGCCTAATATAGCTGGACTTGTCAGAGAATAAAAGGATGCATACATTTATAAACTAACACATCTTTAAGCACCAAAAAACATTGTTTCTAATTTTCAATGTTTGATGGCATTCTAAACTCTATTACACACTTCTCTGACTTCATAAACATAGCTTATTGCACATAATTTTCTCCTTCCTTGCTGACTTGGGATTATAACTCTGCATTTCAATCACTGTGCTATGGTGTGTGGGAAAGCAGGAGTGCTTCCAGGAGTTACTGAGTTTCAGAAAGCCGTCTGCCTGGAGACCAGGAGCCCCAAGCTTTAGACTTCTAAGGTTGTTATATCAGAAGATCCTTCCTCCCTGTCAGATGTCATTCCTCGCTACTCACATTGTGACTTGGCTAATTCTAATCTGCTGTTCCCAGGCGTGACATGCAAGGCCTTTCATGACCACATCACTGTTTTGTTTGTTCAGCTTCATCTACCAGTTTTTTCTTTCTCCCATTAATGCCATTTGCTATAGTTATAGTCCATCAATTCAAAAGTCTATTTAGCTTCTAAACACATTATGTCGTTTCACACTTCTGTGGCTGTGCATTGGCTATCTTTTCTTTTGTTATCTACTTTAAAAAAAATAAACAACAACAACAAATATCCTTATCATTCTCAGAGCCCAACCAAGAAATGAAACTCTCCAGGGACAGTTCCTGATTCCATTTCCTGAGTCCAGGATAGAAATCATCAGATTTGTTTCTGGGAAACCCCAGCACTGATGTATTTTTATGTATAGTACATTGAGTAAAGATGATTTCTTTACTTATAAATCTGTTCTTTCTACTAAACTGTAAACTCTTTAAAGTTGTTGTCTACTTTTGTATGCCCAGCACTAACTTATGGTGTGGTATACAGTAAGTACTCAATAAATCTCTGCATACCTAATAAATGTTGCCTTGATTTTTACACAAATATGCACCTTTCTTCTGGAATCAAGCAATTGAGTTCTGGGAGATTTGCCTTAGCACTGCTAGGCAAACTTCTAGATGAAGAATCATGGTTATTTATAATTAATCGTGTGCTACAGAAAACAAATATATTACAATAGGCTTTCAGAGAAGGAGCAGGGATAGTTCATGAAGCAGAGCAGCTGCCAGGGAAGGTTTCAGGGAAGAAGTGAGATTTGTATTACTCCCCCCTCCTCAGTTGAGGTACACAAATATCTGGTGCAGCTTTAGTGGCAAATGGATTGTTTATGGAGCTTATGTAAAATATATAGCTATATATCTCTATAAAGATGTCATATTTCCTTAACAGTTCATTAAAAATAAATGAAGTATCTACCATCATGTTAAAGCTTCTCTGACTTTAGCTGAGTTTCTCAGATTTACTGAGAAGTAGGAACGAGGCCACCAAGTTCATTCAGAGAAAAACTGAAGCAGAAGTAAATAGAATAAGCTGTAAAAGAAAAAAAAAATAGTGGAGACATTTGCAAAAACTGAGATGAGCTGCTCTGATGCCAAGTGAGGAGAAGAGAAGGGCTACATTTTTTTTTTCCAAGTAATTCTCATGCTCCTGGTGGTAAGATTGAGACACTGAGATATGATTCCTTTCAGCCACCTTACTGCTACTGATGGCCAATAGATATATAAAAAAGTGTTCAAAATCACTAATTATTAAGGAAATTCATATCAAAACCAAAGTGAGATATCACCTTACACCTGTTAAAATGGCTATTATCAAAAAGGCAAGAAATAATAAGTGTTGGAGAGGATGTGGAGAAAAGGAATCCTTATATACTGTTGGTGAAATTGTAAATTGTTGTAGCCACTATGAAAAACAGTATGGAGGTTACTTTGAAAATTAAGAACTACCATATGATCAAGTAATTCTTCTTCTGAATATTTATCTAAAGAATATGAAAACATTAATTCAAAAAGCTATATATACTCTTATGCTCATTGTAACATTATTTACAATAGCCAAGATGTGGAAACAATCTAAGGGTCCATCAGTGGATAAATGGCTAAAGAAGATGTGGCATATATATACAATAAAATACTACTCAGTCATAAACAGATGAAATATTGCCATTTGTGATAACATGGATGGATGTTAAGGGTGTTATATTAAGTTAAAAAGGTCAGATAGAAAAGGACAAAAACCATATGATTTCACTCATATGTGGAATATAAAACAAAAAGTAACATATGAATTAACAAAACAAAACAAAAACAAACTCACAGATACAGACAACAGAATGGTGATTATCAGAAGGGCAGGGGGATGAAGGGAGGGAAAAATGGGTAAAAGGGGTGAAATATTTAGTAACAAAAGGAAACTAGATTTTAGGTGGTGAGCATGCAATAGAATATACAAATATCAAAGTATAACGGTATACACCTAAACTTTATATAATGTTTTTAACCAATATTTCAATAAATGTTTTTGTAAGTGATCAATGGATAATGTTGGAAATGATTCTCTGAACTTGGCCTTGACATCTTGCCAATTGAACCTCTAGTCAATGTATATTTCTTAGTAAACTGCATTATTTTTTGGAAATTGAAAACTTTTCATTGATTCTAGGCAAGATGGTCAACAGGTAAATCCTATGCTTGCCACCTCTCGTAACCCCATTAAAATTACAACTAAAATATAGAACAATCAACTATCTGAAGACTAGCTGAATAGAACTTCTGTAACTACAGATATAAAGAAGAGGCCATGATAAGACTGTTAGGAGAGGTGGAGATGCAAAACAGGCCCCACACCCATGGGTAGTGGTCGACATTGGGAGAGCTATCTCAGAGGTGGAGGTCCCCCCTGAAGAGTGCCAGCACCACAATGGGCTCCCCAGCCCAGGCTTCCACTGCCGGGAAGAGGAGTCCCCACAATATCTTGCTGTGAAAATCAGGGAGGATTTTACTATTCCAAGTGAGACAAAATTCCACTGAAAACCCAGAAGTCCTCTTAAAGGGCCCACACACAGATTCACTCACTCACAGACACTCACCCTGGGCTCCAGCAGAGGGGCAGCAACTCGAAAAACATCAGAGATATAAAATGAAAAACTGAGTTGTTTGGATTCAGGGTGAGGGCTAGAGAGACAGCCTCCATTATCCCTATGTTGAGCCCTCTTTTCATGTGGCGTATGAGCAGGGGCCATCTTTTCCTGTGTTGAGCTCTCCTATACCTGGCCAAATATGAAACTACATTAGCCTGGTGAACTTCCTTCATCACACCTTGGTGATTCCTTGGGCCCTGCCCTGCCCTGCCCAGCTTGCACAGTACCTCTGAGGTACTTTTGATATTCAGGCAACTAGCCCCAACCTGCACTGCAGATTTTCTTAGACAACTCTCAAGGGTCTGCTGGTCCAAAGTGAGCAGTGACTAGCCTTGGTGTTTTCTAGGCATTTTGCAGAGTGACCCCAAGCTGTACAAGAACTGAATCTGCATTAATCTAGTGCATACCACTCGCCCCCAACCTGTGACTCCCTGGGACCCCACCCTGCCCAACTCTCTCAGCACCACTGGAAGCACTTTTTTTACCCAGGAAACCACTCTGCTCTGTGCATCTCAGGAGTCCTTTTCAGCAACAAACAGTGTGTCTGGGGTCTCACACAGCTGGAGGCAATTTCAGTGACAGGCAACCAGCCCCAACCCATGCCGACATTTTTCTTGGACAACTCTCAGGGGTCTGCTGGCCCAAAGTAGGTGGTTTCTGGCTATGGTGTGCTCTGAAAATTTTGTGAGGGGCCCCAGTCTCAGCACTGCTGCCAAACCTGAACTTGTATTAACCTGGTGAACACTCATTTCATGCTGGTGAGTACTTGATACCCTGACTGACCCAACCCATGCTGGTGACTACTGCCTGAGGCTCTTTCAGTGGCTAAGTCTTATGAATAGTCAATAGGTGATGTCAAGCCACAGGGTGTCCTGGGCCTTTTGCTGAGCTGTCCAAGGCCTTGTAGTAGCCTCAGTTCTCAGTGTGGCCACCCCCATATGCCTCCAAGTACAGCAAGGCAGTGACCAACCACAGATAGCTTTGTAGCTCCTACCAGGTAGCTCTAGCCTGGTCACAAGGAGTGGCTGACATTGGTCTGCACAGGAGCCCCTCCCAAGAGGGCCCAGAACCAACACACCTGGAGAGTGGCTTGAGAACACAACAGAACATAACTTGATTATCTATATAAGCAGCACACCAAAAGAGTGGTCTCAACAGACAGAGAAGCCTGCTGGGGCAAATGCCTCTCTAAGGGGTCATTTCACACACAGCAGCTCATATGCTCATAACTGAAATAAAAAATACACTGGAAGGAATCGACAGGAAATTAGAAGCAGAGGACTGAATCCAATTTGAAAGACAAGATAGCAGAAAACACTCAATTGGAACAACAGAATAAAAAATAATCCAAAATATGAAGATAGTTTAAGGCACCTCTGGGAACATCCAGTGTAATAACATTTGTATAATAAGGGTACCAGAAGGAGAAGAGAGAGAGCAAGGGATCTAGAACCTATTTGAAGAAATAATGACAAAAAAACTTCCTTAATTTGGTGAAAGAAATAAACATACAAGTCCAAGAAGCAAAGAGTCCCATACAAAAGGAACCCAAAGAGGCCCACACAAAGACACATCATAATTAAAATGCCAAAGGTTAAAGACAAAGAAGAAATCTGAAAAGCAGAAAGCCAGTACTACAAAAAATGTTAAAAGGATTTCAAGAAGAAGAAGAAGAAGAAGAAGAAGAAGAAGAAGAAGAAGAAGAAGAAGAAGAAAGAAAGAATATGAATATTAATAATAAAGTGGCAATAACTCTGTTCCTATTAATAATCACTTAAATGTAAATGAATTAAATGCTCCAATCAAAAAACATAGGGTGGTTGAATGGGTAAGAAAATAAGACCCTTACATACACTGCCTACAAGATACTCATTTCAGATCAAAAGAAACAGACTAAAAGTGAAGGGATAGAAAACGATATTTCATGCAAATGGAGATGAAAAAGAAGCTGGGGTAGCAATGCTTATATCAGACAAAATAGACTTTAAAACAAATACTATAATAAAAGACAAGGAAGGACATTACATAATGATAAAGGAATCAATCCATCAAGAAGATATAACCCTAGTAAATATGTATGCACCCAACATAAGCACACCTAAATATATAAAGTGAGTATTGACCAACATAAAGGGAGAGACTGACAGGAATTCAGTCATAGTGAACTTTAACACTAATGAACAGATCTTACAGATAGAAAGTCAAAAATGACACACTAGACCAAATGGATTTCATTAATATTTTTAGAGTATTTCACGCCAAAGCACCATAATATACATTCTCAAGTGCACATGGAATGTTTTCCAAGATGGACCACATGTTATGACATAAGAAAATAAATTTAAGAAGATTGAAATTATATCAAGCATCTTCTCTGACCACACGGTATGAAATTAGAAATCAATTACAAGAAAAAAAAACTGAAAAACACACTAACACATAGAAGTTATATAACATGCTACTAACAATGAATGCGTTAACAATGAGATCAAGGAAGAAATCAGAAGATCCTTGAGACAAATGAAAATGAAAGCACAACAACCCCAAATCTATAGGACATGGAAAAAGTGGTCCTAAGAGGGAAATTCACAGCAATACAGGTCTACATCAAGAAACAAGAAAAATCTCAAATAGACAATCTATACTTACACCCAAAGGAACTAGAAAAAGAGTAGCAAACAAAGCCCAAAGTGAGTAGAAAGAAGGAAGTAATAACAATCATAGTGGCAATAAACAAAATAGAGTGTAAAAAAAAATACAAAAGATCAATAAAGCCAAGAGCTGGTTCTTTGAAAAGATAAACAAAATTGATTAGCCTTTAACCAGACTTATGAAGAAAAAAAAGAAAGAGAACCCAAATAAATAATATCAGAAATTAAAAAGAAGTGATAACTAATTCCATAGAAATACAAAAGATTATCAGAAAATTCTTCGAGCATTTATATGCCAACAAATTGGGCAACCTGGATGAAACTGATACATTTCTAGAAAAATACTATCTTCCAAGATTTAGTCAAAAAGAAATAGAAAATCTGAACCAACTTATTACTACTAAAATTTCCAACAAATAAAAGTTCTGGACCAGATGACTCCAGAGGTGCATTTTAAAAACATTCAAAGAAGAATTAACATTTATTCTTCTAAAATTTATTTCAAAAAATTTAAGAGGGGGAAAGTTTCCCAAGCTCAATTTATGAGGCTACCATTACTCTGTTTCCAACTCTAGACAGACATCATAAAAAAAAAAATTATTGATAGATATCTCTGAAGAACATAGATACAAAAATCCTCAAAACATATTAGCAAACTAAATTCAGCCATACATTAAAAAGATTATACACCATGGTCAAATTGGATTTATTTCTGAAATACAAAGTTGGTTCAGTATTCACAAACCAATTGATGTGATACAGCACATTAACAAATTTAAAGAGGAAAATCATATGATCATATCAATAGTTGCAGAAAAAACATTTACAATATCCAGCATCTATTTATGATTTTAAAAACTCTCAGCAAAGTGAGAATAGAGGGAATATACCTTAATATAATAAAAGCCATATATGACAGTACCACAGTTACCATCATACTCAACAAGGAAAAGCTAAAAGCATTTTCCTTAATATGAGGAAAAATACAAGGTGTCCACATTTACCACTTCTATTCAACATAATATTAGAAGCCCTAGACACAGCAATCAGACAAGAAAAAGAAATAAAAGTTATCTAATTGGAAGGAAAGAAATAAACTGTCATTTTTTGCAGATGACATGATACTGTATATAGAGAACCCTAAAGATTCCACAAAAAAAAAAAAAACCTGTTAGAACTGATCAAATAATTCAGTAAAGTAGCAGGATACAAAGTTAATATTCAGAAATCAATTGCATTTTTATACACCAATAATAAACTATCAGAAACAGAAATTAAGTAAATAATCCCATTTATAATTGTATCGAAAAATAAAATAAAATAATTAGGAATAAATTTAACCAAGGAAGTGAAAACGTTGTACTTGAAAAATCATAGATCATTAAAGAAAAAATTGAAGAAGACACAAATAAATGGAAATATATACATATATCCATGGATAGGAAGAATTAACGTTGTTAAAATGTCCATATCATCCAAAGCAATCCATAGATTCAATGCAATCCTTATCAAAATACCAATGGCATTTTTCACAAAAATAGAACAAATATTCCTAAAATTTATATAAAATCATAAAAGACCCTGAATAGCCACAGTAATCTTGAGAAAGAAGAACAAAGTTGAAGATATCACATTTCCTGATATCAAACTATACTACAAGGCTATAGTAATCAAAACAGCATGGCATTGGCATAAAAACAGACACATAGATCAATGGAACAGAACAGAGAGCCCAGAAATAAATCCATGCCTATATGGTCATTTAATCTATGACAAAGGAAGCAAGAATATAAAATGGAGTAAGACAGTCTTTTCAACAAATAGTGTTGGGAAAACTGCACAGATACATGCAAAAAAAAAAAAATGAAACTAGACCATCTTCTGACACCATATACAAGAATAAAATCAAAATAGATTAAAAACTTGAATGTAAAATCTAAAACCATAAAACTCCTAGAAGAAAACAAAGGCATCAAACTCTGACATTGCTCTTAGTAATATTTTTTTCTGATATATATCCTCAGGCTAGGAAAACAAAAGAAAAAATAAGCAAATGGGACTACATCAAACTAAAAAGGTTTGCACAGCAAAGAAAACCATCGACAAAACAAAAAGACAACCTACTGAATGGGACAAGATATTTGCCAATGATACATCTGAAGGGTTAATATCCAAAATTTATGAACTCATACAACTCAACACCAAAAAAACAAACGATCTAATTTTAAAAATGGGCAAAAGATCTGAATAGGCATTTCTCCAAAGATGATATACAGATGGCCAATAAACATATGAAAAGATACTCAATGTCACTAATCCAATTAAAAGTACAATAACACCTCACACCTGTCAGAATGGCTATCATCAATAAATCAACAAACAAGTGTGGTACATATATACAATGGAATATTACTCAGCCATAAAAAAAATGAAATCTTACCATTTGAGACAACATGGATGAACCTAGAGGGTACTATGCTAAGTGAGATAAGTCAGACAGAAAAAGACAAATAACACAATCTCATTTATCTGTAGAATCTGAAGAACAAAATAAATGAATAAACAAAACAGAAACAGACTCATAGATCCAGAGAACAAACTGATGGTTACCACATGAAAGGGGGTTGGCAGCCTGGGTAAAAAAGTTGAAAAGATTAAGAAGTACAAGTTGGTAGTTACAAAATAATCAAAATAGTCATGAGGATGTAAAGTACAGCATAGAAAATATAGTCGATAATACTATAATAACTATGCTTGGTGCCAAGTGGATACTGGACTTATTGGGAGATTAGTTCATAAATTATGTAAATGTCTAACCACTATGCTGTACACCTGTAACTAATGTAAAATAATATTGAATGTAAAAAAAAAAAGATTAATATTATCAACTTTAGAGTCGGACAGATGAGTACTAGAATTCATCTCTCTAATCATCAGTAATGTGACCTTAAGCAACTTGCTCAATCTCTCAAGGCCTGTTTCCTCATCTGCAATATGGGAATATTAACATAACACAGCTTGTAAGATTCTTCTTGTAAGGTTTAAACAAAACATCGTCCCAGCCCAGAGCTGTGTTGGTATATCAGAAATGCTCATGTGATGGTCATTTTGCGCTACATTTATATGTCAAAACATTATCTTGCACACCTTAAACTTTGTACAATGTCGTATTTCAATTATATCTCAATAAAACTAGGGAGGAGGAACTTCTTACAAAAAAAAATTGACAACTTTCATTTATTTTTCTCAGTAAATTTTTCTTTGGACCCAGATTTTGCAATATTACAAACTATACCAGTGCCCATTATCAACTAGCTTAAGAAATGTAGGAGGAAGAAATAGAAAGGTTTGTTTTTCTTTATCTGACCTTGACTCTGGCTTTCTTCCTTGATGCAATTTCCTGTTATAATATGCAGCATTTGAAGAAGCCTTTCACAACGTAGAAACCTCAAAAAAATAAAATGTTACAAACTGAAAAGCAGTTCATCAAAAAGGATAGTCAAAAAGTCCACTGCAGCAGGTTATAAATGAATTCCTATCAGTAAAGCCACAAACATAGAAACCACTTATGTAAAACAGAAACCCAAAGCAGGAGACCTTGGAATTTACATGCTACAAATTCAAAACAATTTGTTTTATGTATGTATGCCAATGTGTCACACAAAATGAAGTCACAAACCACACTTCTAAGTGATCCATTTCATAAAACCATGCTATATAGGATCCTAATGCCTCCTTCTTTTAATCTTTTTAAAAGATGTATTCCCCAGTATTAAATGGCAGGAACTGATCTAACATTTTATTTACTTTAACCCATTTTAATGATACATTAGCACTGTGTTACTGATTTGTAGTGGCTTTCATTTGGAATAAACTGCAAAATGTTCTTATTTTAAGCCTCTCATCTTCAAATTCCTTTTCTACATTTCCTTCTCTTTTCCTTTCTGAGGGAACGACTCTCCATGCCTTTTTGATCAAGACAGACAACCTAATGGCTGAGTGGGCTTTAATTTCTATGCTTCTGACATTCTAACTTGATTTGCAGTGTCATATGGAATTATTTGGTATTCAGTATAAAACACTATTTCTCTTTTTTCCCCCTTTTCTAGACTACCAACTGCTGGGAAATTATTGTCAAAGTCTGAAAATGATTTCCCAATGATTGCTTGTTAGTACAATGCAATTTCTTTGCCAGTCCTGGTCTCTTTTCATCCCTCTTCTGGGGTCCAGTGAATCCTCCTGTGTCTGCAGCACGCATACAGCAGAGACACTCCAAATACGCAGGTCTCTCTACTCTTCTCTGTAGTAGCACTTAGGGTTATCTCAGTGAGTGAACAGGAAATAAAGAGGCAGATGTAAAAAGACAAAAGTGAAAGAGGAAGGCTGTGAATTTAAAAAGAAAAAGGAAGGTGATTCTTCACAGATTTGAGGGCTTATTTGCTGATAAGGATTAACCACAAACATTAAGTTTAACCTCTTTTGAGTGCCTACTCTGTTCAAAAGTATATGTCTGACATTGAAGGATAGAAGGAAACAAATGGCACCTTTACCTTCAAGATGCTCTCTGTTCAGTCAGAGCAATGGATACAGTTATTTAAAGCAAACAGTTAAGTGTTGTACATTATGAAATGTGCTAAAATGAGTCCTACAGAACATAGGCTATGTTGTGATTCATTCTAACTTGGGAGACAAAGATGAAGAGGGAATGTCAGTGCTGGTCCCATTTTAATAGGTAGGAGAGTTGAGGAAAGAAAAGTATGGTGAACTGATCAAAAAGATAGAGAGAAGAAATTGAGCTGGAGGAGAAATGGGAATAGAAAACAAAGGGCCAGATTTAATTTTCAGAGAATTAACCTGGGAAATACTCATAACTCAGGAGGTTGTGAATATAAGGACTTTCTTTTAAGTGTTAAAGGCATAAACTAATTTATTTAATTAGAAAAATATGCTTGTACTGCATTCTGAGTAATTTCCCAGAGGAAAACTCGTTTCTTTTACAAAGTTACAGTTAAGTTTTTGTTTAAAGCCTCTCTCTCCACATTCTCCTTGCTCTACCACGGAGCCTATACCTCTTCAGCAGTGCTCGCTCTTATGCAATTATTGTCAACCAGGATGTGAATATGACCCTTCCAAGATCTCACATTTGTTTTGGGGTACTGAAATAGAAACACATTAACCTAGATATACCTGAGCCCTCCAGTGGTCACTTTATAATAAGAAAGAAAAATAAAAACTCAGAAGGCAATTCTTCAATGACTCCCCAAATCTTCACAATAGCAAATAATTCAATAGAACAATATAATACATCTTAACATCTTACAAAGTAGTGAAATATTCAAAATGAAGCAGAACAATCCTAGTCAATTCACCATTTTCTTTCAGTAAGTTTATGGAGTTTAAGAAGATTCTCTCCTGCACAATAAGGCAAGATGATTAGTCTTTCTTATACCCATATTAAGAGAAAAATAGATTCTGGCGACCTGCAAATTGAAACAAGATAAGCTCTTTTTTACATGCCATTGTCAGGCTGCAAATAGAAACTTAAATACTTTATCACAATTTTGCTCTTGAATTTGGAAATTCAAATATATTAATTGAACCTACACAACAATTTATGCAAACAAGCTTTAAATGTTCTAAATATACTACTTGCATTTTTAGTAGAAATATTAAGAAGATACATGCTCAATTTGAATCTATTCCCATCTAGTTTTGTAGTACTAGCTCCTCATACATTTATATATATGTAACAGTCTCAGATAATAAATACTGAGTGAGGAAGATAAATTCAGAATAAAGACATATAAGAATGAAACAAAAGCAAGCCAAAGATGTAATGGATGAAAAAAAAAAAATAAGTAAAGATACTGCTGAAGCAATACAAGTACTAATAATTTATAGTTGAGAAATATGTTTTTAAAATCTTTGTTGTGACACTAAGCAAAATAAATAGATTCAAAACCAGCTTAAATCATAATTTTTCTTCATTTAATTCTAAAAATAGAAGTGAATAATTTTGGGATAGAGTGTAATATTATCTAAAATTTTCTTTGAGGCCCAAGAAACTTTCTCACCTGGAGACATTGTGTCCACAGTCAAACACATAGCATTATTAAATATTGTGACCAACAATTCATTTCAGGTAGGTTTCTTCACATCCAAGTGACCAGAATTTGAACCTGTGTTTTGGTGGCTAAAGGCAATGTAACTCATTATAAAGGATGGAGTTTAAATCTCAAGGAAAGCTTTCTTAATATCTATTTTTCTCACTGAATATTAAATACACTTCTACTTACCTAATAAACACCTATGACCTGTGTTTCAGAAACACGTGTGTAATTGTTCAGTTTTAGAGGTTTTTTGAATGCATGCATCACAATTTTTTACACATTTCGTGTACATATGTGTCAGTAACTCAAAAACTCAATGAATATATTTCTAAAGGTTAACAAAGGTGTGATGAAAGCTTTATTTTTATTTGCCTTTACTATTATTTATGGCTTCAGGCAAACCATAAAACCATTCTTATAAGTAACAACTAGATCTGTTAAAATGATTTTACTCTAGGAAATATACAAAAACAACTTGCAAGTTATTTTTATATCAGATCAACTCTGGTTTGAAATGGTTTCCCCAATTACTAAAGGGCATGCAATGCTCACAGAAAAGAACTGATATCCCACAAATGTGGTGCCCTGTGTTTTTTCCTGGAAAATACAGAATAAGATCTGTCAGGTATATCCACTAGCATTACAAACATGTCACCCAGATTTGCATTGGGAATTAAAATATTCTGTAGCCTGACAAAAGGCTGTGTGTTTTTAGCAACCGTGACGAGAAGAAGGCATTGCAGTACCTAGATGTTGTGAGTTAAAAGTCCCTCATCAGACAGCTTGAAAAAAGCACTGTAATCCCAAGGTAGAGCTTCCCTGAGGGGAGAGCGGGGCTACAGAGAACTGTGGCTGCACTCTCACCCCCGTTATCCAGACAAGTCTAATTCTATCTCCTGCAAACCCGACATTATCTTTTATTCTTGCATTTACACACCACTTTTACTGGAATCATGAATATAGGAAAATGCATGTGCAGAAGGTGAGAAATGTCATTGCTATTTAATCCAACCCACGTTTTCTCTGTCAAATGTGAAACGATATTTATAAAATAATACTTTGAAAACTGTATAATAAACAAACCGTAATGTTAATAAGCTTAAAGAACAATAGGGTAGAACTTATCCTCATTATTTTAATAAAAAGAATCACATTGCTAATTTAATTCAGGAACAGGGCTAAAAATTTCTCTATTTATTTAATACATTCTTCATAATCTGCCTTAAATACTTTCACTATATTAGTCTATTTCTTAGTTTCAAAAGAATGCCCAGCAAATAGTTCTAATAATATTTTGTACATTTCAAAATGGATCTGTACATATTTTAATCATATATATGCGATAACTGAAAGGAATTCCTTTTTGCATAAAATAGAAGAAATACTGTAATTAACACATTTTGTTTGAAATGCCACAGGCTTCGCTTGTTTTTCAGATTATTAATGGGAAACAGATATCTACTTATTAGCAGTTTCATAAAGGTGTCTTTTAGAAACATTTCCTCTTCACTTAAATGTGTATATAATTCAGTCATGTCATTAGCTCCACAAGTAAAGCTTTCTGTAAGAGAGATGTGACAGAAACCAAGTAAAGTGCCCATCAAAAATGGAGAGAATTTAACTTGTACAAATAAAAACAATTTTCCCAGAAAATGTGTAATAACTTTACATTTTAAAACACAGTGTCCATTAAAGTTATTTATTAAAAGGGTTCCTTTTATTGAGTAAGCATAAATGATATGTTATAGTCAACTCTGGTACATGAAATACAGTTTTCGCCTAAATATCTCTACACTGATTATGGTGAAGTGCAGTGAACCACATTCGTCATGAGGAAATATTAGTACTCACATTCTTCAGTTTATTAAGACAAAAAAGAATTACAAATCATGAAGTGGCATAGGTGACCACTCTGAAACTATAATTTAGCATTGTTTTTTTGTCATCTTATTGTACAAAGCTACTATTTTTATTTATTCCTTAATAGTGCTTATGATATCTTTAATAGAGTTTATTGATATACTGAAGACATTTGTACATTCTTAAAAATCAGAAGCTGGTCATATTCATATTCTATACCAATAAGCAAAACTGGAATGCATTCTCCTACCCAGAAACTTACTTTCATGGCTTTAATCTTCACCTACAATGCTGAGGGTAGAATTTTATTATCTCATTCCAGGTGAGTAAAATGAGACCAGGGAAGTTAAGTAAACTATTCAAGTCACACAGATAATAGTGTTAAAGGTAGTGTTGAACACAGATCTGCCTGATGCCAAATTATACTTCTAAAAGCTTAATAATAATGCTACAGCTAATTATTTTTCTCTAAAATATAAAAAATGCATAAAAGTGATTTATGAATTAACATTCTTTAGTCACCTATGAAAATGGTTTCTTCTGTATCCTCCTTATTCAATATACAAAGCTAAAATATGTCCTCACAGTTATCTTAGCCCTGAGAGCACTGACCAAGGCACATTACACAGTACTGTTCCTTCTGTGGGGTGGGAAGGGGGGTCAAAACACACCTGGGCCCCATCCTGCTAGAGGAAACTCCACTTTGTAGTTAGCCTGTCTAGAGGGGGTTCCTTTTTGCAATTCATACTAAGTCAGCATTTGTATAAGCCATGGCCCCAAATGCCATCAATACATTTTGATTATTTTCTATAATGGGATTTAGAAATTTATCAAACTTATTTTTTCTAATTTCCAATTGTCTTCTAGGCAAAATAGACATAAGATATAGAAAATGGTGAAGGCAGTTGCTAGACAAGGGTCTAAAGAGAGTTTGGTCATGTAATTCAACACTCACTTATTGTTGGGAGTTACCAAGCTGATGGGTCTTTGAACAAGGAGGAATTCTCAGGATCTCTATGGAAAAAGATAGATGACTGGAAAGATGGATAGTGAATAGTCATTACAGAAGAGAGAATAAACCAAGAGGTGTTAAGAGCTGTTAAAACTAGTCTTAGGATATCATTCTTTCTTTTTCTCATAGGGAGACATCTCGTGTTTCTCTATGAAGGTGGGAAAGAGGTTTTTACAACTAAAGAAGGAGCTAAAGTGAAATTTTTAGTGACATACTAACTTCTCTTACCTTTCATTTGCTTAATGATTTTTTAAATGAGTGAAATGCTAGTGTTTCAAATATATATATTCAGTATTCAATAACACAAATAGAAAATTATCATAAATAGAATATTTTGGCCTTAAAATTTTACTTAAATCCTATCACTTAAAAATAGTAGATAGTTGTGCCAGTTTAATACATCCTCAGTCTGAATTTTGTTTTCTTTCCTTTCTAGCTCTGTGAACTTGCTTCAGTAATTCATCTTCTGAGAGTTTTGATTTTTTTATCTCATATATAAATCATACCTATGTTTTGTGTAAGGATTAAATGAAATAATACATGTAAAGCCCTTAGCACAGAGTTTGGTATTTTATGAGTTCTTAACAATTGGTAGACATGACTGACTATTTTGGTTTGTCGACCCGTTTGCTTGCTCTGTGACAAAAATAATACGTCTAAAATGCCTACAAGGAATCTGACTATACAGTATTTTAAATAATCTATTTAGCTTGATTTCAAGCTTCCTTTTCTCAGGTGAACCTCCTTGTCATTTGCATGGCAGTCTTATTTTTAATAAATGCAACAGAAAGCTGCCTTCTAAAAGCTCTTAGAGCTGATGAATGAAACCAAAAAGTACATCTTCCTAATATTAGTTCATAATCGCTCTGGCTTATAATTGATCTCTTCAGTTTTAAACTTTAAGAAGCATCAAGGTGATAATGTTAGGCTAAGATTATACTGATCATACATGCTGTTCTGGAAAAAGCCCTACTGTGAGAGAAAAATCACTAGGATTTTTATAAAACAGCACAACAAAATTTTCTGCTTTCTTCTTTTCTCAATGAAAATGAGAAAACAATGTCATTATATAAAGGAAAAAGGCAGAATTCACAGATAGATGGGCTCTGAAGAACAAAAGACAGCTAACAGTTAAGGATGACTCAAATAGTGGGCTTTGATGTTCTTTTTTAGCTGTCCTATTTAATACTTTTTCTTTTTTTCACATTCCAATTCTACCAAATATGAAGAGCCCATATACAAAAGAAACAATAAATGCTTGTTAATCTAATAACAGAATGCCAAGAACAGAAAACCTATCCTACCACAAAGTGTAATTGTGATTGCCTAGACCACAGACAGTTTATGATCAGAAACCTTGGGGGAAAAAAAGCCATCAATAGAAATGATGTTTCTACTGTGAGCTCATGGTCACAGCAAGGCTACAAGACCAGGGACATAAAGCCCTATTAATTGTACTTCCCAGGGGTCACCAAACATCTCTGTTTGCCTGTAAGAGTCCCGATTTATGCCTTTTATCCGGTGTAATTATTAATAGAGTACCTTTAACTCCCAGAGTGGCCCAGTTTGGACAATAAATTATATAGTTGCCCTGGGTTTACCCCTACTCCCTCACACTTTCTTCTCCTTTTCCAAAAAGAAAAACCTAAGGGCAAGCTATTTTAACTCTTCAAGGTATCTGAGAGAGAAGAAAAAAGTTATCTGGTTTTATAAACTCAGCTATTCATTTGACTACCTTTCATTTTCTTAAAGCAAGGAAGATTTCTAGTCTGAAATGACTTTGACATGATCCAATTCACCTATGAAATATTTGGGGTAGAATCACCCCTATCTTTCCCCACTACTCTCTCCCCCTTATGAATTTCTGCCTAAATCTATGACATAATGTCGAGTCAGCTTATTGAGTTCTATTTGAAATTTTCAAGGCATTATACCTCACATGAGGACTCCTTAATATAATTGCTGTTTCTTTAAAAAAAAAAATCAGATGTTCATCTTAGGTTATACAGCCAAGAATAGCAGTTCATATCAGCTGCAAGAAAGGCTGAGCACCTTATAGCAAGAGGCCCTTAATCAAAAAGCAATCTTTTGGGATGAGTTAGTAGTACTTTGCCTCTGGTGCTAACCAAATCCCCTATTTTTATTGTATATTTCCACAGGAGTCTAATGATGAAATACATCAGATCTTCTCACAAGTGAAGTGGAAACATACTTAAAGCATTGCTTTCCAGGGGTCACACGGTGCTTCTAAAAACAAGGGGAAGGGGTCAGCAGCAATAAGAGCATCCAAACCAACAATGTATTCTGCAAGTAAAAGCCTTGATAAAAAAGGAGGAAAATTCCCTCTTTCATAGAAATATTCATAGGAAAGCCACTATGTGCAATGTTGCAAAGAAGAGAAGCACAGAACAGTTTGTTTTTGTCATAGGTGGGGCTAGGGCTGTGCAAATCTCTGTTTAAAAATAAAAAGTTTACTTTTTAGCCATGAAGATGTCCTTGACCTTTAGTCAGAAAAGCTTCACAGCTATAAGGAAAAATAGAATTCATTTGAAAAAAAAAAAATATTCTGGTAGTAGAGAATGAAGATTTAAATTTATCCAGTGGGCTTTATCTGCTCTAGATTTATGGGTGAGAATATAGGAGGATATAGGTAGGTATTCATCACTTGTACATAGAGGGTATGGGTTGCATTTAATTGACTTATTTTATTTATTTGTATTTTATTTTTTTAAAACATGTTTGCAAACTGACAAATAATGCACTCCCATACATAGACACAAATAAGATACATTTGTTCTCTCTTAGTATATATCCTTATATACACAGACATACACAGAAGTACCCTCACACACATCAAGGTTTTGTAGCACATGTGTAGGCACAGTATCTCTCTGTTCCAAATCATGGTCTTATGATCTCTTCTTCTCCTGTATAGTGAGGCCCCAAGAACAAGACAGAAAGTGATACCTTAGATCTGTTGTGCCTTTAAAACAGCTGTGGTTTCCTTTGTATTCTGCAAGTCAAACAGGTAAAAACAAATCATGAATCAGGGTGAAATGCTCCAAATATGTCATATTGGTTTTTTCTGTTGGTTTTTTGTTTTGCTTTGTTTTGTTTTAACCTTTGCTGATTTGGGGGAAGTAATCAAGTGTTTTAGTATAATATATCTCCTGCTGGGTGATAGGCTGCATGGGAAAGGGAAATTAGACAAAAGGTACTGAGTAATAACCACAAATGACTTCATAGCCCATTCTGTTTGAATGTCAATAGAACTTGAAAGCAAGATTTGCAGAAGGTAATTAGCAATGACTCTCCCAAGTATAATCAGGAATTGACTATAATTAGCCATTTACCAACTCTTACCTGCCACAATGATTTCTTATCTTAGTGGGAGAAATAATGGCGTAGTGACCTAAAAGCTCAGAATTATGAATGGCAGAAATTCTCAAATATAAAAGGCATTTACTATCTTTCCAAAATTTATCATCATTGAATTAACTTGGCAGATTTTTGATGATCTGGCCCAGAGATGAAGAATGCAGCACATAGCATTGTTTGTATTATTGTAAGCTGCTTCAAAGCTTTGGAGGAATGAGAGGAGGGTGAAAAAATAAATATAACTATATAGTGTTTAAATAATGGTTGTATAAATAAAAATTATATTGGAAATAAATAAAGAAAAAAATAAGTCAAAGTACAACATAAACATATAGTCTGTGATGCTGTACACTGCACAAGAAGATGAAAACTGTGTTTGGATTTCTTTCTTTAATAGTGAAATAGTCACTTAGGGGAACACATTGAAAGAGAAGCTGATAAGAAACAATAATTGTTTTATATAATATTAATTCAGTTACAATGACTTGAGCCCATATACCCAGGCTAATGAGCTTAATCAAACAAGGCACTGCTAAAAATGGACTAATGGTTTTAAAATTACAAAACGCTGCCTTCCAAATTTAGGTATGGATTTCTTTACAGGGCCCTATTTCTTTTTCTTCCAAATTATAATACATAAGGAAAGATTTTTCTGTGTATCAGAAATTATATTTCCAAGAAATATTATAGCTATATATTATCAGTATGCCTAAATAATAGGTAAAAAATTCAGTCAGTGATGGATTTTTTTAAACCTGCAGTCACTTTATCCACATGATATTTACCACATTACAATTTCTGGGCATGCTGAGCATTAGGAAACCCCAAGTAAGCCACCTCGATGGTTATTAAGATACTATGCTAAAGAAAAAATATTCCCCAACAGGGGGTACTAGTAAGATAGCCAACAGCATAAGAAAAGCATCAAAATGAAAAATAATATAAAGACAGCAACTGTGTCCAGGCTGGAGACTTCTTTTTAGTAGCTAAAATATTACTGAGCTACAATGATCTGTTTCTTAAAAGTCTAAGGGTTTAAGCTAGTAACAGATACAATTTTAAATTTTATTTAATGCAATTTTGCAAATACCTATTGTGCATAAAAATGTACCCAGTTATATTCAAAGGAATCTAAAAGAGATCAAATCTAGAATAAGAGGAGTTGGCCAAACCATGGGTTCTAGATATTTGAAAATAGAAACCAGGAAAATAGGAACAAAACTATGTAAGTAAACATTTTATTTAAAAAAAAAAAAAAATGCAATCATCAATATTTAATTGAAAGTCATCTTTTAGCACCAAATTAAAAAGTTATTGATAAATATTGAGGTTTCCAAAATGCCAGGCTATTTTGAAGTTTCACCAGCGACCAGACCCTTTCTAGAAATAAAATTAAACCTTCTGAGAGACAGTCCTCTTAGCTAGCCATTCTGGTTCTCTCATATCACCCTGCAGGGGGCATGGTTGGTCAGAATCTCACTCACCTTTGTTTTTGTTCATTTTGTTAAAGGCAGCCTCACCTCAGTTAGTTTTCACAGTGACCCCTGGGCCAGGGTGGGAGGTGGGGAAGTGGAGTGAGGGGAATGGAAACTGTGGGAAGGCCCAAAGCCAGTGCTTCCTCCAGAACTTCCACCAAACATTTATTACCTTTGAGCAAAAAACTTTTAGAAGCTGAGTTAGGGAATCCAGAATGTTGGTGTGTGGGAGTGAAGTTTGACAGGAATGTCCTCTGCTGTCTGTGCCAACTTGGTATCTTGCCATCCAGCACATTGCCTTCTATTTTTTCTTTTTCCACCTTCTTGATTCTAAACTGTCCCTGGAGGATTTCCATGTATGTGCAGATCTGAAGGAATGGCTCACAAAGCCGTTAGAGTTTTATTTGCAAGAGGAACTAAGACACAGTACTGAGAAGGAATTTATCCTTGGAAAGGAAGCATCACACAAGTTATGTCCAAAGACAATGCTTCAGAGTCAGAAGCAAGACTTTTATTTATTAATTTTTCTCCTGACTACAGCAGGAGGAGATTCCACTGGCCAGACACCACTAGATTCCAAAGAGAATCACCGGAAAACTTTGAGAGGGATTTCCTCAGGGGAAGTACCAGCATACAGCTTCTCTGATGGTGGCACAGATGACAGACTGCAGTGTGAGCAGGGATAACAAGCCATCGTTCAGAATCAATGCTGCATTGGGCTCAAGCACAGAATAAAGCGGTAGGAGCGAGCAGTCCAGTTCAATTCAGCAGCCTTCATTCAGGGCTGAGGCCTGTGCTGGATCACTACCAGTGTGCTTCTAGACCAGAGATAATGGCTTCGGTTCATCCTGGAGGGAACAGTGTTAGCACAGGAATCATGACCATAGTGACAGCTCCCTCTGCAGACTTGGGCAGCAACAGCTCAGGGACTTTGCTCCTCTATGAACAGGAATGAGATTAGACACAGCATCACAGAGAGTTGAGGGTGGAGCAAGAGAGGAGAGAAACTGCAAATGTGAGACACTCACTGAGAAGCCCCGACATGATGGGATATGAGCAGTTAGAAGTCCTCCATCGAAAATGTATGTCTTGCTCTCCTCCAAGCCGACTTGCCTACTCTCCCTTGAGTTATATTTATCTTCCATATTGTTTGATAATGACCAGCATGCCCCTCATCATATTCTCTCTTAATTGTTTAACTTACATGTTTGCCTGCCCTTCTGGGCTCTGATTTACTTATTCAATTTAGGGATGGTAATTGGAGGTGAGCACACCTTTCATGCTTAGCACAGATGCTACTATATAATAGTCAGACAAATGTTTGTTGAGTGAATCACTGACTTAATAAGCAAAACCTCAACTTGCTTCAGAAACTATCTCTACTTACACAGGAATGTAGTTCAACTACTTTCATGTCTTTACCAGCCATGATCTCTTGGCTTCTCAATGGAGAAAGTGGGGTATCAGCATGAGAGAACAGAGGAGAAGATTGAGATTAAAACCTGGTATGCCACTTCTTTTCCCTTAGTTAAGATTTTTATCTTGTTTATCCAACTTTGTAAGGGGAGTCAAGAGAGCCTGGAGGATGCTGGTATGGAAGAGATCAGTAAGGATACAGAAGCTGCATGAAAGGGCCAACTCTGATTAGCTGGACCTCCCCGACAGCCCACAATCTATGGTTTGATATGTTTCTATGGCTTTTGAGAGAGACAGTTGCCTTAATGTTTGGAGAATTTTCCCTAAATAAATATTTATTTTACGTCTGGAAAGCAATTAAGCATCACCGCATTCTCACAAACCTATTTTCTCTTTTTTAAAATAAACATTTCACACAAGGCTGCAGGATAACCCATCCTGATGGAGCTGCAATCAGATTCACTTTGGTTTCCCTCACAGACTACAAACTAAATATTTGATCCATGTCATTTTTTAACTGCACCATGTTAAATTATTTGGCAGAATTATATCGGACATGAATTTTGTATCTCTGTCTCATTAACAATGATAATAATTATATATCTGCCCATACCAATAAATTATTATATCCAGTGTAAAGGAGTAGTTTTGCCTAACACTATGCAAGACATTTAGTTATGTTGAATATTTGATATTTAGAAACTTTAAACAACATGCTATGTCATGTAAGTTCTAGGGAGAGAGAAGCATCAGGCAAGAACTAGAATATCTTGGCCCGGGATTTCACATTAGGGGAATAAGGTGGGGTTCTCACCAAAAAGTCTGCAAATAAGAACAATTTATTAGAGACTGTGGCATATACGGCTTAGTTTCTTTAACCACATTCACATAGAGAGCTAACGGCAGCCTAAGTGCAATTTTGTCAACTGTAAAGATAATATAGTATAACCGAAAGAACTTTGACTTTGCTGGATTGACATCTCAGCCCCTGCCTCGACTTCCTGCCAGTTGACTTGGGGCCAGTTCCTTCACACCTTCACCCTCAGTCACCACACCGTAAAGTGGTATGGTGTTAATAAGGTTGATGCTAATACCATATCGAGTAGTTAATGAAATTTTACTAAAATACGGTATATGAAAATATACTTGGAAATGTGAAGACCTCCATAAATGTTAGAATTAATACATTTATGTGCCTCTCCCTCATTCTAGATAGATTTTTGTATAGGTTTTAAGAGAGCTAAATCAGTAAATATAACAGGTTTGACATTTAGAAGACAAAATATCTGGACAGTTCACTGCATTTCTCATGTTTCATGTTACAGCCAGATGTTTTGGTACTTTGGAGCTAGAAAAATGTTTTTTCTTTTCAACGCATTTCATTTCTGTTAGGACTTGCCAGAGTTCTGAATGACTATAATAAGTCACATTAATTCTTATCTTTTTTCAGTTCAATTAACGTTTCCATTGAGAAATTAAGGTTCAATTATCAATTTCTCTTTCAGAAAATTCTACCCATGTGTGAAGTGGGGCTAATGATGGGGTGAGGTGGTAACAGGGTGTTATTTCAGAGTAGCTGTCCTGGAAATGAGGAAGGAATGTATCAAGCATGACTGAAAAAAGCAACGCATCAACTATAGATGGAAGGAAGTACTTGTTAAAAATATAAAAATCTCAAGATGAAAGAGAAAAAGATGTGCTTCTATGTTCATCGACAAATATGCATATAAAGTTTAACTGTCTTTCATACTAAAAGATTGATCTGCTAAGATCTCATTTTCTGTGGCTAAAAGCCCCATGTGCACACTTGAAAGCTATAGTTTGGTGGGTGGCTTTGAGTTGCTGTTTACATTTTGCTGTCACTCACGGCTCCGCCTCTTCTCCTCCTACAGTGCATGCCACATTTACTGCAGGGAAAACCCAGAAGTCAATGTGTCCCAGCCTTCTGTAGCTGCTCCATTCCTCTCCTCTGCAGTGCTCTGCTTTGGGGAATCCTTAAGATTTCACACATGCCTCTCACGATTTGTGCTTTCCTCCACTTTAAGCACCTCATGGATCCTCCTCAAAGTAGGAGCTCAACATCTATCTGTTGAAACAATTAGTGAATAAATGAGGGAAAGAATTCTGCTGACATCAGCAGATAAGACTCAGCAACTGCTTTGCAGTTAGCATGATTTCTGAACAGGACCATCTCGATTCATGCTTATCCTCTTTTACAGTTCAATGATAGTAGTTAACATGCTTTACTACCTGAAAACAACTTGAGACAAAATTTAACAAAAATGAGGCTTTGTGAAATATCATCTTTATCATTCTCTCCTTTGATAATCTAACAGTGTCTTAAAGTATGTCAGTGAGGTTACAATGCTCATTCTGTGGAACCTTGCCCTCACCTCAGCTCTAGGAAAGAAAGAGACCTTATTTGAAAGCTACTGTAGAATAGGGATCTTGAGATTCGCAAACTTCTGGCCACAGGCCAAACTTGGTCCCCACAACTTGATTTTGTATGGCTCTTGACCTAAGATTGGTTTTTACATTTTTCAGTGGTGACATGTGACAACAACATAAAATCCAAATTTCAGTATTCATAAAGTTTTATTGGAACAAAGTCATGCCTATTCATTTACATATTGTCTCTGGCTGCTTTTGACATTTAATGTATGAATCTTTACAGAAAATGTTTGCCAACATCTCCTCTAGAACATAGTTATAATTCAATGGCTTACATGTCAGCATTTTGTACAAACAATGCAAGTGTTCATTTAATAATTATGTGTGCAAATAAAGTCAGCTCTGTCTACATGAGTTTATTTCAGGAACCCTATTATTCGAATAACCTCTGTGATAACAGAAAGGCTATAACAACAGATTCATTTTTTCTCCTTTTGGGGGAAGTAATATGGGGCACAGTTCTAACTCATGTGGTACTTTTGTATAAATTAGCCACAGGCAACCTCTGTGGACAGTGAATTAGAAAAAGCAACCCACATCTCCAGGCAAATCCAAAGGTTTCCGAGGTACAGGACTGGGTGAATGAGTGTAGACTGGATTACATTCTCTACTTACCACTCAGCTTGGTAATTTAGAAAGTGCACAAAGAGAACCACTGTAAACAGTGTCCCTGGGTATCATATCGAACCATAGCAGACCATCTTAACATTTCCAGTGTGACTAATTTTACCACTATTCTATAAACTTGTCTGTTATATTCTTTCTTAAAAATAATTTTGATGGAGAAATTATAAAGACAGCATGAAAATAGAAGAAACTTTCAGATTCTAGGATCAAGGCAGATTTGTGGATGGAATGCAGAAGACAAACTTGTCAGCCTCTGTCATCTTAGCAAAGACCAACCAACACTGAATGTGCAGATATACTGATTCCATCCTAGTGAACACATTAGTCTTTTACTATATTTTCTGAGAACTAGTATCTTTTAGAAATCAACACTAAGGCAAGGTGTTGGGAATCTATAATTCGATCTTTCAGTTCAGCCAAATGGTTTGCCATGCAAATAACTGCTATGCAGATCTTCGCCGCAAAACTTGGTGAGAATTATCATCTCAATCTATAACAGAGAAGCATAACTCACCTTCTACTAGTAAGTGAAAACAAGAAAGTTGGCAAGTCAAAAAATTATCACAGTGATGACAGGTCTGGCCAACTTGCTCTCTACCTAATCAATAATAAACCAATTCTTATTTTCCAGAATGGGATTGGTTTTCTTTGTTAGCCTCGAAACAAAAACACGGTGCGTAGCAGGGTGCCTGAGACAGCACCTCACAGCCTGGCCCTGGACAGCGTGCACTCACTAGGTTTAGTCAAGTTTTATAAACTCGTTTATTTCCATAAACAAGTAGCCTATTGCAGTTAATGAAACGAATGCCTGATCCAGGCAAAATAAAAGCAATTTAGGTCTCTCCAGTGACTTCTGGTTGCTGGGCTGCTATTCATATTTCCTCTTTTCTCCCTTAGAGCCAGAACCTCTGTTGGTTACAACTGGCAAAGCACAGAAAAAAAGCAGTTATAATATTCAAGTGGTCAATGAGGCAGCCTTTAAGGAAAAACACTGCTGATAAGATAAACAGCTTGTGATGTCCTTAATTATAATATTTCATACTCATTTAGCCATCTCCACATCACAGAGCTAACAAAGTGGATTTCAAACAGGAAATAAGACTCCTTCCCTCCAGCCCAGAGGCCTAATTATAAAATAGCAACCTACTTTTTCTGTAGTGAATACGGGGCTCCTTTTTTTTAAATTTTTTCTCCTCCAACAGAATTTATTGAGCTCATTACCAGGCTGCTTATGAAGTGATTTGCAATGAGGCAACATTAAAGCATTCCACAAATCCCTTGTACTTAGTCATCCTGACACTTTATTTGAACTCGGAACATTGATACGGAATAATGGCTGCAGTCTCACACTCCTGACTCTATTATCTGACAGGAGGTCTGGAATCCAAAAAATGATATATCATCAAACTTTCTTAATCATCTCAATAATTTGTCTGAAAGAACCAGGTATAATTTGGGCAACACCAGAGGGGCTTGGCTATTAGAAACAAGGCGAGTGCAGCATGTGTTAGCCTTAGAGGAACAGGACCACATTAATCAGGCAGCGAAAGAACCAAAGGCAGTGTATGTATGTGTGTATTTTAAGAAAAATTGACAGATAGGCTTCAAAGCAGCAAAAGCACTGAACTCCCACATGCTATTAGTCCAACTCCAACTTCTGTTCTCTTGCAATCCAAGAGGCAGTGTAGACTGACCCTTGCTGAGTTATCACTGAGGCTAATACAGCATAGTTAAAAACCACATCTGCAGAAGTTTCAAAGAGGGGGAAAAAAATCTCTGAAGAAGGACACTAAAGTCTTTGGAAGTTGACTATCCGTTATATGAAAATGAGGCTCATTTTCACCTTTTATTGCCTCTTTCCCTAACTTACTGAATCAGTAATAAATTAGAATCTAAAGAAATGTCTCCTGTTAAAGAGGAATTATGTTTTATATCTCACTGGGCCCTGCATGTATTCTGATGAGCAGTCTGCCTTAGAAAAATGTCAATTTTTAAGGAGAAGATTCATGAAGGAGATGGTATATGTGTGTGCATGTGTGCATATGTGTGTGTCTGTTAGTGGGAAAAGGTGAAAAATTCAGCCTGTAAGAATAATGAATCCCAAATGCAGTTCTCTCCTTAGAGTGAGGCCATGTCTTTTCAGACAGAGTTATTGCTAATCTTTGCTACATTTATTACCACAGTCCACAATCCAGTGGCCATATTTATAGGTTAAATGTGATTATTTCATCAAGGAAGCATGAAAGGAACTTCAGAAGAATAAGAAGTTCTGGTTTTTTCTAAGATAGGCCTTGAAGTAGTGCTGCAGCATGATAATAAGTTCTAGGAAAGTCCTATTTGAATAGAACACCAAAACATATAGTATTTTCTCTTACCCATGAGATCTTCAACCTTGACAGAATTCCAAACCAAATCCCTTAAATCTAAACTGAATTTATGTTCCTAAGTGACTTCCCTCAGGAAAATTATCTATTGGCATCCCTTAAGAAAGTATTAATGCACGGAGGTATCTGATATAGTATTTTCCTCAGAAGAGAAAGGACTCTTTTCTCTGGGTGCAATCTCCATTATGCATACGTATACTTAATGTTTACTATGTACAAAGCTTAGGACCAAGTTCTATAGATTTTTTAAAAAGCAAATTCCATGAATTCCCACCTAAAAGAACTTCTTTAGGCTCAAAGTTCTAGAATTGAAAGAAACATGAGATTTAACATCTTCCATAGATAAACTACAAGAAGATCATACCCCATCCTGTGGGTACCATCAATATGTAACATGTGCATCACCAATAATTCTGAGACACTGTGACTAGAAAATAGAAGTCTCCATTGTCTATGTTTGTTTCCTGAAGCTCTCCTCATTCAGTCTTTTAATATCCTAGTCTCAGGAGTCTTAAAACACTCAATGTCAGTGACCTCCAGTTCCACTCCTCATCACTCATCCACTAGTACAACATGCCTCAGATCTCAGTGTCTCTCAGAAATTCTGTTCCTCCAAGAACTTGGATTATCTAACACTTCTTCCACTCTGTCACTCCTACCAGGCTGACTATTCATTATTAAATGCTTTGACTCTTCGCTCCCAATTTATCAGTTCTTATTCTGGTTTTCGTTAATACCCTAGATAGGCTCAATCTCACAGGAGCCATGTCAAACATATACTAATGTAAGGTAGTGTTGTATAGTGATTAGGAATAGGAGCTTGGGAATCAGAGTACCTGGGTCTAAACTCTTACCTCTACCACTGATTAACTATGTGTAATCTTGGGCAAATGACTTGATTTCTTTGTCTTGATCTCTCCATCAGTAGTGGGAAGGTAATAAATACTTCAATGTGTTAGACACTATTGTAGAAACTAAGGATTTAATATGGAAGCTGTTGAAGAATTTTAAGTAGAGAAGCGATATGATCAGATATATCCTAGGTCCTTCCATCACCAGCTATGTGACCATCAGCAAGATCCTCAAGCTCTCCTTAGATTTTTACTGCCTTTTCTAATAAAGTTTAAGAGTTTTCCATAGCACAAAAAATTATTAATAAACCATAAAAGCCCTACAGATGGAGAAACTGTTTTTCTTGTTACATAAGCATTTCTGAACCAGAACATAGGCAGATTTGATGAGAGGATTTTGACCAAACAGTGTAATCAACACACCTTATTTTTGCAAATAATAATGATAATACCTCTCATTTTTCTCCTTTGTAAGCAAAAAATAAGAAATATCTGAAACCATGGAAATTAGTTGATTAAAAGGAATTAAAAGTTTAAGTTTGGACTCTATTAATTTCCTAAGTCCTTTAACAACTCTATGCTTTATAATATTTGTCTGTAAGACAGCTTCATAATTCCTGAAACACATTTGCTTCACAAAGAAATAATGAAGAGTAATA